>JAYESA010000017.1:2554240-2866740 GCA_036927795.1 Iris macrosiphon | reverse complement strand
CTCCAATCCTGACTGGATATATTTTTTAGATGATTAGTTAGAGGAGATGTGTCCCACCTTTTATGGACTACAAGATGGTCAGCCGACTGAGGATTATTACTGACTACTGAGGCAACCTAGATTTTCTTTAGCATATTGTATATATTTCAGTTTTAGACATTAGCATGTATATATTATTTGGGATTGTTTTATAGCTAGACTAATAGTCTTGGATGTATTGTATTATGACTTTTGTGACTTTTTTCTCTCTTACATATCATGCCTTTATCTTCCTTTAGTTTATATTGTGATTGAGTATTAATTTTAATTATACCATCATATTGTCCTCCAATTGGAGTTGAGATATTACTGGCAGGTACCCTTATATATTGTGTGAGATATTTAGATAGTATTATTGCCTTAGACAGTGTTCTACCGCCGATGTTGTGGCATAGGCTAGACGTACCCACGTACTTGTGCCCCTATACTGGGTGTGGATCATGACACATATCAAGGTAGCTCAAGATCGTCAGTGTCATTGGGCCGATTTGCATCGGCGAACTCTTGAGTTCTTTGTCGGCGATCACGTGTTCCTTCGAATTTTGCCTACCCGAGGAGTCATCAAATTTGGTGTGCGGGGAAAGCTTAGTCCACGGTATATTGGTCCGTTCGATATCCTCGAGCGAGTGGAAGATTTTTTTTATCATCTTTCTCTTTCATCGTTGCTTCGCGAGATACATAATGTTTTCCATGTATCTCAATTATGACGGTATATACCAAATTCAAGCCATGTCCTGAATCATTCAAAATTGGTCATTGGTACCGACCTTTCGTATAAGGTGAGACATGTATCTATTTTGGAACGGAGAGAGAAGATTCTTAAAAATCGTACTATTCGGTTAGTTCGAGTTGCTTGGGGGCATCACTCACCGGATGAGTCAACTTGGGAGCGAGAGAATAATATTCGTGCTCGATACCCATATTTGTTTAACTCGTGAGGTATATTTATTCATATATCTCGTACTCTGATCTTGTCTTATGAATGTTTGTCTTGTTCTAGGATTATGCTTGAGTCCCACATGCCCTTGTTTGCCTTGATTGCATGTCCCTAGAGTTTCTTGCTATACCTCATGCCTTATTGAAATTTTGAGGATAAAATTTTTTAAGGAGAAGAGAATTATGAGGCTCGTCTCACTATTCTAGTATATGTACCCGATATACGCATTTAATACATTTATAGCTTGCTTTATATTTAATTTCTTACCTTATGCTTTATGCCATTCATGCATTGTCTAGGTTATTTTTGTAAGTTTAACCTTATTTGCATGCTCTGGACCGTTGGTCCCTTGGTTTTCCTGTGTGTGGCTGTGATCAACCCATGTAAGAGGTATGGATTATGATTCAATAGCCTACAATCAATCCTTTGGTTATATAAGCAATCATTTATCTTTCGTTTACTTTTCTTTCCTTTTATTTCTTCCATTCTTCTTCATTTCTTCCCCAGCAGAGAGTAGCAGCCGAGCTTGGCCTTGGCCGTGGGTGACCTTGGTAGTGTTGGTATTAGTCTAGAACTTGACCGTAGGCAAGTACATCTTGCCAAACGAAGGAACAACCATGGATCTTGTTTTGATTCTTAGTATAACTTGTTTAATTACTTGATATATTTTATTTGCTTAATACTTAGAACTTATCTTCATGATGATTTGAATTTTCTTGTATTAGATTGCTCATGGAGCCCGAGAACAGCAAGTCGAAGAATGCATACTTGGCCTGAGAATGCATACAAAAAGTATACAGGGAACCCTTGTAGCATAAATGAAGTTCAGTAAACGCACTTGTGTGTGTTTCATTATTTCCTTAGAAAGTGCGCCAAAAAATATTTAAAAAATTGGGCGTACTTATCTACTTCTACGTACATTTTGTACTAAGGCAATTCCTTCAAAATTATGCCAATCCTACTTGTCGCACTTTTGAGTGGGTCTGCAAGTCATCAAGAATGTACGTCACTACTTAAAAGACAAGTTGGCACATTTTGCAGATATTACAGAGTTTGCGCACTTTGGTGAACTTTCCTTACCGGCGCACTTTTGGCCCTTCAAGAGAATGGCGCACTTTGTTGTATGACGCACTATGTGGTATTCTTCACAGACTGTGCATCTTGTTGCCCTTCATAAAATTACTTAATGACTAAGCAATGATTTCTGACCATTCTCGAGAATTATGTTCTCGACTGCAGAGTCGTCTCAATTATTGTTCCATATCTTGGAACCAGTGTTTTGTATTTTAATAGACCTTCCAATGATTATTTTTGCGCCAAGACCCGTTTGTGAGACAATACTCATTTTTGCGCCAAGACCAGTTTGTGCACGGATGTTATTCTTGCCTAATATTATGCGTCAACCCTGAATTATTAATTTATGCGTCAACCCTGAAATGTTAATTTATGCGCCTGCATGCCAGTATTTTCTTTAATATGCTTAACTCTTGAGGATTACCTGGTTCTCCTTTAATCCAGTTATTTTAGTTAATCCTGGTTATTTCTTGATTATGACATTCTTGATAATGATCTTGATTTTTTGACATGATCTAGTAATTGCACGTTATAAATAAACTCCTGAACCTTGGCATAGAATTGATAATACTGATAACCTGATCATGTACTGATAACCCTGATACTCCTGATCCTGATACTCCTGATAGTGGCTTAACATAGCGCAGCCAAAACACGAGAATTCATGTAACTGTCCTAATCAAGGCTAATCGTAGAACATGCATTGCATGACCTGTATTCCCGTGGTTGATTTTGATTATACTCGTCAAGTTACTTTCATATCTTGTATCTTGTCTAAGGCAGATTCCTGAGCACCAAGGTCGAAAATTCTTGATAATTGTCTAGGCTAATAACTAGAATAATAATCTAGAAAGCATCTAGAGAGATTTTTTAGCTACATGCATTCCCGGTATCCCGGCAACACCTAATGGATTTTGAGCTCTCCGTCGTGAGGGACACACTTCCACAACACCATCGAGTATTTCACTACCAGAAAAGATAAGAAATAATTATACATGTTAAATATATACTATGTACCTATTCGTCTGGATAACCCGGATAGTCTGCAGGGCATGTGGCTGTAAGGAATCTTAAACAACATGTATTAGTAACTAGGACTGTGATAACCCTAGTTAGCTAATGATAGCAAGCCGTAGGGCATGATTGGTCGTGATTAGTTGATTTCCAATCTAGTCTCATCCCGTCCTGATTTATATTAGCAAATAATTCAGAAATGGTAACAGGAGTATAGATTCCAGATAACCTTGTTTAATTACTTCTGAATTGCTTAATTGTTATTTTACCCATTGTACTTATTTTCTTTACCGGCTATTCTTATTGATTTGTATGTGTGATGCTTTTATTTTATAAGATTGGCTCCCTTGTGGTACTTGCTATTTGGGGTCTGATCCCACTGGTTTTGTATAGCATATTTTGGAGCAATACCACAGGATCTTCCATACTTCCCGCCTCAAGATGGTGAACACGAGGAGCACCCGAGGATATGAGTGGGTTTCTTCTTCCTCACCCACTTGATCTTGTATATTATTCTTTTGAAGCATTTAGCCACCGAGCACGTGTTTATCTCATATTTTGGGACTTGATATTCTAGCATGTGGACCTACATATAAAGCATATTCTAGACTATAGCTAGAGCTGATCATGTAACATTGTACTCTTGCTAGTTCTTTATTTTGTAACTAGCTTCATGATCAACTAGGTATGTATAGTTTGAGATGCCTTACTATTATATATTGGTGATCATACATCTTTTAAACTTGTTGCTTTCTTGAGAATGAGATACCTTGGATTCCTAACCTAGGACTGCCTGATGGATTATAGAGTAAACCCTCACATGTCTAGACAACCGTGACCGTATCTCGGGGTATAGAGTACTCTGGTATACGTAGCTGGCTTTGTCTGCCCCCACTCTCCAGTATTTTAGTTTTGGGGCGTGACAGCTCCGTTTCCACTATTTCGGAAAGTTCGGAAGCAAGCCCCTCAGAAAGCCTTGCAATTTTACCACCCGAAGATATACCGGCATCAGATGGCCCAGCGATACCCAGACATGATAGTCTCGCTACCATTTTTTAGAAGTACCAAGAGTAGGTTCCCCAGGAAGCCTTATAGCTTCAATATTCTAAGGCATGTCAGCACTAGATGGCCTAGCAACCGCTTGAGAGGATGGTGTAGTAGCCATCCCAGAGTCGGCTTTGTGCCCCTCACAGGAGAAGATCCTCCAAAATATTTCCTAACTGTATAGGAACCCGGGAATGACGCAGGCCTTGTCCTAACAAGCCCCTGCTCCTCTTCTTCCTCCGCTAAACCCTCTTCCATTGCCACGTCAAATATATTTACAGGCGGGGAGAGCCTGTCAAGTCAAAGCAACCAGTGGTTAATTGTACCCGAATGATAGAGAACTAAAGCCAAAAAATCTCATCTCTTGTGAAGTTATGAAATAACGTATTCGGAGGGATTACTAGGTTACGCAACTCATTCAATGCAGTCAGAACCCCACAACATCTAAGTCATCTATCAAGATGTTTAGAGTAGTCAGTTCAATCAGCGCCCCCTCTGGGGCATATTCTTCAGCGGCGGCCTCAGACTTAGTTGATGTCGTCTCTTTGTCTGGCTCCGCATAAGAGATCTTCGTGGCCGTAGACCTTCAGGGATGGTCCTTCCTCTATAATGTCTCCAAAATTCTAAACATACCAGAAGAAAAAGTTTTATGGAGAGAAGACATAAGAATCAAATTAAGAGATTTTTCGGATACCGCCGTAGCATCTAAAGTGGGGTCTTGTTCAGAAACCATCAGTGCAAGGGGTCCTACCTTATCTCTTACGAAGTCCTCCGCAGAAGGACCAGATTCTTTTACCGGTTCCATCTCAGGAATCGCTTCAACTCATGCCTGATTAGAGTGGCGAGGGTAGTGAGCCACAATGGCCTTATGCTTAAGAGCATTAGGGTCATCAAAAGGAGTCCCTTCCTCATATTTTGGGTCTGCGTTGACCAAAAAAGACTGAGCCACACCTTTGCCCTTCTTGGGCATTCGTCAACCTTTAGATGGAGGCGCAAATACTGTACACGCCAAATAACTCATCTCAGGAACATAGTCCGATGGAGGAGCATTGGCCGAACAAACAAAATTCTTCGTCGCAAATAGTATGTGTGGCAGAACACCAGCAACAGGTAGCCTGAACTCAGCATGTGTGCTAGTAGTGGCATAATATGCTTTACATGTAGTTCTACATGTATAGCGTGATTTTGATACACCAAGTGAGAGGGGCGGATAACAAGGAGCCAGCAGTAAAGTTTTACCGACAAAGGATGATCGACAGCCCCGTTGTCTCGATGAGTAGCACTATTTTCCCCCTTAGTGAACTCTAGAACAATTGTGAAGGAACATCCAACCATTCATGTAGGCGAGCTCCCTACTATAGGAGGGCACGTCCTCACACTGACATTTCATCCCTTGATAGAGGCGGTTAAGGGAATCTCCCTCAAAATCCCCTCCTGGGTACCGGGGAGCATCAAGGATCGATGGTGGAACAAAAGCCAACCCATCAGGAAATGATAGGGCAACTCCACCCTGTTGAATTCTCCAATACCTTTGTGCTACTTCACCTTTACGGCAAAATGCCAAAGACCGTGGTGGATGCAGCAGACCATCGTAGTTAGTAACGCAAGGGGGTAGCCAAAAGCTAGCCTCACAGTCGGAAGGATAAGGTTACAACTAATCCTCTTGATTGAGCCAAACCCCCCCATGACCATGCAGATGCGTAGCCAAATCATCAGGTATCCCGCTAACAGTGCCTTATCGGACAGCTCATGGGTATCCATAAGGAAATAGCTCAACTCCTCACCTTCGATAGATGATTCGCGATATTTTTGGATCAAAGCCACGACAACTCTGTGGGATTGTGTTCCCCGAACATAAACCTCGTTTAACCCGGGCTCCTCCGAAAAAAGATAGTGCATCCAGACAGTGATGTGTGAGATAGTCCCTTCAAAAGATTATCCTCCTTATACACTCTTTGACAAATGCTATGATGACACAACAACTCTTTATACACGGTAACGAACTCCAGATTCTCCTTTTTGAGGTCCCCTAGTTTATCATTGCTCGAGGTATATTCCTCGTAGGGCAATTTGCCCCAGGGAAGCCTCAACTTTTAGTGCATCTCATGCAAGGCTAGCCCTATCTCACTGCCAGGTGTGACAGGTGCCCCTCACAGGGAAGAATAGACCAGTATCCTTAAGCTCCCGCTCGTAGCGCTTCAGCACCCATTTGGTCAAGCGACACCACGAAGGACTGTAATGGCTCAGCCGAGAGTTAGTAATTGCCCAGCCGGATACTTCCCTTTCTTGGAAACTTGATGGAGGAACGTATCCACAACATAAATATTGAGGTTCAGTCCCAAGTCGCTTATGACGACACCAGGTGCCAGCCCAAAAAAAGAATAAGAGGGTGACTCATTATAGCAGAAGAAAGCCCCCTTGCTTTGGCCGGCCTTGGGCCAGATCTTACCAGTAAGAGCCCCCCCTCCGGTTGTTTAGGTATCAAGTTCTAGTCCATCTTCCTCCGACCTATTACTATACGGAAGTTCAAAAGTGGCATATGACGTTCAAAAGTAGGCATAAACACCTCTATCCCACGGTGGGTGAAGTTTTAATTCTCCTTTGACTTCCCCAGTCAGAAAAAGATATAGTCAGTGCGTCCCCAAAAATAAATTATGGTTTCTTGAAAGAATAATCATATCTAGCAACGGCCTTCCCAGAGTTCATTTGACTTAGGAGATAAAACTCGCTCTGGTCAACGATCAGCTTTTTTCTTTCAGTCGGGAAACCCCTATCCAGTTGGGTTGCATAGTGGCAGTTAGGTCTCTGAAGTTCATACTCAATGTGACTCACTCAAGGTTAAGAACCAGCTCGCCAGAAGGAGTAGTATGCAAGTTCACTGTAAAGCAAAAAAATAGTACAATTAGAAATACTTGTCAAAATATCATAATAGAGGCTATGCACATCATCAGTACAGAAGACTTTACACAGGCGTCAGGATTCGACCCACGCATGACAAAGCGGCACATAATGGGTCTTCACTCATGCGATAAGCCATGGTCTGTGCATGACATGTCCTCGCATTACGGGCTTTTACCCATGCGACAGACTGTGTGAAAAGTATGCGCATGTTTCTCATCCATGGAGGAAGACTATATGAAATGGCCACGCATGTTTCCTTACCTATTTGATGAGCCATATAAAGGGTGTCTCTGCATCTTAATGTGTCATCATCCTTGGAGAAAACCCTACCTAAGACGGGCTTATGTACGTTGGAGGAAATCTTAGGGAGGTCAGCCTCAGCGGCAGGGGCCTTCCCCTTTCCCTTTTTCTTGGTAGTCGTGGCCTCATTAGCAAGGTCCTTGCCCTTGGCAACTGCGAAAGAAGAGGGAGCTCGGGAGGCCATGGCAGTCGTCAGCGAGGAAAAGAATGGAAACAACGGAGGAGGAAATTTAGATAGGGAAGCAAAGAGTTCTCTCTCCAGGCTCCTCCTCTTTTATAGACAAGTGTGCATCGGAGCCCGCACTCTCACAGTCCATCTGGCTACTTAGGATAAGAGCAGCGGTTGAGTTTGTGATCCATCGCCATCAATAAATGAACAGTTACATCGGCAAGAGTGTATAGAGATGGCTCAGAATCTTCAAAAATTGTTCAAAAATTGAGCCAGATCTTATCATTAATGTAGACTTGACAGCCTGGCAGATTCATCCATGCATCGGGAGAAGCATGCGTCAAATGAACTGACTTAGCTGAATATCTCCATGCGACAGACAGCTTATGCATTCTCTTTCCATGCTTCTTATTCAAAGTATTCCAAAAATCATCCGAGTTTGAAAACTTTGAAGGGGGTCTTGTAGAAGCATAAAAAATCTCAAAGCCCTTTATGCACCTTAGTCTTCATACGTCAAGAAAGCAAAATGCAAATATCAAGTGACGTATAACATCTTTGACACATTGTCACTTCAGTCAAGTTAGACCATTTATGACTCTGACAATAATAATGCTCTGAACGCCTTAATTCTGATGCTGACAGTTGGCATCAATGCTCATGTTACTGTCATGATTACTTTTGTCCATATACAGCATACAACGCCACGTGTATGTAAGACAAGGTTCATTACGTATCCCAGACTTCATGCGTCTCTGGCCCCATGCGTCCTAGACACCATGCATCCCAAGCATCTCAGACTTTATGCGTCCAATATGGCAGTGTTCCTCAAGCCAAAATCTTTCTATTGCAACTTAGAGATTCTCTACAACAAAGTACAGGCCACGTGTCAAGCTGACCAAGTCACACACACCAAGGATGAGAACTGACTAGATTTTCATCAATAATAGATCCCAACAAAGACTCCATATGGCAACTCGTTCATGACATACGTCTACAATTGTAACTACATCCAATTAAGGATGGATATGTGGCAGCTCCAACATCCATGCGCGCATAACACATGAGCGCATAGACCCGTCAGCATGACGACTATAAATAGTGGGGTTGCATACCTATAAGACACAAAGAGACATGAGAGAGACTTCAAGAAAGCATTCTCATTCTCTCGTTGGACATCAACGGAGTAAAGGATCCGCTCTAGTACTCGATCTCCATCGTCACACTCCCCAGAATCAAAAAATATTGTACTTAAATTTCCTTTTTAGGACTTCTTTATACTCTTTTGTTTTTTATACAATAAAGCTTGTTCTACTTTGAATCAATGGCAAACAAGTAGATGAATAATATCTAAGAAATGTGTGAACATTTGTGTGATGGTCTCATTAGACTTTATTTTGAATGTCTTATACTCTTGTGTTAGCCTACTGATCTTAGATTACTTCACTTGTGAAGTTCCTTCATGAGTTACCTCAAGAAGTTTCCAAATCTCATGTGTAGTGGTACAAGTAGAAACTCTATTAAACACAGTCCTTCCTACAACACAAAATAAAGCATTTATAGCTCTAGCATCAAGACTAGCTTATTTCTTTTATAGCTCAGCGTATCGATCATGGGACTTATCAACAATGTTACCATCTACAGCAATTTTAACAGACTTTTTGTAGCCATCAATAACAATTGACCATAAGTTAAAATCTAGTGACTTAAGATAGATGTTTGCGAAAAAAAGTTTAAACAAAACTTTGTATTACAAACTATTAAAAAGAAAGAAGAGTACAAGAGATCATAAACAGGAATCTAAGTACAATTAATTCTGGAAAAGTATAGTTGTAGAGATCTGATCAGCGGGTAATTACTTTACTCCTTGGACCATACGATGATGAAGAAATGCAAGGATGTTGTGAATAACTTGAAGAGTTGGGCAATAAAAGCTTTTGCAACAAAGGCATGACAAGCTTCTATTTCTCTTATTATGTTCTTGAATTTCAAAGACCTGAAAATTCTTCGCCCATGTAATGTACATAATGATCCTATATTTATAGGATTTCAGAGCAATTATGGTGTGCGTGCACTTTGGACAATCTGCATTGTGCACGTACTTTTGATGGAATGACATCCCACGATCTAGTGAGTGGGTGTAAAACTTGCTCTCTGCTTGACACGTGGCTTCCTATACGAGGAAATTATAGGTCATGGGATAGTTATTTGTACACGTTTATAAAAAATATGGCATCTAAGACACATTATCGTAACTTCTCTTTGTCAGATAGGATCGTAGGCGCACTTTAGAAGTAGTTTTGAGATTGACGCACTTTTAGAAAGATTGGCTATACAAGCGCTCTTTTGAAGAAGTAGCCAAGATGGTGCACTTTTGTAGAAGTTGGCCGTGAAGGCGTACTTTTGTAGAAGTTGGCCGTGATGGCGCACTTTTGTAGAAGTTGGCCGTGATGGTGCACTTTTATAGAAGTTGGCCGTAATGGCGCACTTATGAAGAAGTTGGTCGTGATGACGCACTTTTGTAGAAGTTGGTCGTGATGGCGCACTTTTGATGAAGTTGGTACAGCGGCGCACTTCTGATGAAGTTGGCATAGCGGATGGATCGCAAAATGACAACCTGGGTCTACGTGTTATAGCTTAGCTGTAATGATGACTTTTGACTTTCTCGACTATTGATCCAGCTTATCAGATTTATTTTCATTTAATGCTTTGGAGGAAAAGAAGACAGGAAGGTTGTGCGCCTATATTGGGTTGGATAAGAACAGCTCAAGAGTGCACCGTTATTATTTTCTTTAGAAAAGTGCGTCATCTTCTGAAACAAGTAGAAAGTGTGCCATCCTTTCTATGCTGAGTTTATTTGTAGAGAACTGCGCCATCTTTAGGAGGCATAATTTTTTATGCTTCTACAAGACCCCCTTCATAGTTTTTAAACTTTAAGAAGTTTAGAATATTTTGAACTAGAAGCATAAAAAGTAGTTAAGATTTTATGCGTATTTCGGGTGGAATTTGTAAACACCCTGATTTTTGAGAATAATTTTAATATTTTCCCCCAATTTTTTGGTATTTCTGGACAAAGAAGCAATGTATTATGAGTTAAGGATTTTTTAAATATAGTTTATTAGTATTAAAATATTATGGAAATAATATTTTATGGTATAAAATGGAAAACCAGTCATGCGATATTTTTCGGTAAATTTATTGGACTCCGGAGTAGCGTTTTAAGCCTTATAAACTTTTGGATTTATAAACCGAACCTAAAACCCCGAGTAAACCAAACCAAACCAGTAACTTGGGTCGGGTCAGGTCGGATCTGAGCCAAACCCGATCCGAAACCCATTGGGAACCCTGGCAGCCTGTGCTACTGTAGCGGCTATAAAGCCTCATGAAGCGTGCCCAGGCCGCCGACCTCCGCGCCGTCATCTGTCTTCGACCACGTCGTCGGAGACCTAGTTGCCGATCTCCTCCTCCGCACTTTAACCCTGTTTCTTCCCCCGGCCACCTCGCCGGAGCCCCGCCCGTGCCCCATGACCCCGATTCCCTTCCTCCCAGCACCTTCCAGCCACTCACCGGTCTCGATTTCCCCACGACCTAGCCGACTCACCCATCTCGAGCACCGCCGACCCCGACTCCCCTGTGTTCGACCGCTCCGGTCGAGTTCCCCTCCACTCCGGCCGAGTTCCCCTCCGCACAGACCGACCTCACAGCTCTACCGCTTCCCCCGAGTCGATCCAGCCATCGACAGACCCGAAAACAGCCCCAGACCCGGCGCCGCTGCTGCCAGACTGTCGTCGACCCGGCCCCGATCCGCCGGTCGTCGACCCGAACCCGACGCCTCCCGAGCGCCACCCCGCTGACCCGAGTCAGAACCCTAGACTCGACATAGTGTCTCAGCGGACACGAGAGATCTCGATTCGGACGCGAGCAGCAGACACAGGACACGACCAGGATACAAAGTTGACTCTCGGACACATGGAATTCAGCGTTCACGGAGCCCTGTTCAGGTATCATTTTCTCTCGCCTCGTAACTCCATTTTATTTTTCGTCAGTTGCTACGCGTAGACTGTGTAACCCTCTCGGTGCCCGTGCAACCCGCTCGGTGCATCACGTCCTGTGGTGATCGCAAACCGCGATCCAAAAACAGAAAAAATAATACCATGTTTCACCCCGGAACTGAGTGCGCCCTACCAAATGGGATGACTTGGTCGCACGCGATCTTTACCAAAATGTGCGCATCGTTGATACGGACGTGTGAGATTTTGCAGAAGTCGATTCGGATGTGCGTACACCCCGGAATCAACGCGTATCTGCCGACACCGTCCCGTATCCGTCCATTCTAGAATATGCTGTAACTTTGTGTACACACGTCGGATCGAGACAAAACTTACACCATCAGACTCGTAGCAATACGCTGGTCCTGTGACCCAAGTTTGGTCCGATTCTGAGAACGTTGACAAAATCGCGTATCGTGGGCCCCACAAGCTCCACTTGACGGGCAATTTTGTGATCGGCTCATCGGAATCCGATTTTAGAAGTTCCGTTGGGTTCATATCATCATTCCTGACTTGTAGACACTGAGTTTGAGGAATTTGGAGACCTTTGACCCTGAATTGCTGTTCGGTGCAAAGTGGCCCACATGTGGACCCCGCTTTGACCCGAAAATGTCATTTTTGCCCTTGTGTCCAAATTGGACTTAAGGACAGGCGTTTCTAGCTATTTGATATCTTTTGAGACTGTTGGTAATGTTTATTACAGCTTTTGGAGGAGTACCCACCGGATCCACTGATACAGGGACAGCTTTTGGTATTCAAACACCAGGCAAGTGTACCTTGCCAAACTCTGAAGTATTGTTATATATATTTCTTGCTTCAATTATATTGATATGCATGCTTAACCTAGGACCGTTTGACGTACTTAGCGTCCAATTATTAGTCGGGTGCCAACACCGTACGCGGTGTTGTGTATTGTCATCTAGAGATGGATATTCGTGACACTTTATCTTCTCGTACTTGTCTTATCGAGTACACTTTGACCCAGGACACTTGACACTGTTCATGAGACAGGATCTTCCCAAGATATTCGTGGTGATTCTGTATAGGATACAGGACTTGACAGAGATAATATATTCTTAGATACATTATGACTTATTGCATTAGTTATGATCCCGCTGACATGGACATGAGACGTTATGGTCATGATATACGTGGTTACATTAAGTGGGGAGAGACACACAGGCTACAGGCTGAACATATATATATATATATATATATATATATACACCCCTATTATTGTGAGGCACAAGACTCTGAAGCCGAGCTTGGCCCATTACTCATTATTACTGCTACTACCGGCTCCCCGACACAGAGCTTGTAGTGGCTTCAGCCTGAGTTCTAGTGCTGCTCTCATCTTGCATATCACTTAGCTGGTTATTTAGTATTCCCTTATTGTTCCATCTATTGCCGGAGAGACCCACAGGCTACAGGTTGACTATATTATGACGGCTACTCAATCTCCCGCTGAGATAGACCACCGCATGATACCACTACTACCGGCTCCCCTACACAGAGCTTATAGTTGTTTCAACCTAAGTACTATTGATGTTCTCTCGTGCATTTCACACAGATGTTTACATACTTGCCCTATTTATTCTATTTATTTTCTGTACTGCATTTATTTTGGCTTGAGCTTTCTTGTACCTTGCTATGTCCCCTGAGGACCTGGATCCGGATTATGTCCCCAGGATTTACAGACGAGATCTATCCCGAGGTATACGGGACCGTAGCAGGAGCTGATCCAGGAGCTGTACCACCATCCGAGGATGAGGTGTTAGCCGAGGACTTTTCCTGAGCATCCATGTTTCATGCTCAGCACTTATTTATTTTAGTCATTTATATTTTGGTCTGTTGAACCATTGTATCAGATATTTATCGGGTTGTTCCCTGAAGCACTTCATTGAGACTGGTTGATGATTTACATTCCTTATATTCTGTGGATCATATTTTATATCTTGTGTGGATGAGATTAGTTGTGCCATGATTGTCGTAGACTTTGTTTTACAGCTTAAGTATGCCCTGATGGATCCATTAAATTGGTTTGTCCATCGGTGCATGTTGTTGGCCATTGCCACGTATCTGGTCCCTCGGCATTTTGGGACTGGGGTATGACAGAATTATTACCCATGGCATACAAGCAACAAGTTAGAGTGAACTAACACTTATCAAAGGTAATATGGACATTATAGGTTAGAACAACTCATCTTAGAGAATTTTGTGGACTTAATATCCATGGTGTACTTATGCAAAGTACGGGTAACATGTGTAAATATGAAATAAAAGATAAGAGTGGACAAGATGTCTGTTCAGAGGTAAGATGGTCATGACAGACTTCTTTATGAGGGACCCACTAGAAGTATCTGCTCAGAAGTGATATATACATGACAGAATAACACTGTGGAAATAAAAAAAAATTGTGGACTTGATACCCATGGTATACTTGTGCGAAGTGCAAGTAACAAGTTCAAAGGTGAAATACTATCAGAGCTAATATGGACATAATAGGTTGCATATTTGTGAGAAAAATAATACAGAGTTAAGGAGGACATGATCGTTTTCTTTAGCGGATTAGAACTACAAGGGAAATGGAAGAAAAGATAGTTCAGAGGTAATATGGATGTGAACCATCGTTTTCTTTATTAGTGAGTAGAATATCTCTAATCCAACTGAAAATTTAGAAATAAGACATCCTTAGGACAACTGGGCTCTAAGAATCTGTTTGTTTTTCTAAGAAAATATTTTGGTTGATCTCAACAAGAACATTTTGTTGGATCTGAGAACTTTTTTGCTGGGGGACTTTTGTGGATCTATTACTTATTGTATATCCAAGACTCTTGAATACAAGTAATAATTCAAAGTAATGCATGAACGTCTTACTGTATTTTCACAATGTTAGGGAATAAGAATGTAAACACTTTACATCTTAAACACTCGGCTAGGGATAAAGGGGAATAAATATAAATACTGTACATTTAGAATGTCCTATTGGGGATTGGAAAGTAAAAGTCCAGCCTAGACACAGTACTTCTGGAGAAATATACCACTAACATCATCGACAAGTCTCCGTTAGGCTTTGCTAGCCTAAGTTGTGGCTTAGAGATGACGCCTCTGGAACTTCCTACACTGGGAAGTCACCAAAATAGAGTGACACCACATTGGCGATAACAGGCTTGTCGTCATTGTGAAGGGTGATAGTTTCAGTATCAATCAGCCACTGGATGAATTTCATCAATGCATTGCAATCTCGCGTAGCATAATTTATGTATCGATGGTACATATAGTACTTTGGATTATTGATTTTTCTGTCTCTTCATGACGTATAATATCGAGCAATTTGATCTTATCATCCTTCACTAATGCATTCAAGATGTTGACAACATCATCGTCGTCAAAGGAATAAGTTTTTTTTTTGCCTGAACTGTAGCTTGGGTGTTGAAGAACCCTTAGAGACAATGATAGCAAGAGCCTCATTTGCTTTATTAGTAAGATTATCGTCGTTGTTAAGGGTGAAAGGGTGCCTGCCTTTATCTTCTGTATTGGGCATTTGTAATCCTAAATTACGTGCGACCTTCGTGCTACCTTCAGCGGCTTCAGCTCCTATGATAAATATCATCCAGTCTTAAAATTGGGTTGGACTCATTTAGAGCTCTACTATAGGCAGTAGTTTCCTTTTGCAAGTATCGATGAATGCGGAGTCTGGAATATCGGGGGGCAACTTCAGAGTTGCTTGCCTGAAATACTCTATGAATTTATGAGCAGATTCTTTCTCTTTTTGCTTGATGTCGATGAGCGACGACATAGTCATATCCATACCTTCCTCGTAGAATCATGAAAGAAAAAGACATTTTATGTCATCGAACAAGGATATACAGTTATCAGACAGACTATGACACCAATCGCAGGCTATGCTTTCCAAGCATCCTACGAACAGCCTGGTAAGGAGAGCATCATCTTTCTGTAGGTGAGCCATTATCATATTGAAGTAATTAATATATTGGATTGATGATGTCTTGCCTTCAAACAAGACTATCGATTACGGTTTGTATTTAGGAGAAAAGAGAACATTATCCCAATGAGGAGGATAAGGCTGCTTCACTCCCATCTTGTGGAGTTAGTTTTTTTTCTTTAAAGCATTAAATTTTGCACTCAACCGTCAGATAGCTTCAAGAGGATCTTCCGGTTGGAGTAGTGCAGCTGACTAGAAAGATGTCGGTTAAATATGTATTACTATCGACGGAGGTCCACCCCCAATATTTGGAGGGTTAAGAGTCGGTGTTGTTGAATCTTGGTTTGGAACTACCTCTGGATTTGTATTGCCTTAAGGAAGCATTATTCCAGGAGTAGGCTATGCGGGCATGAATGCAACCACTTGGACAGGAGCTGGCATAGCAGAATATTAGAATGTCATCATTTGATGCATATTTTGCATCATAGTGTGCATGTCCCTGAGAGCAACTTCTAATGAGTTTAGGTGTTATTTGGTGGCTTCTGATGGAGAAGTTTCGTATTCGTCATCGATGGCATAGACGCTAACATATCTGTATACAACAGAGAGATTGGTAGAAAGAACTATGTAGTTGGAGTCTACACTGTTAGTTTCAGAATTAGGAGAATTGCTACCCCCAGCCTCAGATTCTAAGAAATGGAAATTCCTGTGAAGAACGAGCTCCCATCTTCGAGAACGGGTATTTTGGTATATTCCTTCAAATGAGTCGAAAAGTTGGTCAAATCTTTCCGGCTGGGTGTTCTTGAAGAACTTTATCTTGATTGTCTCCTGCCACGAGGAAGATGTGAAGCCATGTATGCTGGAGCAAGGAGCTATTCATCATCATCATCAAACTCCTATTTGTCAACTTGCTTTGTATGTCGAGGTTTAGGAGACATAGAGGTCAATCGATCAAACACAGACAATTTTGTTGATGCACAACAATATTTGATTATAACTTGATGACAATTGTAACAATGTTCATTAGGAAACACCATTGTAAAGTCAGAAAGGTCTCCCTCTTTACACTTTTATATAATAAGCTCATGTAAATTGAAAAAGGGAAGGGAAGAGAAGAGGAGGAAGAGGGAAGACTATGCCTCTTTACATGCGATACATTAAATTTTCTATGCACATTTTTAGTCCCCTATGTGTAGAGAGAGGTGCTGGCTTGATTAGCGAATGATTCGTCACCTCTCGAGCTTTTATCCTTCAGGGATGAGAAAAAGTTGTTCCTAGAAGTCCACTTATATACACGCGCATAATTAGCATATTGTGAAGAGGTTGACCCTACTTGGCACACTTTCTGGGGTATAGGCAGAGTTGGTGCAGTTTGTTTACGTGCATTTAATTTTGCACGAAGGTCTTGGCGTGACGCACTAATAGTAGGCTTCTGACGAGTGGTGCATAACTTTTCCTCTATTGTGCGTGTAATCATGATGTTAGGAGAATAATTCTCCCTGGCTAACACTTTATTTGTACACCTATAGTTTTTCTTCTGCTAGCATGAATTCTGGAAAAAATATGTCGCTCTTTGAAGAGTGCGCCTGTAGAGAGATTGGTATGGACAACGGTGTCCATGACTTGCTTGCCATGCATATTATAACGAATATGCACGAGCTCAGAAGCTTGGGTGTGGATCACCATTTGCTTGATATTGTGTGAGTTGTGCGATTTATATACTATATTTAACACAATGGACTCAGAAGCTTGGGTGTGGATCATCCTTTGCTTGATATTGCGCGAGTTGAGCGATTTGTATCCCTTGTTTAGCGCAAGGGAGTTATCCACCAAGTCATCGACCTGAGTTTGGTTGACAAAATTGACCAGGTAGTTCCCGTCAATCATAATACATTTTTCTTATTGGCAGCAACTTCGGGATATGTATGACGAGGCTTGGGCACGCACACTTTGTAGGTTTTTCTCGACTTGAGTGCGGATGAGGGGTTAGCACTAGCCCCAGTGTAAAACCCCTAATTCTAAAAATCGTATTAACTTTTTAATTATTTTTTAATTTATTTATAGTATTTATTAGCTCATTAGCAGAAATAGAATTTATTTAATTTTTTATTTTAGGTATTTGTGCATTTAGGGAATTTATGGAGCAATTATAAACTTTCCTTAATTTATTCCATGTAGAAGACCCTGTGGACAGTTGATAGCTTAATGGTATGCACTAATATAATTTTTAGAAAATTTCTATGTATATATATATATATATAGTTTATTATAAAAGAAATTAGAAATAGAAAATAGAAAAGGGAATTAGAAAGAAACAGAAAAAAAAGAAAAAAAATTCTTAATGGATCTAAACCCAAAATCCGCTAGACCTTAAACCCAAACCCACCTAAAAACCTACCCAAACCCGCCTAATCCCTATACCCGACCCGCGAAGAAGAGAAACAGCAGCAGCAGCAGCCACAGTATATAGAAACCGCGCGCGGTTTCCCTTCCCCCCCGACCTATATGTATCTCCTATTACAAACTCTAAATTCTTCATCCCTCTCCACAACCCCTCGACCGCCACTTCCAGAGCCCTGCCGCCGCTCGCCTGGGTTCACCGGAGACACTGCCGACGCCACGATCGCACAACCGCGACCCCGCACACAACCCCGTGATAGAAATTGAAGTGTAGCGTACCTGTGTTCACGCTTCGTTTTTCGTGCCCTCACTCGATCAAACTCAACCCCGTCTTCACCGGTATGTTCACGACCTATCTCCCTTCCATATCTGTATATTGGTTGACCTCGAACAGCGCGTAAACCTAGGCAAAAATAGCGACCAAGTTGGCAAAAAAGACAACTTTTAGGATTGCAAAAAACTGTGGTAACTACCTATGTTCACAGATTCGTATCTCCCACCACAGAGATCTGAATTTAATTTTTCTTTTTGATATGCGAAGACCACTTAACCTAGTTTATTTCCTGTCAAATACAATAATTTATTAGCTTCTGTATGTTAAATTAAATTAGATAGAAAATCCCAAAAATAAACTTTTTTTTAATTTCCAAAAATTTTGATACAGAGCGTACCCCACCAAACGGGACTGCCCCATCATGTACCAAGTATACCAAAAGGTGAGCACAGTATACCCAGACGTGTGAGCTTTTGCGGAAACTGATTTGGACGCGTGTGCACGTCGAAATCAGCCCGTATCTGCAAAAATTTCCCGTATCGCGACTTTTGTTAAACATCGCGTCATTTAGTGCACGCTCGTCAGAATGCGACAAAACTTACGTCACTGGACTCATAGTATCGCGCTGGTCCTGTGACCCAATTTTCACGCAATTCTGAGATAGTTGACCAAGTCGCCTATTGGCGGGCCCTACGGTTTACTTTTTGAGTAATTTTATGTTCGGCTCACCGGAATCCAAAATTGGACATACCGTTGAGTTTGTACTGACATTTAGAGTTTGTTTGACCTATAATTTGTCCCATTTAGAGACCGTTATCCTTGGTACGCTTTTCGGTGCAAAGTGGGCCACTATGGACCCTACTTTGATCCAAAATTACCGTTTTGTCCCTGTGTCCAAATTAGACGAAAGGGTAGTATTTTCTAGCTATTTCGCTTATTCTGAGAACGTTGGTGATATTTATTTCAGTATCCGGAGACGTCCATTCTGAGGCCATAGTTTCTGACTCTTGGTGTTTGACATCTGGACGTTACATTTGGCAGCTCTCTCGCCAGGCAAGTATACCTTGCCTTGTTGTACTGTTTAAATTCAGTTATTTTTAGTTGCATATTTTATTATTTTAATATTATATAACTGTGCGCATCCGAGAAGACTCGGGTGCAGTCAACGAAGACGTTGACATTAGGACTTGTGTCTGACCTAGTGTCTAGTAGACCCACCTAAAGTTGTGGAGTTATCGGTATGACTTCCAGGCCTTGACATATATCATTTTATGTCACAGAGTGAGTTCATGTAGGGACGTGTGCCTCATAATCGACTGGCCATCGGTGTGAGCAACACGTGTAACGGTATTTAGCTTAGTTGTTTATTTCTATAGAGACTTGCATTTTAGTACGAGATGTCCACGTCGTGTTCACGACTTGTACATTTGCATTGGTCGGAGAGGATGACTAGTAGGCATATAGGACACCCACCTCCTTTATACAGATACTGCACTCAACGGAGTGATACGGACGTATATATTTTATAGATACCACGTTCTTTAGAGTGTTGGACGTTACTTATGGTTTTTGCAGATACCACACTCTATAGAACGTTGGACGTTATTATACAGATACCATACTTCTCGAAGCTGGACGTTATTATATTACAGAGTGCCCTCGAATGGGGTCATATGTGGCATATACTAGCCAGTCACAACGATTGGTGAATTACGTCAGCATATGTCTAGCCTACATCTTACGTACTAAGTTGTCCTCAAATTGTATTTCACTTAGATGGTTAGCACACCCCCTTTATTTATTTAGTATTTACTTTATGGCATGCTTTTATGTATCTTGTTATGTCCCTCTGAGGACCTAGTCCCTTTCCAGGTGTAGATGTTCATGAGTATTCGCAGGAGCGCAGATCCGGACTGGTTACTTATATTCCAAGGAGGTCTTCCCTTCGAGCCTCGTGATTAGTAGGGATGTACTGATATTGTTGTGTTGCTTTTATATTCTAGTTCGATAGTGGATTTGTTTCCATCCGACTGTCATCTTGAGATACTTTATATTGATATTTAGTTTCATAGATATTGGTTATATAATTCTATTTTTATTTCTGTGGATGAGATTTAGTTATGCCCTGTGACTTGTGATAAATAGATACCACTTATGAATTATTATTCATGATACAACGTACGCATGGGTTATAGTTTTCATATATTGGAGTTTCCATATACATACGGCTGGCATGCTTACGTGTCCTAGTCCTACGTATTTTGGGACTGGGACGTGACACCCAGAATGGAGCATTTTTTCGTATGCTTATTAGTCGAACTTCACGACCAAGGTCTTCTGTATCGAATCGACCGAAGCAGCGTCTAGTTGAGCTATCACCTTCTCGTCAGAGAAAAAGTCATCCCCAGCAGAGTCGCCATATTGTTTACGAAAAAAAGTTTAAACGAAACTTTGTATTATAAACTATTAAAAAGAAAGAAGAGTACAAGAGATCATAAACAGGAATCTAAGTACAATTAATTCTGGGAAAGTATAACTGTAGAGATCTGATCTACGGGCGACCACTTTACTCCTTGGACCACACGATGATGAAGAAATACAAGGATGTTGTGAATAACTTGAAGAGTTGGGCAATAAGAAAGCTTTAGCAACAACGGCACGGTAAGTTTCTATTTCTCTCCTACTGTTCTTGAATTTCAAAGACTTGAAAATTCTCTGCCCCTGTAACGTACACAATGATCCTATATTTATAGAATTCTAGAGCAGTTATGATAGTGTGCGTGCGCTTTGGATAATTTGCGCTGTGTGCAAACTTTTGATGGGATGACATCCCACGATCTAGTGAGTGGTTGCACAACTTGCTGTCTGCTTGACACGTGGCTTCCTATTCGAGAAAAGTGTAGGTCATAGGACAGTTATTTGTACATATTTCATGAAGAACATGGCATGTAGGATAAATAATCGTAACTTTTCTTTGTCATTTAGGATCATAGGCAAACTTTAGAAGTGGTCTGGAGATTGGCGCACTTTTAGAAATATTGGCTATACAAGCGCCCTTTTGAAGAAGTAGCCATGATGGCGCACTTTTGTAGAAGTTGACGCACTTTTGTAGAAGTTGACCGTAATGGCGCACTTTTGTAGAAGTTGGCCGTGATGGCGCACTTTTGTAGAAGTTGGCCATGATGGCGCACTTTTGAAGAAGTTGGCCGTGATGGCGCACTTTTATAGAAGTTAGCCGTAATGGCGCACTTTTGAAGAAGTTGGCCGTGATGGCGCACTTTTGTAGAAGTTGGTCATGATGGCACACTTTTAAAGACGTTGGCCATGATGGGGCACTTTTGAAGAAGTTGGTCGTGATGGCGAACTTTTGAAGAAGTTAGCCGTGATTGCGCACTTTTGATGAAGTTCGCACAATGACGCACTTCTGATGAAGTTTTTATAGCGGATGGGTCGCTAAATTACAACCTAGGTCTGCATGTTGCAGCTCAGCTATAATGATGACTTTTTACTTTCTCGACTGTTGTTCCATCTTATAAGATTCATTTGCATTTAATGCTCGAGAGGAAAAGAAGACATGAAGGTTGTGCGCTTGTATTGGGTCGGATAAGAAAATCTCAAAGAGTGCACCATTATTTTGTTCTTTAGAAAAGTGTGCCATCTTCTGAAACAAGTAGAAAGTGCGCCATCCTTTCTATGATGAGTTTATTTGTAGAGAGTTGTGCCATCTTTAGGAGGCATAATTTTTTTATGCTTCTACAATAGAAACTCATACGTATTTTTCCAATACGTTTAGTTGGTTCCAACAAATAAGATTGGCTATTTGTGGACTGGCCTTCACCATTATTGGTGTAAATGGGTTTGATAGTTGCCATAAGTTCTATTCTTAGGATATTAAGCCTAAGATAGAGAACCCGCTCTGATACCAATTGAAGGCAACTCTAGAGGGGGTGGATAGAGTGTGTGTAAATATTATCCAATAAGAACTAAGTCTAGTTACCAACTAAAACTTTAACAAGCAATATAACAATTATATGGAATGTAAAGAGAGTTCAGAATTTACCAACGCTAACACGGCGATGTATACTGGTTTTGCTCGTGGAGGACTAATTCAGTCCCATGAACTCTTCCTCGAAGTTAAATATACTATTATCACAAATAGCATATAATACCAGATTTGATCCAAAGTGATTGTCATCTTCTTACAACCACATGCTATGATCCGAAGAGCACGCCGACTTCAGACTTTAAATGAATCTTAGAATTTTTCGAGAGAGTACAACTCGAACAACTTCTAATCAAAATTACACTGGCACTTAGAAGGCTTAGGAGTTGTAATCTTGGGGATGGAGAAGATTGAAGCTCAGATTGTATCTTAAATGAATTGATGAAAGTAAGAATGAGTGAGTGAGAATGATATGGATTTTAAGACTATTTATAGGATTTTTGTAGACCGAGTTCGGGCATAGTTCGATCCCAAACGTTCAAAAATCTTAACGATGGAGCCTGGTCTTTAGGAAGACTGAGTCGAATTTGGTTTAGCCCTGATCGAGTTTGGCCCGAGTTTGGTCTGAGTTATGTTGGTCAGTTTTCAGAATGTTGGGTCCATATTTTAAGTTGGTTTGGGTTAGGTTTTGAACTAATTTTGGTTTGGCTTATTTGAGTGGACTTGGGTTAGTTTGATCTTGTTTGGGTAAGCTTATTTGAGTGGACTGAGTGCATCTAGTTGTCAAGTGTGACTCGACTAACAATAGTCCTAGACTCAAATAAACTATAAAATTATATAAGAAATTAAAAATAACCAGACGCAATCTTTCAGCATTCTTCTTGTGATATAGTAGCAGTGATGTAGTATGATAATCTTTAATTACACTGTATTGTGGCATATCGAATCAAGGTTTAGTTAACTATTGTCATGCCCCAGCCCCAAATACGTAGGACCAGGTATTGCAAGCATGTCGGCCGTATATATATGGCAACTCTAATATGTGAAAACCATAACACATACGTACGATGTAACAGTAATTATCTCAGATAAATGACAGTCAATGGGTATAACTAAACTCATCCACAAAACCAAATAGAATAAGTAATCAAGTATATCAATGAACCAAATATGAAATAGTCAAGAAGAACTAGTAGTTGGGTAGAGACAAATCCACTACCAAAGTAGAATAAGAATAGAGTTCGACCTCTATAATATAATGAAAGAAAAATTGATAAGTACATCAACTAAATGATCAAAGAGGCTCGAATGGGAAGACCTCCTCGATAGGGAATGAAATAGCAGGTCCTGGTCCGTACTCCTGCGAATAGTCATAATCGTCTACATATGGGGACAAAATCTGGATTCAGGTCCTCAAAGGGACGTAACAAGATACATAAAAGCAAGCCACATAATACTGAAAATAAGCATCCAAAGGGTCTCTTAACCATTCTATGTGAAATACACTTTTAAGGACAATATTCCTAATGAAGAGCTCTCAACAAATACATATGCTAGACTCACGTAGTGCTCATCCGAGTCACTCGCGACCAACTAGAGGAAAGTAAATAAATGCAAGACACATGTAGCGCTCTGCTGAGTCACCCATGGCCTGTAACACCCCGTTCCGCTCAAGCGGACTGCCGTTTGAAACGGCAATAGTGCAACTGTCCCAACCCGCTTTGCCTCAAATGAGAAGCAAAGGATATCCAGACTTGTCCCTACAGGAATTCAGCTTAGGCTTTCATAGGCTCGCTTGACGTATCGCTCTACCGAGGTGAATTATCGCTAAGGTGGGTGGCTACGGTGAACTTGTCTTTGCTTAGCCAGCACACATAAAATCTGGAATGATACATGCTAGTCGCTAGGTGAATCACTTCCTGCATGCTAATAAATCCAACGCACCTAGCTAAGGGAATAATCCTAACTTAATATTGCATATGCTAGAACACGAAAAATGAAATATTGCTTATATTCAGACCCTCGCATGCTAAGTCCCTTACGGTTTCATCCCTCGGCTTACTTCGGGTCCGAGCAAACGTGTCTGCTGATGTTCTTTAGAAATGCATGCTTGTCTGCTTATGAATGTCTAACGTTATTGTATTGTGCATGCATTCTTGTTGGCCAGGAGACTATCAAATAGTCCTTCTGTGCAATTGAACCTGCAAGTATCCGGGACCATTGGATCGCCAAGGCAATCCCCGAACCAGGGGCACGCATCAGGGCAAATAAATACTGAACGAATCTTGTCACGTTACAACTGAATAATAATCACAACAATCTGAACTGAGAATCATGTTAACGAATCCACGAATCTCAACTCTTGGAGCAAACGCTCGGTTTAGATCATGAATCATGGATTATCATATCAAGTTATGGAATTGGAAAGGCCCTGGCCTGCATATTGCGGACAACTTGGAAACAAGGTCATTGTGTTCCACGGACGGCCATCGGGGCACTGGGGCCGATCCGATCCGGATAAAACTTCACGATAGTCTCACGCATTTGGACAGGATGGATTGTAGCACCCACAAATCTTGGCTGCAAGCCATCCTTGTTCAAGACTATAAACGGTCCTTTATGGCTATGCTAGCGACTCATGTTCATATAGATAAGTCATCCTCGCTTAGCGGCTATCCGTGTGCGAGTCATTGCATCGCATCAAGAACAACTGAACACCTGAACGATCATGACTCTCGTGTTGGCATATGATGTCGCCTGAATGTTTATACTTGCTCGTGCTTGAATTAATAATGTTTGCCATGGACAGGGAAGGACAATTGGTAAGTGGGTAAGTCTCGTCGTGTTTCCTCTCATGTTGCACGACGCACCGCCACACGAAATAGGCTATTCAATATTTGCATGAAACTGATTCTAAGGCAACTAGAAAGACAACTTAATAGTTGGTGCACGGAACTTATATTACGTGTTTGGATTTATCGAGCGGGCGAGTAGCTTCCCCACCAGTGCATTCAATGTACTGATAATGCAGGGTGGGGGAGAACCTCGTTCGGTGCGGATGCCTCCTTCGTGTGTGCTAAGGCGTGGAGATCACTCCAAAGTAGCGTTGCGTCTGGAACTGAAGCACATATATAAGACATAATATTGTGAACATCGGCTGATCATCGCCTGTACAATTATTTCACAATTGTAGCCACTTGGCACGCTTTTACTGTTTTAGAAAGAGAGGCTTGAGGGACTTGTAATCTCGGCTATACGCCGCCTGTAACACTTGTTTATATCAATAAAGAGTTACTTTACTTCAAACTTGTGTTATCCAATGCTTCCGCTATTGTCGACTCAGTGAACCTATTATCGATCGCCTATGCGCTCATGACTCCGCTGCACTCGGACAATCTGTGCGACTCTGTGGCTTAGAACTCTTACCGCCAGCCAATGAACCAAGGCCTTGCACAGGCGTGGCTCACGCTCGTGCAGCATCACGCCCGGATGGGTTAAAGCAATCGTTCCGTGGGAGCGCTGGTGCGGTGATTCTCGCCTAACAAGAACGGCCGATTTGCCTGCGGGAGATCGGGGCATGACATAGTGGTATCAGAGCCTGGCTTCTACGCCTTTGGACTTCAATTCGATTATCTCAGTTTCGAAAACTCGTTCGTGGGTTATGTGCATGCTCTCTCTCAGTGCCTCGATAGGATATTCCAACAATAAGTCTAAATACTTTTAAAATATATTTTGAATGATATGATTGCTTGTATAATATTGTGTTGCGAGTGGCCTTTGTGCCAACCTATGCGGACCCTTGAGATTATCGCAAGTAGCTTGTCCGATTTCACTATCCCTAAGTTTGGTTGAATGCATATGTTTGAGGGACGCCTTGAACTTGTGCACCATCCAAGACTTAAGAAAAGGTGAAACTCGAGTGCTAAGACTTCGCTATCACTAAGCTGGTTGACGTGCTCACACTAGAAGTGCACTTCGAAAGTGCGCACGATCCAGACTAAGCGATATGCTGATCTTGATGCTTGTGCAAGTGAATATCCAAATAAACAAGTACAATAACTTTTATAGGTTTGCCTCAGCCTTGTATCGTTAAATCAAAATTGATTAAAATGTACTGCTTGTCCTCAGTAAGTCTCGGGGACGAGACTTTTCTGAGTTGGGTAGGATGTAATACCCCGTTCCGCTCAAGCGGACTGCCGTTTGAAACGGCAATAGTACAACTGTCCCGACCCGCTTTGCCTCAAACGAGAAGCAAATGATATCCAGACTTGTCCCTACAGGAATTCAGCTTAGGCTTTCAGAGGCTCGCTTGACGTATCGCTCTACCTAGGCGAATCATCACTAAGGTGGGTGGCTACGGTGAACTTGTCTTTGCTTAGCCAGCACACATAAAATCTGAAATGATACATGCTAGTCGCTAGGTGAATCACCCCCTACATGCTAATAAATCCAACGCACCTAGCTAAGGGAATAATCCCAACTTGATATTAGTTATGCTAGAACACGAAAAATGAAATATTGCTTATATTCAGACCCTCGCATGCTAAGTCCCTTACGGTTTTATCCCTCGGCTTACCTTCGGGTCCGAGTAAACGTGTCTGCTGATATTCTTTAAAAATACATGCTTGTCTGCTTATGAATGTCTAACGTTATTGTATTATGCATGCATTCTTGTTGGCCAAGAGACTATCAAAAAGTCCTTCTGTGCAATTGAACCTGCAAGTATCCGGGACCATTGGGTCGCCAAGGCAATCCCCGAACCAGGGGCACGCATCAGGGCAAATAAATACTGAACGAATCTTGTCACGTTACAACTGAATGATAATCACAATAATCTGAACTGAGAATCATGTTAACGAATCCATGAATCTCAGCTCTTAGAGCAAATGCTCGGTTCAGATCACGAATCATGGATTATCATATCAAGTTATAGAATTGGAAAGGCCCTGACCTGCATATCGCGGACAACTTGGAAACAAGGTCATTGTGTTCCACGGACGGCCACTGGGGCACTGGGGCCAATCCGATCCGGATGGAACTTCACGATAGTCTCATGCATCTAGACAGGATGGATTGTAGCACCCACGAATCTTGGCTGCAAGCCATCCTTGTTCAAGACTATAAACGGTCCTTTATGGCTATGCCAGCGACTCATGTTCATATAGATAAGTTATCCTCGCTTAGTGGCTATCCGCGTGCGAGTCATTGTATCGCATCAAGAACAACTTAACACCTGAACGATCATGACTCTTGTGTTTGCATATGCTGTCGCCTGAATGTTTATACTTGCTCGTGCTTGAATTAATAATGTTTGCCATGGACAGGGAAGGACAATTGGTAAGTGGGTAAGTCTCACCGTGTTTCCTCTCATGTTGCACGGCGCACCGCCACACGAAATAGGCTATTCAATGTTTGCATGAAACTGATTCTAAGGCAACTAGAAAAATAACTTAATAGTTGGTGCACGAAACTTATATTACGTGTTTGGATTTGTCGAGAGGGCGAGTAGCTTCCCCACCAGTGCATTCAATGTACTGATAATCCACCAGTTGGTATGCAGGGTGTGGGAGAACCTCGTTTGGTGCGGATGCCTCCTTCGTGCGTGCTAAGGCGTGGAGATCACTCTGAAGCAGCGTTGCATTCGGAACTGAAGTACATATACAAGACATAATATTGTGAACATCGCCTGATCATCGCCTATACAATCATTCCACAATTGTAGCCACTTGACACGCTTTTACTGTTTTAAAAAGAGAGGCTTGAGCGACTTGTAATCTCAGCTATACACCGCCTGTAACACTTGTTTATATTAATAAAGAGTTGCTTTACTTCAAACTTGTGTTATCCAATGCTTCCGCTATTGTCGACTCAGTGAACCTGTTACCGATCGCCTATGCGTTCATGACTCCGCTGCACTCGGACAATCTGTGCGACTCTGTGGTTTAGAACTCTTACCGCCAGCCAATGAACCAAGGCCTTGTACGGGCGTGGCTCACGCTCGTGCGACATCACGCCCTGATGGGTTAAAGCGATCGTTCCGTGGGAGCGCTGGCGCGGTGATTCTCGCCTAGCGGGAACGGCCGATTTGCCTGCGGAAGATCGGGGCGTGACATGGCCAACTAGAGGAAAGTAAATAAACAATAAGAGTCCCTACGCTACTAGTTGTCCTCCCTACCCCATGCTCATATTTGTGTTGTATCCACAATACGATAAAACCAATAATAACTGCCAGGTCTTCTAGCATGCATTTATATTTGCAGTTATTTCCTATCATACCTCCCACACGTATCGCTGGCCACTCAATACGCAGGTCCGTGTTCTATATGAGACTCACAACTCGTGTAACACATGTGTTAGGCCATATGACACATAAAGATGTCTCAAATCATGGGGAGGTCTTATAACTCTAGGTCGACATGCATGGTAAAATAAAAGACAAATAACGACGTATATCATCGCGGCACCCAAGTTTCCTTAGATGCGCAGTTTAATAATATACATAAATAAGAAAATAAATGACAGAAATGAAACATTCATAAATGAATGTAGATAAACAATAATCGTGACAAGATATACTTGCCTAGAGATGATTTGGTACTGAAACGACGCAAGAAAACAGGTACAACGAATCCAAAAAATGCGTAAGCTGAACAAACATATCTGGATGCTAAAATAGATATCACCAGCATTTTCGGAATAAGTAAAATAGCTAGGATTGACTACCCATAAGTCCAATTTGGACATAGGGCTAAAATGACAGTTTTGGGTCAATGCAGTATCCAAATATGACCTACTTTACATCGAAAATGTGCCAGGGGTAAAGGTATCTAAATTGGACAAAATATAGGTCAAACGAATTATAAATGATGATACAAACTCAATATTATGTCCAATTTTGGATTTCGGTGAGCCGATCATAAAATCGCTCTTCAAGTCGAATCATGGGCCCGTAAGGCGGCGATCCAGTCGACTATCTCGGGTTCGAACGAAACTTGGGTCACACGACAAGTCAGATGCTGTGAGTCCAACGGCGTAAGTTTCGTTGCAATCCGATGAGCGTGTACAAACAAATTGGATCATTTATAAAACACCGATTCGGGAAACTTTTGACCAATACGGGTTGATTTCGGCGTGCATGCACGTCCAAATCAAGTTTCGCAAAAGCTCAGATGTCAGAAAATACCATACGCGTCTTTCAATGAAATTGGTACGCGACAAAGTCGTTCATTTCCGTATCGAGAAATTTTTAGTTTTGAAAACATGATTTTTTTTTCAACTTCCAATATATTTATTTTAATAAATAAAGCAAATTAATTAAAAATAAAAGAAGGAAAATATTCCTGGATATGTTGTCTACAAGTCTATTTAAATATATTTTTAAAATATTACAAGGTTTGGAAGAAAACTATGCATGAATAGGGGTAATTGGATTGATTTCAATATTGTTTTCAAAACAGTTTTTTTTCGACTTTGCATTGATTTCTCTCTCAATCCAGAGCATTATAAATTAATCTATTTGAACGTAATTGTAGATGGTTATGTTGTGAACGCATACAAAGAATTGGATTGAAAAATAGTTAGACAATAAGGGAGAAAACTTACTGTAAAGAGGGGGTGCTGCAGCAACTGTTGTCCGCGCGCGTGAGTGAATCCGGCGGCCTGCGGTGGCTTGCGGCGGTCGACGACGGAGGGGAAAGTCAGGGACAGGTCCGAGGAGGGATGGGGAGGCTCAAGGGGTAGAGTTTAGGGTTAGGGTTAGGGTTAGGGCTTTGCAAAGAATATATATAGGGAGAGAGAGAGAGAGAGCGGCAGAGAGAATGGGTCAGGGACGGGTGGTGTAATCGGGTTTATGTTAGGAGTTTTGTCTTTTTTTTCTTTGTTTAATATATATATATATATATATATATATATATATATATATATATATATATATATATATATATATAATCCTAAAAAAATATAAAAAAAATCAGAGAAATATACAGTGCGTAATAATACATTTATTTAATCAGGGACATAATTTCTAATTAATATAAATGTTGCTAACAATTAAACCATTAATTACAACTAGTAATGAAAAACTCAAATAAATATTTTAAATAAAAATAATAATAAATTTTTTTGAATGGGGGGATTAAAACTATCAAAATCAACTTGACTATGACCGATTGGGCTAATACGTGTAAGAGGAAGAAGGAACACCCATACATTCACTAAGCAAGAGTTAGAAGGAGTGTGACAAGGGAGTGTTAGAACTTACGAGAAAGAGAGCTGACGATGCCGGTGAGGAGAGTTCTTCGCGTTCGATCGAGGTTGGACGTCGCATTGGATGCGATGCATGGGAAAGAAGTAGGAGCACAGTCGGTAGACACACTATATGACAATTGATGATGGTATCGTAGAGAGGGGAAGGACACCTACACCGTCATGGCATGAATAAGAGACTCATCCATAACAGAAAATTATAGAGCGACAGGTACCAGAGAGTGAAGGACGAGAGCGACAGGTACTAGAGAGCTCTCATTTGAAAATCGTACAATAAAGAGTAGACACATGGAAACAAGTATACATTTAGGCCCCTGGATAATTTAGTTTGCCTACAGGACATAAATAAGAGCTTTTATGAGAAATTTTGCTATAGAATGACACTTGGCTAGAAATAATCAGATTATTTGGAAGAAGTAATTAGAATGTTAGGATTAATTATTTAGGTTAGTTTAACTAATTATTTACAAAAAAATTTATTAACAGGTTATATTAATTAATAATAAGATTTTTTTGGGTAACAAATAGAGTATTAGTTATAAGGAATAGGAAATGAGGGGGTTTTCAACTTTATATTATTGTTTCACATTTATTTTTCATATAAACTGTCGTAGAAGCATAGAAATTACGTGTGTAAAAATACACGCATGACTGAAGTTTGTCACGTACAAAGAGATGCGTGTACAAAATGGCGAAACCCAGTGGAGTTGGCCCATCTTGCACGCGTCAGAAGAGTGCACGCTTCTCTCTCTCTCTCTCTCTCTCTCTCTCTCTCCAAATCGATAGCGGGCGATCCGGAGTTCGAGACGGACTGGCATATTTAATGCAGTATCTCTCGAAGAATAGTGGTAGAGATCGCGCCTAATTAATGTCTTGATCATAAAAACGACAAATTCATCATGACTAAAGTCTAGTCAGCATGGTCAAAGTCTGCCACAAACAGAGGTACATGCATACAAAATGGCAAAACACGGTAGAGCTGGCCCATTTTTGCACGCACAAGCTTCTCTCTCCCCCAAATTGACAACGGATGGTTCGGAGTTAGACGGACTGACACATTTAATACAAGATCTCTCGGATGATCATGGAGGAGATTACACCTAATTAATGTCGTGAACATAAAAACTACAAATTTATCATGAAAAGTCTAGTCAGCATGGCCGAAGTCTGCCACAAACAGAGGTACACGCATGCAAAATGGAAAAAATAGTAGAGTTGGCCCTTTTTTGCACGCACACGCGTCTCTCGCTCTCTCTCCAAATCGACAGCGGGCGATTCAAAGTTCGAGACAGACTTTCACATTTAATATAGTATCTCTCGGAGGATCATGGAGGAGATCGCGCCTAGTTAATGATGTGATCATAAAATGATAAATTCTCATCATGACTAAAGTCAAGTCAAAAAGGCCAAAGTTTGCCACAAACAGAGATACATGCGTGCAAAATGGCAAAACACAGTGGAGTTGGCCCATTTTTGCACACGTTAGAAGAGTCCATGCGTCTCTTTTACTCTCTTAAATCGACAGCGGGCGATTAAGAGTACGAGACAAAGCATGCATTTAATGCAGTATTTCTTGGGGAGACGTGAAGAAGATCACACCCAATTAATGCTATGATCTTGAAAAGACAGTGGCATCATGATAAATGTCTAGTCAGTATGGCCGAAGTCTACCACAATGGCACCATGACAAAAGTCTAGTCAGCATAGCCAAAATCTGCTACATACGCGCGTACAAAGTAGCAAATCATAGCGAGAATTGTTCATTCGACACGCACCGTAGAAAGGCTATAAATACGGATTAGTGCTATCTAGAGAAAAGAAGAAAAAAAGTACAAAGACAAAAGAACTATTTTACCAAAGCCTTACTACAACCTAGTTCTCCAGTGATTGAGACTTGGCATTTCTTTTCCATGTGTCGAGTGGTCCAAGGAGTAAAGTGGTCGACCGCAGACCAGATCTCTATAACTACAATTTCTCAGAACTATTGTACTCAGATTTTCATATAGGATATTTTGTACACTTTTAAACAGTTTGTAATAAACAAGATAGCTTTCAAGGAAAAACGTACACCATTTCGTTGTCTTTTCTCTCGATTCCTACCCTATCTTCCTTCGTACGCAAACAACTGTGCGTCCAAGCTAGACTTGGGTGCAAATGACAGATTGCATCGTCTTGCGTGTCTTATATTTATTTTATTCATGTTGACTTAGTTTTGACGGACTATCTCTTGATTGCGGAATATTTTTTATATCTCCTTTGGCCATGACACACACATGACACGATATTTTATGATAGGGCACGAACTGACGTACTCGACTGGCCATCGATACTTTCGGAACGTGTAACGATTAAAAACGTAACTGCTATAATTAGCATATTAGAGACTCAAACAATTACAAAGTTGGACATGTTGTGTATATGACTTGGTTAGTGTAGGAATAAGGGGGAGGACAATCATTATGTATATGTGATAGCCGAATCGACGAACCATAGTTTCTGAATGGAACTATGGTGTGATGTTTCTTATTAGATACCCTTTGACGTTCGCTGAAAGTTACATAAGTTTACAAAGACTACTTGCAGTATATGTATATATATTTTATGTGAGCCTAAATTCCACCCATGCGTACGAAAATTGTCCTCTAAATTGCACATTAGATGGTTAGAACACCCTTGCATGTTTATTTATTTTAATTTATATAACATGTATATTATGTATCTTGTTACGTCCCTCTAAGGACATGGTGATCTATCCAGATTAGCTGCATTGGCTGTCATCGAGCCCTTCCGTATTTGTTGATGCTTATCTTCTCTGTATGCATGTATTATTATCAGATACTTGTATCATGTCTTTCGTAGTTTATCTATTTTATCCTTATTGCTTATTTTCAGCTGTTATAGACTAGTATTTGTAGACTCTATTTTTCTTTCGAGTATATTCGAGCTTGTGTGTTACTGCGGCCGACTTTAGCACATATAGTTCATTCTTGGTATTTATTTTCTTTGTGGATTGAGATAGTGTATATATAGTGATTTATGGATAGAATACCTATTATAGACAGCGTATACGTATTCCAATTGGACTGAAGTCCATTTGATATGTAGCTGTCTATTGTCACGTAACCGGGTCCTACGTATTTTGAGACTGAAACGTGACAACGAAAAAAGACGAAAAAATGAAACAAATGAAAAAAGTAAAAAAAAACGACAAAAAGAAAGAAATGAAAAATGAAAAAATGAATAAAATGAAACAAACGAAACCAAAAAAATAGAAATATAAAAAAATGGAAAAACAAAAAATACAAAAATAAACGAAAGATGGAAAAAGATGAGAAAAGAAAAAAAACACAAAAAGAAAACTAATTTTTTTTCCTATTTTTTCCCTTTTTATATTTATTTTAATTTTTTTTTCATTTTCTTGTTTTTGTATTGATTTTTTTTAAATTTTATGTTGTATTTTTTAAAAAAGTTATTACATTACAGACTTAATTAGATTACATGGTAAACTAAATATATAAATACAATTAATATTATATTATATAATTTGATTACATATTCCAACCAAATATAGTTATATAATTGTAACTTAATTATACTACAAACTCAATTACATTATAAACTTAATATATTACGATTATAATTATATTACAACCAACCAAACAGGTCCTAAGTTGTGTTGTCTTTCAATTTGCCTGTTGAAGGTTAATGTAAACATGATATTTATTTTTTGGTAAATTTTAAATGCTAATGTTGGCCGTGGTCATAATGGCAATGTATCGATGGGTGTTCTGTAACGAGTTGGGGGCAGTTAGTTGTGTTAGTCGGTGGGTGACGGAGAATAATTTCTGGTTAGTGGACAGATAATAGGATAGCTGGAGCGGTGAGTAAAAGTAGGGCCTAAGGGGGAGAGAGAGAGAGAGGGGGTAGGATTCATCAGTGAGTCAAAAAGTCCGTAAAAAATTAGACGCGCTTTAGGACAGACAGACTTCTCTCACTTTTTTCTAATTTATCTCCGCCGCCGCCGCCTCCTCCTCCTCCTCCATCGTTTCTGGAGTTCGTTCTTGATTTTCTAATTGTCTCCGCCTCCTCCATCGTTACTACTGCTGTTCGTTCTTGATTCGATCGAGTCTCAACCAACCAAGCAAGTAGAAGTGGCAGGAGAAAGAGGGGGAGGTTGGTTGGTTGGTCAAAGTAGCTAGAACCAGGAGGATTTGATTGATTTTATTTGTTGTGGGGGGAAGAGAAGAGAAGAGATGGTAAAGGAAACAGAGTATTATGATGTCCTCGGCATCAGCCCTTCGGCCACCGAAGCCGAGATCAAGAAAGCCTACTACATCAAGGTAATTAAACATACAAACCCCATCCCCATCCCCCATCCCCATCAAGAATCATCCAATTACTTTATTTGTCATCATAGCTATCCTTGCTTTTGGTGGGCTGGCTCATATTAGGACATTTTGATCACTTGTTTGCTTGATGTATATTGCTAAATTGCTCTCCAATTTATTATTATCTACTGTTCATCCGCATGTGCAAGTTGGCCGGCTACAAACCACCATCCGTAGGGAGTAAGTAGTTAGCACATGAGAATACATAGAGAAACTACATTCTGATTCTTCATTGATGTGGCTTGACTTGATTTTATATATATATATATATATATATATATATATATAGAGAGAGAGAGAGAGAGAGAGAGAGAGAGAGAGAGAGAGAGAGAGAGAGAGAGATAACCCTCCTCATACAGCTCTATCCAGTATGTGACTGACTAAGGTAGACTACGTACCAACTCTAACACTTCCCCTCAACATATATAACTTGTTACAAAACATTGGAAATAAAATACTAGATAGAATCAGCATCAACAATTTCATCATCATGAGACAACAACATTACCAGAGTCAACATCATTGGTAGAAACGACATAATAGCAGTATGATCACAAAGGTCATCACAATACCCAATATAGTGCATAAGTAGTCGAACGAGTAGAAAATGCACAGGTCTGACACACCACAAGAAAGAGTAGTTGAGACTTGCTATCGGCACACAAGAATGCATGACAAGAGATACCAGAGATCGAAGCAGAAGGTTGTTGTACATCTTGACCCTTCCCAAACCATAGTTGACTGTGTCAATTTCAGTCCCTTCCCGTAAGTATCGGTTTCATCAGTTTCAGTGGTTTTGAGTCGGTCGGTTTCGCTAGTTTCGGTATCAGTTTCCGCCGATACAACGAACCTTGCCCCAAAGCCAGCATAAGCAGGAGACTCGAGCCAATTGGACGCCCTTTTTTTTGTTTGTATAATTTTATTCACCATCCATTAACTAGGACATGGACATAGAAAGGACACCTACCAGATATGTCTTGAAGCAAAAATTTAAATATGTAACTCAAATCTGGATTTTGGAACCTGGCTTGTATAACAACTCTTTTTTTTCCCCATGCAAATATAAAGCCTCTCTTAACGACAGCATAGGTTTGTTTGAGAGACTTTATAATCTGGTAAAAATTACTAATCAAACTATTTCTTAGTTGAGCTTACTGTAACTAGTTTGAGAGACTCTATAATCTAGTAAAATTATTAATCAAACTATTTCTTAGTCGAGCTTACTGTAACTAACTGACTTGTTCGCAGAATCTTTTGGTAGGCTTTAATTTTTCGGCATTCTTCCTTAATCTTTTATTTCAGTATCTTTGAATTTGAAGTACATACTAAATAGCTTGCCACAAATCTTGATGTATGCATGATTCATATGTTATTCTACTCTCTTTTCAATGTTCTATCAGTAAGCTCTCGTTCTTTTTTATTATATGAATTAAAAAAATTTCAAATTTGAAACTAGTTTCTGGTTATAATTTTGTAGGCAAGGCAGGTACACCCAGATAAAAATCCAAATGATCCCCAAGCAGCAGAAAATTTCCAGGCAAGTTTCATATATCATTTTTCTGGCTATAACTAAAATTTTCTCATTATAACTTAGATTAGTCAAAACATGGTTGAACACTATAATTTATAAGGATGGTTGTCTGGGGAGCATGATTCATAGTTGATAATGCTTGCTAGTAACTTGATGGTTCCTCTGATGCTAGATATTTCTTTTTGATATATTGTTCGGCTAGCTAAGGTTGATGTGCCTAGGAAGCTCTCTTTCTTACTGCTTCCGGACCTAAGTTTATCTTTCTAGTATTCTAACTGATGGCTCACCTCTAACTTCTATTATGCCTAGTGAAGTTTCCTTCAGCCCATGAAGTATTCCTTTATGTGGTCATTGTTGTGTAGTATGCTTTAACTCTGTAGCCTGCACCTGTTCTAATGGGAATAGGATGCCAAAAGATCTCTAGGTGAGATTTTTGTAGGACTGTAACAAGACCTAGGTTGGGTTCAATAAATTAAACATTAAGAGCTGAATGTTGAATGAACATTTGAATGATCTGAAATAATTAAGAGAAAGTCTCTGAATGTTGAATCTGAACTATTTTTTGTTATTTGGAAATGAAAATGTTGCGGAGGTATGTAAAGGGGATTTTCTGGGGTTTTGTTAGTCGTTCTTTGTGATGGAACAATGAAAACAGGATCTGATATTCTAAATGAAAAATAGCTATTATATATGGGTTTTATGGTAAGGCAAGAAGAAAAAAGAAGGAAGCATACCAAATCTAGATAAAGAGGGGCGATCTAACACTTCAGTTTCTAGCAATCACACCAATGAGTACATCCAATCCAAATTTAAGAACTCCAAAATTTTATTCATCATTCTTTAAGAACATGCAAGAGATATAGGCAATAGACTTCACAAAAGATAATATAGACTCCCAACCCTATTCAAATTCTATAGATAAGCTCTATCCAAGCTAGAAATCCTAACTCTAATAAATTAAATTACATTTTACAAAATAAAAAATAAATCTAAATAAAAGAAAATAAGAGATCGTATCTGTTTCTTTCTCATTATAACCCTGGCTTGGAAAAATTCACCTCATGGTGAATAAAGATGAGGTTCAATATGTCTTCTATTGCGTTTTCATTGAAATGTATGTGTGATACAATACTTGAAATCAGCATACCATCCCATCAAATCTTAGACCACGTCTTAGCACTACCGACAGCTTACAATGTGCAATGAGCCTTGATATCCTTGTTATTGCTTGGAAGCTGAGACTGAGAACTAAGGAGGTAAAGTGATTTACTTTTGTCATCATCCAATTCATCATTGGGAAGCGAGGAAATCTCAGACATATGTCGAACAAGTTCTAAAATGTCAATGACATGTTGTGACAGTTGCGAGGTTGTTTTACCAACAGGGCCATAAGTTGCGAAAGCAACAATGTGGAGTCTTGAACATGGAACTGGCAGTAGAGGCGGAAGTAGGGGAAGCGGCAGTTGTAGAGGATGCATTTGTGGAAGCTGCAGTGGTGGAGGTGACAGTTGCAAAAGCTATAGTGGTGGAGGTGACATTTGCAAAAGCTATAGTGATGGAGGTGACAGTTCTGCAGGCTCCTGCCGGGATCTTTAGATGGATATCGATGTAGATATAAATTCATGTAGCTCCATGTCCTGATAAGTTTCTTCATATATTGTTTCTCACTTGTTAATCTACTATACTTGAATATCTCTGTACAATCTTAATTCGGTTTGGATGTAGGATGTATCTTTATCAAGGTTTAAAGCATCGGCCGATACCGATACGTATCGGCCGTATCAGATCGGGTTTGGCTACTGCCGATCCGATACAACCCAAAATAATCGGTATCGGCCGATTCGTGACGGAATTTTTTGGTATCGGTCTGTATCGGCCGATACGGACCCGATACGGACTGAGACAGACCGATACTGAGAGGTTTGCCGATACAGCCGATACAAAAAAATATTGCCGATATTGTCGATACCAAAAATTATTTTGTCTATTTTTTTACTAATTTATTAATAATTATTTAAATATTGCCGATATATCCGATACCAAAAAATCCGATACTCCGATCCGATACGCCGATACGGATACTCATACAAACTGTCCGATACCGATACCAAGTTTTTTAACCTTGATCTTTATTAGTTTTTTTTACTTTTCCTTTACCTGTTTTAGATAGGATTAGATGATTTTGACTTTATCTTTTAGTGCTTAAGGAGTGATTTTTTTCCATTGGGTACAAGCATAGAAAATAACGCCAATAATCATAATTCTTATGATGGAAAGTTTATGAAAGAAATTGAGAGTTTCTCAAATGTGGATGTTAGGTCCGCCTTGGCCTCGGTGACGGTGGTCGATTTTGTATGGTTTTAATTAAAAAGTTTATTTTTGTGTGATTCGATGAAAACTTTATCCGGACAATCCTGGATTTTGTATGGTTCGATTAAAAAGTTTATCTGGAGCAGTAATATGAGGAGATCATCAAGTTCTTTGAAGAGGCCATCAAGATTGTTTCTTATGTCTTCTCGTCGTCTTCCTCACTTGTGAATTGTGTGACGTGGTGTGATTTGATGAAAACTTTATCCGGACAGTCTTGGATTTTGTATGGTTTGATTAAAAAGTTTATCCGAAGCAGTAATATGAGGAGATCATCAAGTTATTTGAAGTGGCCATCAAGATCGTTTTCCTCACTTGTGAATTGTGTGACGTAAAAACCTCGGGTGTGAAGCTCTTGGAGAAGGTGTGGACCTCGCGTTCCCATCCACCAATTTTGATGTGGACATCAACTTCTAAAAGGAGGAGATTTGATATAGAACCTAAGGGATATTGGGTTTACTTTTAAGATCAATTTTAAAATTTTAAAATGTATCTAAATCTAAATGTAAATATGAATTTAAAATTTAATTTAATCTGAATTTAAATTAAATTTGGAGATGAGATATCTTTATTAGTTGTTTAGATATGATTATTGACTTTATCTTTTAGTTCTTCTTGGGATTTGTCTTTATTATGGGATGTAGTCTATAAAATGATATCAACGCATGTATTTTTTATGATGACAAGTTTATGAAAAATTGAGAGTTTCTTAAATGTGTATGTGAAGTCCTCCTTGGCCTTGGTGTGAAGCCGTTGGTTCCAGGGTGGTGCAATGTTGTTTCTTTATCATTTGATTCGGCAAATTTTTTATCTGGTGTGAATCCTGGATTGTTCCTTATCAATTGCTATTTGATGTTAGACAATTTGAGGCCATATGTCCAACTTAGCATCGCTATCATAAAGTCCACAAGGCTAGTCTTGAAGTTCACCTTTGAGTCCATATTAGTTAGCAATCAGAAACTTTTTCATTGGTAACATACAATGTATATGGTTATATCTTTCTTTTTTGCTTCACTATGATTGTTGTCCTGGTGATCACATCCTTGTGCATTCATTTGAGTGCCACAATTTTATTTATTTTGTTTGCAGGATGAGCTATATTTGGTTATATGTTATTTGAACTGTTTGTAGGATGAGCTATATTTGGTTATATGTTAGTTGATTTTTCTATTTCAATTATGATTAGTTTTCTTGAGGGCCAAGCTTTTGTGGATTGTTGTTACAGAAACAATGTAAAGGACTTGATTTTATTCAATCAAGAGTTAAAAGAGTTTTATTTACACATGTGGTGTGTTGCCTGTTCTTAGATGAGATTCTTCTTCTTCATTACTATTCAAACCCTAAATCCATAAAACCCTTTCTTTTTTGCATAACCTAATCCAAATCTAAATTAGTTATCTAGAAAATCTGTTGCTGCATCTACATGTTCAAATTCATATTTGCATATATGCATTGCGCATCAGCAGGAAATTGGCCATAACTTCCACTAAGAAAAGGTCCTTTTGGGCGTGCAATCCCAATTCGGATGACTTCAAGTACTACAACTTCCGTATTTGAATCACTTTCAGATTCTGTTGGGGAAGTCTTCAATTTGTTATTGAAGTTAGATCAAAGATTCTGGATAGATTTAGGATCACGACTTTTTGGTAAACTCTAACCCTACATTGATTTTAATTGTGAACTCTGAATAGCTGTTAGGGTTATTTATGATAGATTGTTGGTTATCATTGCTTCATAAATAGGCTTTCTAAATAATTGCAGATTATCAATTGTGAATTGACACAACTAGATTGTCCTATAGGTCTTGGCTTGCATCAAATTGGTATCAGAGGTTAGGCTAAACTTGCAAGATGCATGGTGATACAAAGTGTAGGGACCATTTTGACACTTATGATTATTCTAGTTAATGTACCGGTTTGTCTAAAGATTTCCGTATTATTGGCGATCATGATAGAGACCAGCCTCCGATGATAGTGACCCTGAGGTAATCAGTGATTGTTGTCTGATATGGTGATATGGACTACCACTTTCACTGGTACTACATATGTAATGAGAGTAGGGTAGCTGGTCAGTATTTCCAGTATGAAGTTGCACAGAGACAGCATATTTTATTGGGGTTCAGTGGAGGTAGTTTGACCGCTTGGGAGATAAGCCACATGTGATCATGTGAAGAAAACTTGAAAAAGTACCTCCTAAAGGGCCTAAACCTTGCAAACCCTATGCATTAGAGCAGGTTGGTGCACAACATCGATTGATAAAGACCAGAATCACTCGTGTCACTCACCTCGAGGTTTGGGCTCCTCCCTCTAGCAAGAACCAAAGGGTGCACAACCACCATTTACACGATATTTTCTGGTGAATGGTTGGTTGCTTCAACATGGGGCTAAACTTGAAAGCGAATGCTGATAGAAATCGAAGATTGGTTACATAGATAGCAATCTGACGGTGACGAGCCAGAAGCTGTTGAGGATGTCCACATAGTTCCATCAAGTGTTAGTGATGCTACAACTACCTTAGAGACCTTAGAAATGACTTTTCCCAATCTTAGTTGCATATTTGATCCAAATCCATGTGCTTACACCATTGGATGAGTCTCTACTTCCTATTGATGGACAATTAGGTTGAGTCAGATTGGGTTCATAGTCAACGGAAGTATTTTTCCAGGTTCTCAACTCCCAATACGTATCTTGTATCGGTTTCTGTGTGTATCAAATTGTGTATCGCTATCTTATTGTGTATTTTATGATACAATAATTCTAGTCGTTTAGGTCTATAATTCTAAATCTCTATAGGAACATGATTTAAAGGAGAGGAAGAGATGATTCAAAGTTACGAAGATTGATTCGAAGAGAGTTTGTTTCAGAGAATTCTACATTGGTTCTTACTCGTCTTCTGTCTTCGGTAATTTCTATTGCTCATTGTAATTCAGTTTTTTGAGTGTTGGAGTGATCCGTGTTGGATCGGTGGAGTAGTTTGTAAATGGGCGGTGTATTACCTTTATTCCTTAGGGGAGGCTTTTCCGGTTGACTTCGATTGTCCCGTAGTTTTTTCCATTAGGGTTCTCCACTTAAAAATCTTCTATGTTTGCGTTGTGCTCTTGTGTGTGGATTTTGGCACCATGTCCGGAATGTGTGCTTTTTTCGGTCCTCGATAGGTTTCTTCCTGTTTGGGGAACGATATTTTTCTTACAAATTCCGTATTCGTTCCCAACAATTATGTGGTGTAATTTAATTAAAGATTCCCAGTTTTTTCATTGTTCCTTTGTGAAAACTACCAGGACCGTCTTCTTTTCCTCTTAAATTTCAGCATTGTATCTATTTGCTAACAATCCATTGTAGCAAATTTCAAGCAATCCATTGTTTATCTTTAAATTTTTTTGACTATAGTTTACTGGAATTTGGATAACACCCTGTTTGCTGTAAACCTGATTATGTTTGAGGGATTTCCCAGTCTATTCAATATTACTCTTGTTTATCTGATTTTGTGAAAACTGCCTAGACTTCTTTTTTCTCTTCCTATTAAATTACATCATCAAATATATTTGCTAAAATTTCTGAAGTAAATGCACATATTCTTGCAATTATTTTGACATCTCTTATTTTTGAACACAGCTTCCTGGAATCTTGGTGAACACCCTGCCTGCTATGAAACTGATTAATTCCTCCGAATCCTAAAAGTAGCCTCCGACTAGTTCAACAACCGTAGACTAGATCACACTGTTGATGTGGCAGCACTCTCCTGCCATTTAATCATGCATTATCAAATACCATTTTTCTTTTTTTATAAGATGCTATGTTTGGACTTGAAATGTCATTCCCTTTTGACCTGCCTGTGAGTGATGGTATCTTGGTGGCTTGGTGCCGTGCATCATATAGCCTAACAATAGCAGATTGAAGGCAAACTATTAAAAGTTGGTTGCAAAATTTGTTTCATACTTTTAGGAACCTTCTTCTGGATTATATTCCAAGCTGACTCTGGTTTAATAAATAAATGTTGGTGGTTTGCATAACTGTGCAACTGAACTGATTGTCAATATGATTTGAATTTGGGAAACTAATTAGAATTTCTAGGGTCTGTAATTTGGGAATTGGAATTTCAGAATTTAGTGCACTAGCGCTCTGATTTGTTTTCAGAAAGGTTTAAGGTTAGGGTTTTGGATGAAGACCTAGGGTTGATGGTTTATTCTCATATTGCTTTATGGAAGAGAAGTTTAGGAATGTTATTGATGAGTTTGGAAGGAGTTATGGATGAAACTTGGAGTTGGAGGTCTTTCTTGTGGTAGGATTGCACTAGATAGCTGGCTTTAAGGGCTGTTCCGTTGGTGCAAGGGCTAGGAAAATAGGGTTCACAGGTTATAGATTTTTGGAGGGTAGCTCCTGATCTTACAACTGAGAAATGTTTGTTCTTGGTGTCGGGTTCAACAGGAAAAATAAGAAAAGGTGTTGGTCAGGTTTCTTGGAGAAGGGCAACAGTTGTAGGGATCTGGAGGGCTGCAGGCCAGAGTTGTGGCTGCTGACTGCATGGAGAACAGGCCGAAAGTAGGGTTTTGTTGAGAAAAATGAAGGAAATAAGAGAATAATATAAGAAGAGGTAAAGGCTTAACATTTTTAAGGCCTTCACAGCCAAAAATGTCGTTACACAAACATGCTCTCTATTCTGAGAAACTCCCAATTTTCATTTCATCATTCAATAGTTCAAAAAGAAAGTACAATGCTTCATATAGTCTCTGAGCTAAGGAGTCCCAATTCAAATATATTCCTATCCTAATCCTAAACCAAATGGATTTCGAAATAAATAACGATTTCATAAGCACTAAAACTTCTACTTGACTCAATCAATTCAAATTAAAGGAGACAATTGAATTAAGGAGTCCAGATTCACATATATTCCTATCCTAATCCTAATCCTAATCCTAATCCTAATCCAACTGGATTTTGAAATAAATAACGATTTCATAACCACTAAAATCTGACTCGATCAATTCTAATTAAAGGAGACAATTGAACTAAATTGGACTCTGTTAGCTCAGGCTATACCAACTTTAATTTTGGTCAGCATCCAAATTAGGTCTGCTTTGTATTTGGGCTTGAAGCTCAGATATTTCACTAGCTGTAAAAGCTGACCATTTGACTTTCAAAGGCTTTTAATTTAATAATAGCTTCCTTTTTAAACTAGTCTATCTTCTATACTGATGTTTAGTATTCTGTCCACTGATATCAGGTTTTGGGTGAAGCATACCAAGTTCTAAGTGATCCAACGCAGCGCCAAGCATATGATTCTTTTGGGAAATCCGGCATTTCACAGTAAGTTAATGGTTTTGCATATTATGGGAAAAAGGAAGGAAACTTCCTGAAAATTATAGGTATATATCGTTTGCTAATGCATATATGATTACTTTGAAAGAATCATCTGCATACTTAACCACTAGCTTGTTTGTCATGCTTCGGTAGTTCTTGAAGCCAGAAGATCTCATATTTGGGTACTGAATCTTATTGTTGCAGAGAAGCTATTATTGATCCTGCTGCAATCTTTGCGATGTTGTTTGGGAGTGAGCTTTTTGAGGAATACATTGGCCAACTTGCAATGGCATCAATGTCTTCACTTGATATATTCACTGAAGGGGAACAATTTGATGCCAAAAAACTGCAAGAGAAAATGAGGGTAATTATTTAAATGACTTTCTTGGTCTTACAGTTAGTTAATTGATTGTTATTTTTGTTATGTCGAATTTTGTAGTCCTGCAATATGTTTATCTAGAATGCAAGTGTATGGCTTCTCTAGATAAACATAATTTTTTCTTTATGACAGAATCTTCTATGAACAAGTTGTATTCCAATTATCTGGCACCTATGGATTTTTATTATACTAAGCTCTCATCATTTAAACTAGGGTTATTTACACTAACCTCCCCCTATGTTTTATGGTTACTACACGGACCTCCCTTATTTTGAAAATAATTACACGGACCTCCTCTGTACTTTATGTTTTATTTTCAAAATAAGGGTGGTTATAGAATAACTCTTTACATAAAACATAAAACATAGGGAAGGTCCATGTAATTATTTTCAAAATAAGGAAGACCTGTGTAATAACCATAAAACATAGGGGAGGTTAGTGTAAATAACCCTTTAAACTATTACTAGTAGTAAACCCCATCATTTACAGCTTTTGATGAGAAATGTCTCCAGGTAACTAACGTAAGGGTTGTTGTCTTACTAATTTGTAACAAGTTCACCAAAACAACATAATATGTGTTTGTGTACTGCTGGTGACGTAAGTTTATACAAGCTCAAGTAATAGTGAGATAATTAGTGTACTGTGTATATGTAACTATGTGATGGGTTTTGAATTTAATTTTGTTCTCTGGTTTATACTATGCTCAGAGATCAAGCTAGTTCCCTGATGTAAACTGGGAGGACTACTCTGTTGCGTGTTTATAACAAGCGTAACATATAAGGTAGTTCCCTACTTTCCTTTTGATTTCTAGGTTTATAGCAGTTCCTTTGTTGTTTGTAGTTTTCTTGGCTAGGAACTTGACATCAATGCAGAGGGTTGACAACTGCTCGTAATGTTCGGCCAATAGGTCTTCCCAATTCATAGGTGTATTCAATAGGGAAAGTGTCTTGAACCCTGATGATAATGTATCATCATTGAACATGATGGTCTTGAGGATTATCTCTATCATCATTGAACATGAAGGTCTTGTAGGATGAAATTCTGTCAGCCAAACTTCTTAACAGCCTACTTGAGTTGGCAACATATAAAAAAGGTCAGCCAATATCAAGTAAATAAGATCCAATAACCCCACTCCTAAATCAGTGCCACAAAATTAGTTCTGTTCTCAAAATATAACCAATTCAAGTATAAAATATAAATAGAAAAAGAGGGAAGAAAGATTATGAGAAAAATGACCTATCACTAATAATATATGCTAAATTAGTTCTGGATGACCCATAAAAATCATTTATTCAATATAAACATAAGTTCTCTAAAGATAGTAAGTATAATTAGTCAAACAGTTCTAATTGCAGTAAACTGTAAAATTCTACTACAAGTTACAAAAGTTTAGCTTAATGCATTGCATACATAATGGCATCCGAGGACCGAGGCTATGGCTACCAGATCATTATTCCCATTTCATTAAGGCGCTGTTTTCGTAACTCAAACCAACATCTTCCAGGATGAAGAAGTGTGAAGCCTTTGCCGCACAAAGTGACTTACTGACCCCTACAGCATAAGGTACCAAATATCCAGTACATGAACTAGAAAAGGTCACTCTGTAAGCAAGAATTTATTGAGGAAAAACTTTGCCAAAACAAAGTGCATAAACTTAATGTTAAATGATACAGAAGAATTGAAAAAAGAGAAAACAACCATAAACTCCCATGAACACACTTGTACTGTCTTACCGACATGCTTGAATGTTAGTGGCCTTCCTATTGGCAGTTTTTACACAATTGTCAATATAGCAGTACAAGCAGGATATGGGTAATTTCTGGACTCCAGTGTTTGGGATTTCAATTGATGCACTTAACAACTCAGGAAATTAATATCAGATTCTCTAACAAGAAAGGATTTAATATATATGGTGATAACCTGTCTCAGAAGCATGGATATTGCTGGGTGGGTAGAGAATCCCATGTCCCATCTCTAGTCAGGACGATGTGTGACAGAGACGTACATGCGGGTTTGGCATTAGTTCCATATCACCTCTCTATTAAGGACTGTGTGACATAAAGACCGAATTGCATGGTGATTAAATATGGACAGCTTCTTAGTGAATGCAGCTATATCCTAACACTATGTGTAAGCCACAAAACACTACCGTGTCAATCTTGGTTTGCAAGATAGGATCCCTAAGTTATGGATCCGGTCAACTGACCAGTTAACCAACCAATTATACGGTTGATCAGAATCAGACTTAGGACTTGCAGTCATCTTAGTGTTGAGCCTAATGTGTCACACACATTGGATCGATCAACCAAGTTAAAACAGGGTTCAGTTTGTAATTCAAGTAAGACTATAAATTATGATCAATTTTCTAAGTCAATCCTAATGAAGCTTGTGCTATCACATGACCAATTAGGATGTGACTTGGTTAACTCGGTATGTCATACCTAACTTGATGAGATATGAATCACATAATTCATGAGGATCAATTATATGTTATTAGGAATCAATGTAAGATCGAGTTTCCTAATATGATATGGAATTTTTTTGATCAAATCCTAGCAAAAGGAGGCCAACCTATTGACCTATTGCCAAAAATAACCCTATACTTCAGGTAGAGAGGTACAAAGGAACAAATTTCATCCAGGCAACATGCTAAACACTGCTCCAAATCCCTAAGCATTCCCACTTCCTCTCTCGATTTCTGTCAACCTTCCCAGGCCAACTGACCGAGGCCAACTGACCGGTTATCTAATCTGCCCAGGCAAGATAGAAATGCAACCTTCTCTGCAGCGGTTTGTGTCGAGTTTCCGGGGACTTTGATTTGGTGGTTCGATGTACAGTTGCAGTAAGTGTGGCAGCAAGGTTCAGTTTTTTGTAGGGTCGTTCGGTGTTTTAGACGACTAAAGACTGGAAAAGTGTGCAGTTCTTTGCAGTCAACGAGGTATAAAGTCAAAGCCTATGTAGTATTTAGAATATGATTCTTAATACTATTGCATTTACAGATTATAAGTCGATTCAATTCGTTCGAGTTTTGACTTGTGTATGTATGAGATTGGCCAATGCATGATATGCATTGTAGAGATTTGATAATGATGTAAGAATGCTCTCTAAGGCATAGCATAGGGCAATCCAAGAATTGTCTAGTAAACACCACCAGGGATGATGTGTGAAGAGTTCACGTATCTCTTAACCTAGCAGATGTATCGGAAAAGTTTTTGATTTTTGTTGTGCCTACCTGTACTCCATTTACTTATATGCAATGCGTGAGGCAACAAAGGAGTCTATTGACTTCTCTTTGCCTGGTCTAACGACCTCTCGACCAGTATGCAAATGATGTTTCAAGCTTTGTTTTTGCCAACTGCACTGTCAACTAACACAGTGAATCTGCAAATTTGCATTGTTCAGGTTTCCTATTTTAATTGGGTTTTTGACTTATTTTCTTTCGGATGTTATAAGACTCCTATAAGTGGGAGAGGTGTTATTAGGATTTTGGGAACCTTTTTCTCTGGATTCTTATTGACTTTAAAGCCTAGGGCTTGTTCTGGGGATGAGGCAATCTTACTCTTCTCTAAGATTAATTGTGAGTTGTTCTATCCCTTTGTGAGTTCTGTGAGATCTCAAGCAATCAAGAAGAGTGAATGATACCACTATATCATACTTGCATCATCTAGTCATCAAATAAAAATATATAATACCAAAGCTTTTTTCTTGTCAAGTCTAATCTTTTTAAAGTTTTATTGTTGCAACAGGTTGTTCAGAAGGAACGAGAGGAGAAGTTGGCTGAAATATTGAAAGATCGGCTGCATCAGTATGTGCAAGGTAACAAAGATGCTTTCATTATTCATGCTGAAGCGGAGGTATCCAGGCTTTCTAATGCAGGTAATATTTCAAATTTTCCTGTGTCTCATTAGTCTATGGCAGAAAATATTTAACAATTAATGTCTTCATAGATATTTCAGAAAGCTGATTTTCTATTCATTTTGCTTAATATGCTAGAGTGATTTAAAAGGGTTGCTTATTGTTGTGAAAAAGGTAGGAGCCTAAAATCAAGCTCCAAGATGACCCTCCAAAAAGAACTCACCAAACTACATTAAACAATAGCTTTATTTATGGAAGCTACATGACCATCCAAAGCAGTTCAACTCCTTTTGGGATTAGTAATTTGGATAAGTTCCCCTCTATATAAACACCTTCTCACCTCTTTCACTCACCATCCCTCATCTCCCCTCAACCCTATTAGCAAGGGAATAGTTCTCCTCATAAGGTAACCCTTGATTCTCTTCAATTTTTTTTATAACTCTAATTATGATAAGTGTGTGTATATATATATATGTGTGTGTGTGTCAAGAGGGAAGGGAGGAGGTGCAGCAGAAGAGCAGCAGAGCAACAACAGCACCTGCAGCAAGCAGTAGCTGCAGCAGCAAGCAGTGGCTGCAGCAACAGCAGCAACAACAAGCAGTAGCTGCAGCAAGCAGCAAGCAGTACCTGCAGCAAGCAGCAAAGAAGAAGAAGAAGCAGCAGCTGTAGTAGCAAGCAGCAGCAATAGCAAAGCTATATATATATATATGTATTTATCTATATATCTATGTATCTATATATATATATATATATATGTATACTTTATATGTATCTATATATGTAGACTATATATATATATATATATATATATATATATACACACACTATATATGTATGTATCTATACATATGTATCTATAAATATATCTTATATATACATTAATTTTATATTTAAGTTTTTATATAGATATTTGTCCCATCTATAACCATAAATAGCATAAAATTGACCTAGAAATCTAGTGGGTTAAATCTACTTAATTATATTTCACCAATTAATGTGAATTATTCATGATATAGGTTATCTGGACCCTGTCACATACTCTGACTTGTTTTACCCGCTTTGGGTCCCAAGCGAGTACAGTTTTTGATGGTTTTTCTTACTGATAATTTTTATAACACATGTAGTATTTTCGTACTTAATTCCTGATACGAAGATACACGGACTATCATATCTTGTGCTTTTAGACCTTGATCTTGTGTAATACTCGATGTTCTTGTGATTCATGTCAGGGCGGAAAGATGCTAGTTTATATGTGATCATACCCTTATATCCTGTGTAAATATAATTTCTGTGTAAAGGCTAACCATACACTTCACGTATGATTAGCTGGCTCCCATTGTGCAATCCTAAGCCGATCATATAATCAAACTAGTATTTCAAAACACTTAGTGACTAAAGTTTTTCTTGTTGATACATGACATATTTTTCTGTTTATTCATTTTCCTGTTTATTTCTTACCATGTCTTGATGTCAGTTTATTTATCCATCATGTACTATTTTTTCTATCACTGTTTTATAGTCCTTAACATGTATTGAAACTGCTATTAGAATTGTACTCGTTTAATCCTGACTGGATAATATTTCAGGTAGCACTTAGAAGGACCTGTGTCCTATCTATTATGGATTTTTGAAAAAATAGCTTCGAGTCTGATTTTACCTTCTGGAGGATCGAGGAAGGCCGCAAGCTGGAGACCTAGTTATGACAATAGTTATAGTTTACAAACTTACTATAGTTGTATGAGTTATGAATACAAGATTTTGTACTGTAACTTATATATATATATATATAAAGTATGTTTTCACCTACCTTAGTTTTGTGATTGAGTATAATATATGTTTCCTTTATATTATGAGGTGTTGGTTATACAGTATTAGTTCCAGACAGCGTTCTACCGCCGACACTGCAGCGTAGGCTGGGCGTGCCCACACACTCGTACCTGGACACCCGGGTGTGGGTCATGATACGTTTTTATGGTGGCCCATGAAGGTCAGATTTCGCAAGAAGTGCGATGTCGTAGTAGTACATAGGACTAGAGTACTATTACGAGCCTGCAATAGGATATAGGATATTAGGAATAAAAAATACTCAATCACAACTACGAATTTCAACTTTGAATTAAATTTACTAATCTTGATTACTCTAACTGATTTGACATCTTCCTTAATTCTTGTCCTTCTCGAATAATATCTTATCTCGTGCCTTAATGATGTCTCCTTATTGTTTTATCATATTCCAGAATGACACATATAATATATTCCAGAAGGACACGCGAGACTAGAGCACCCGGTTGTTCAGGAGCAACTGCAGAAACCGCTCCAGTTGTCTCTGAATGTCTTCCTTCTCCTCTTTCACTTCTACCCCAAGGAGGTGTACCATAGAACACTGGAGGCATGCCCCACTGAAGGAACACATTTATATGAGCTCTTCAAATGTATGCTGGAGGCGCAAAAGGCTCAGACTGAGGCCCAGAGGGAACAAACAAAAATGATGCAAGAAAGCATTGAGAGTTCCCATCATATGGCTTTGGCATTTATGGAAAATGTTGCATCTCAGCAACAACAGCCTGTTCAACAAAAAATGGAAAATATCTTAGACTTCAAGAAGATGGCTCATCGGGAGTTCAAGGGAATTGAAGGGATCCTATATGCGGATGAATGGTTCGAGGATATCGAGCGAATTATGCGGGTTGCTCGGATATCGGAAGAACTGAAGATAGAGGCTGTAGGCTTGCAGCTTCACGATATCGTCCGCACTTGGTTCAGAAATAAGCCCAGACATGCTGATCCAGACCTAATCTGGGACCAGTTCAAACACCTTTTCAAATAGAAGTTCTTTTCCGCAGTAGCCCAACGCGTTTTGGAGAAATAATTCCAGAACTTGGAGCAGGGTAGTCTCTCAGTAGATGAATATACTGCAGAGTTCGGCATGCTGAGCCGATTCACAGAAAAAATGGTGAGAGATCCGGAGGACCGAGCTCGCAGATTCCGGCAAGGCTTGGCCCAGAAAATTCGAGTCATTATCCCCTCTAGTATTACGACTTTTGCTGGGATTGTAGCAGAAGCTCAGGGGATCGAGGTGTACATGGACTTTAAACCCAAGCGAGACCGGAATGCATTCGAAGGAGGCAGCAGTATGGTACCAGCAAAACGTCCCCATTTTCAGCCGAGGACTTTCCAGCATCAGCAGCAGCATTGTCCTCCAACTAGATTTTCGGCTCAGCCGCATCCTCAAAGACAGATCCAGCAGACCCATTTGTCATTTTTGCAAAAAACTGGCACATTCCTGGGAAATATGTAGAAAAAGACTTTGGAGTCTGTCTATACTGTGGTTCTGCGGGACATCAGATGAAGAACTTTCATATTCGAGGTGTAACAAATCAAAAGGGACCAGCTAAGCCACTTGTGGCACAACAGCAGAGGGGACCTCCACTCCCAACACAACAGCAGCAATTTGTCCAGCACCAGCAGAGGGGAGCTCCTCAACAGGGCAGTGCTTTCGCTACAACTGTCGAGGAAACTGAGCCCACTGGTGATGTTATAGCAGGTTCCATTCTTCTCGATTCTATTCCAGCCGTAGCATTATTTGATTCTGGTGCATCCCAAAGTTTCATATCTGTGTCTTTTGTACTTAAGCATAATTTAGTAGTGGAACCCTTGAGTAGAAACTATAAGATCACGACTGGGGGAGGCATCATCCTAGTCAGTGATGTTTGCAAGGGGTATCACGTTACATTGGGAGACCGTGTTTTGTTTGCTAGCTTACTCGTAATGCCACTTTCAAGTTTTGACATTGTCCTTGGAATGGATTGGTCGGGTATGCATTTCGCTAGCATTGACTGCCGCAGAGGTCGTGTGTTGTTTTGACCTCCAGGAGAGCCGGAGTTCGAGTTTGCTAGAAAGACAGAGAAGCCAGATCATGGAATTCTTTGCGAAGTTATAATGGAGGAGAAAGAACTACCGCACTCCTATTATTACTGAATTCTTAGATGTGTTTTCCGAGGAGTTACCAGGATTGCCGCTAGATAGAGATGTTGAATTCTCTATTGATCTAATGTTGGGAGCAGAACCAATATCGCAGCATGTCTACCGGATCAACAACAATGAGCTGACAGAGCTAAAGAAATAGATCGATGAATTAGAAAAGTGATTCATCAGATCAAGTTCGTCGCCCTGGGGAGCTCCGGTACTTTTTGTGCCAAAGAAGGATGGATCGGTGCGGATGTGCATCGATTACAGGGCCCTGAACAATCTCACAATCAAGAACAAATATCCGCTGCCGAGAATAGATGATCTCTTCGATCAGTTGAGTGGCTCGAAGGTATTTTCAAAGATTGACTTGAGGATATCATCAGGTGAAGGTGAAAATAGAAGATATTTCGAAGACTGCATTCAGGACTCGATATGGCCAGTACGAGTTCTTGGTGATGCCGTTTGGGTTAACTAATGCCCTGACAGTCTTCATGAACTTGATGAACAAGGTATTCCATCAGTACCTGGACAAGTTTGTGGTAGTGATTATAGATGGTATCCTTGTATACTCAAAGACGCTAGAAGAACACGAGAAGCATTTAAGGATTGCTTGAAACTCTCAGGAAGGAGAAGCTCTATTGAAAACTCTTTAAATGTGAGTTTTTCTTAAACAAAGTGGAGTTTCTCGGACATGTAGTAACTGGAGATGGAATATCAGTTGATCCAAAGAAGATTGCTGCCGTAGAATCTTGGGCCACTCCAAGCTCTGTTGCAGAAATTAGAAGCTTCTTAGGATTGGCTGGATATTACAGAAAGTTCGTAAAAGATTTCTCTCGAATTGCAGAGCCTTTGACTAAACTCACTCGGAAAGATATAGAGTTTGTATGAAGGAATGTCAGGCAGCATGGCATTCCTCAGTCCATAAGAAATGACAGGCCACCCGCTTCGCCTAGGCGTTCCTAGGCGTCCGTCCGGAATTTCTGCATGTTTTTGATATTCTGCAATTCTGTATACAACTATACATATACTACCCCACCCCTCTTCCTCCAGCCGGCTACCGGCGAACCCCGCCCACCCTCCTTCTCCGGCCGTCCCCGACGAAAGTTGAGGGTGTCAAATTGAACATTTTGGATAGTTGAGGGTATCAAGTTGTAATTTAGCCCTTGTAAGGCTTTCTATTTTTTGAAATAAAGGCTACGACCCTGCATGCTATGTTGTACTAGGCGGGGCGAGGCGACAGGCCACCCGCCTCGCCTAGGCACGCCTAGGCGTCCGTCCGGAATTTCTGCATGTTCTTGATATTCTGCAATTCTGTATACAACTATACATATACTACCCCACCCCTCTTCCTCCGGATACTATATATAATATAAGAAGCAACAAATAACCAATACTTAACATGTAATAAGCATTAAACAATAAGTATAAATGTAACACTAATAATAAGTTCTAATATGCATTAAACAAACATTCATGAAGCAACACAAGAAGTCTATAACTACTAACTTCTAATAATTCGCCTAAATACCGCTTTTTTTTCTGGGAGACCTTAGGTGACCCGAGGAGGTCACCTAGGCGTGCCTAGGCGACCATCGCCACACCCAGGAAAACTTTTTCAAGGTCGAGGCGCCTCCTCACCAACCTGCACGCCTAGGCCGCCTAGGCGCGCCTAGACGTCGCCTGTGACAACATAGCCCGCATGTATGTAGTTCTCGAAACGCACATATTTTATTTTTTGGAAAATCGGTAATTTTATTCAATCAATCAAAGATACAACACACACTTCAGGCCCCTTATAGAGGACATGGAAACAACATAAAATTCAATATTATGCAAGATCCCGACGGCAGATATTGTGAGATCCTCGAAAATACATTTGTTTTGTTCTTGCCAGACATGCCACACTGTCGATGCAAGTCATATACGAGCCTCCTTAAATCAACTTTTTTCTCTGTTTCTTCGTGCCGTTATCCACGCAATAATTGTCCCGACATCCCTGGGAGCTGCACCGCCACCCAACCATTTCTATTGTTCTCGCTAGAGGTACCAAGTCATCTCACATTCAAAGAAAAGATGATGGCTCATTTCATTTGAGTGATTGCAAAGCACACATCGTTGAGTAGTAATTTGTATTCTAAAGCGAACGAGTTTGTCCATCATTAGTAGTCTACCCAAGAGGAGGTGATACATGCACAATTGCATTTTGCAAGCAAGTCCCTTTGGCCATATAAACTCGTAGTTTTCCAACTTCAGATGCATGCGCCGCATGAAGTCATAACAGGTCCTGAACTCGAACTCACCTATCCCACATTCGCTCCCAGGCGGTTGCCATAACCACCGATCCCTGTCGAAGGGAGTCATCCGAATGAGGTCAGCGAAATGGGCCGTGTGAGCATAGGTCTCTGTTCTCCAAACTCCCTCCCGAAGAATATAGTTCACCCTTAACCCTCTGTGCGCCTCCAAGTACATATGTTCTCCCGTCATCTCCAGAAGGCTCTGATGCCCCGTCCAAGAATCTCGCCATAAGTCGGTAGCCCTCCCATCACGTATAACCCGGCACAAAGCAGACATAATGGAGGCTCGATTCCGGATCAACCGTTTGTAAGTGACAAATACATTGTTATTATACTTGTTACGTCCAAAAGTTGCCATCCCTTAGATACCCCAATTTGTCATCCATTTAGCCTACAAAGATTTGCCGTGGATAAACTTCCAGGTCAGTTTCATTCCGTTACATCACGAACTGTCTGTAAGGGACGCAGTCCCACCCCACTCTTCTTACGCGGTCGGCATAACTCCTCCCAAGCAATGGCGTGCAAACCACCCCGCCAGCTAAAGTTAGCACATATGCGTTCAAACTTTCGTATAGTAGTCGTCGGTAACATAATAGACTGAAGCTAGAACATCGCCAGTGCAGAGATGACTGCCCGAACCAGTTTAATCCGCCCGCTAAACGACATGCACTGTGCTGCCAGCCCTCTACATGTCGTTGCGTATATTCCACCAAACTCTGGCAGTCTATATTCTTTGCATAATTGACTGACAGCAGAACCCAAGATATTTAACTGATAGTTCTCCCTTCTCCACTCCCAACATCGCATCCCGTTCCTTCTTGAGTGGGCAATGGGAACTAAAGTAAACTTTGCTCGTCCCAGTTGTAGCCCTGTCAGTCGACAAAACTTCACCATAATGTCTGAGATTGCAGTGAGCCCTTCCTCCGTAAGACTAAGGAACACCAATAGGTCGTCTTGCATATATAAGGTGAGATACATGCGGTGTAGTCCTCCTATATGGGGGAACAATCCTCCTCTGATGCACTGCTATATCCATCATGCAAGTGAAGTACTCCATAACCAGCCATCATGCAAGTGAAGTACTCCATAACCAGCGTAAATAGGTACGGGGATAGAGGGTCTCTTTGTCGTAATCCCCTATTACTCCGAATGAACCTACAGGAGAGCCCTCGAATAAGGACCGAAAATGTAGGTGAGGAAATGCATTTCCGAACCCTGGCAAGCCACTCCTTATCAAATCCCATAGCAAGCATCAGCTGACAGACGAAGTCCCGATTCACTATATCGTAGGCCTTACGTAAGTCAAGTTTGACATAAACTTTCATACCCATAACTTTATTAAATTTCCATATCATCTCATGCGCAAGTAGAGTGTGCTCCGCAATTGATTTGCCCTTGATGAAAGCTGCCTGATTTGTCGAGACAAGTTCCTGCATAATTTTTTCCATCTTGCGACACATCAGATGTGTAATTATTTTATATAAATAATTACAGCAAGTAATAGGTCGGAAGTCCGCCAGCGATGTAGTCCCCTCTTTATTTGGCACAAACGTCAAGAAAGTATGGTTGAGCTCCTTCAACAGCTCCCCATGAGTGAATAACTCCTGAACCGCCATTAATATAGGCTGCTTGAGAACATCCCAGTGAATTTTAAAAAAATTGCTGTTGAACCCATCCGGACCAGGTGCCTTGTTTTGGTCAGCACTCTTGATGATCGTCTCTAACTCCTCCAATCTGACCGGAGCCAGTAACAAGCTATTGCCATATGGAGTGACCAGTCTCTTGCATACAATATCAAGGAAAGTATCAACATAATCAGAATGATTGTATAAACTCAGAGTAGTACATGATCGTCTCCTCTTGTATGCCTCTTTGCAACTTGACCACTTTGCCTTGTCCAGTAGCTGGTTGAAGATATTTCGATGCTGGCGGGTCCGTACCATATCATGGAAAAAAATTTGAGCACGTCTCCATCTTTGAGCCAAGTGCACTTCGCTCGTTATGCCAACTGGATCTCGTCCTGTAACCTACGAAGGTTAATCTCCTGGATTAGGGCCTTCTCTTATGCCGCCAAATCGCCATCCAGAATGTCTTGCTGCAGTGGGTCCTGGACCGCATGTAATTCCGCCTACACCTCTGTCAGGGGCTGACGAGGCCGTCCGCGGATCCAACACCAGAGCGCCGTATTGTTTATTTTCAGCACGGACACCATAGTAAATTGGGTTGTCCCCTCCTTCGCTGAGTTCAAACCCAAGGAAACAACCTTCTATATATCCATCCGCCATATGCCAACTATTGTTTTATCAGAACGACCAGGATCTCCAAGGGGGGGGTCATGAAGCCCACTCGAATAGGAGAGTGAAAGAAGTTCCAGCTGGCATACTCTCTGCTACCGACCGCGGAAACCTATCGTACCAGTCCCTGTTTTCCAAGGCTCTGTCCAGCTGACAAGCAACTCGCTTCCGAATGACTCTATTATGCCAGGTCCAGATATGGCCAGATCGCTCCTAACCTGTCAGGCCAGATTGCATCATCCACATTTGGAAATCAAGGAGGATGGAGTCGGACATAGGTCACCCCCACTTTCTTCCTTCGGTACATGAGAGCATTGAAGTCCCCCATCAGAAGTAGTGGAAGTTTGGCATCCTCCTATAGAATACTGGTGTGGATGATTTCCTGCTAGAGATCAGCCCTTCTACGTTTATCATTATGACCGTAAACCGCACCGAAGGTGAAGTTGAATCCACCTTTATTAGTGAAATGTATAGCTATCAACTGCTCCGTCATACGTACTACTCTTCCTTCCCAACGACGACTGTTTCAACGCACCCAGACCCTGGCCATGCTACATAATGGAAGATTATGAACCGGAACCCACTGGGGAGGGGTGCGTCTTGCCAGTAGCTGCTTTGACTTAATTTTAGTTTCCAGCAGAGCAATAATTGTACAATTTGTCTTCCTCAGACACTTGCAAATCTCCTTCCACTTGTATAGTGAACACGCCTCACGAACATTCCAAGAGACGAGCGACATTAATTAACAGTATGTCCCCTAGCAATTCTCCAGATTCAACATCAAGGGAAGAGTTGAGCCCTCTTGATTCATGTCAGCATCAACCTCAGTGTTATTTACCACCACCGTTGTCCTCTCCAGGAGACTGTCCCAAGCTGGATTGTCCCGACACAAGTTCTCACAAGGGTTTGTACTGCTGACCCACCGTTTTGGCTCCTCCTGGATTGGACCTGCATGCCTCTTCCTGCTTCTGAAGACGCCTCCCTGTGCTTCTGATGAAATGTTGGATCTTCGATTTACTGCCGCCATCCCTCTGGTGACCGCCCCCTACGTGCTTGGAATACCATCTGTGTTTGATTTGCTCCCTGGCTGGCCAATCCTCCCCAATCATCTCATTGGCCCCCATTTTCCCACGGGTACCAAGGCCATGCCACTATCTATGGCAACATTAGGCTGGCCCTCTCTTGCTCGACTTTCTGACTAGCCGAATGTGGTATGCATAGGATCACTTGGTGCAGCGGCTCGAACATCCGAGTTGCTACCCCCTTTATCTCTTGCCTGACAAGCTTTCGTTTCATGTCCAAATCACGCACAGTGACTGCAACCGAGGGAACCCACTCGTACTCCATGACTTGACGTATGACCTCGCCACTAGGGATATCATATTCCAGTATGTGTGGTAACTCCTGTTCAGCGCTTATCTGCACAAAGATTCGGGCGTACATCAGTCTGGACCGGTACGTTGAAGCATTATCTGCCTTGATCGGACTGCCAATTAAGCTAGCCAACCTCATTAACAATGAAACACTCCAGTACTTGATGGAAAAGTTTGGATACTGTATCCATACTGGAACAACGTTGAGAACATCCTTCTCACAGCTTGACTCTGTAGTCCATTCCTTCAAAATAATCAAGCGCCTATCAAAAGTCCACGACCCTCCCTAGATGATGCGGTCCACATCCTCCCGTAGGCCAATCTTGACAAAATAAAAGCTATTTTCTCTGGCAAAAATCTCCATACTGCCTTTAGGACGTTACATCCGATGAGCATACGTCCGAATCTGACCATATAATGGCTCATCACCCAGGATGTACAGAATCAGAGTATTTTTTTCAGTATTCTGTCACCTCCGCTATCTCGTCCGCAGGAAAATATGCTCTGTAACTGTTTCCTACCTTCTTCGACTCCACGTACTTCATCGTTGCATTGCAGTCACCCAGTCTTGGTCTGCCGATATCAGCCCATGACTTGCTCAACGGGTGGGGGGGGGGGGGGCTACTTCCGGACTCGAGTAGTTACGGAACCCCATCGACCCTCCTTGGCATTCACCACCAACATCGACCTCTCCAACTGTTGCACCGAATACTCCTTTTCCTTTTTCCGCAGCCGTTGTCTTAGACCTCCGCGTATAGGTCGTTGGTGGGTTGCCCCCACCCTTAGCGCCACCGTCATCACCCACTGCCTAGGAGCGGCCACCACCTTCGCCAACTGTCTGGGAACGTCCACCGGTTGTAGCCATTCGCGCCCCCAAGCGGAGCGACGACTTGGACATTAGTGCTGCCCCCCTTGCCTGCGAGAGACCGTCCATCTCCCCTTCCCGACGAGAGGTCGCTCTCACCCACTGCCCGATTGAACAGGCATCTCCGCAAGTCTCAGGCTAAACGACGTGCCCGCCTGTCCCCGACTATGTCACTGCCGCACGACAGTCGACCAGCCTCCGCCATCCTCGTACCCCTCGGTCACCCTGCCGTCGTGACGATCCCGTCAACCCCCACTATTGGAGATCCCTGGGTCCCAAGCTCCGGCGATGGCGAAGTCGCCCCTCCCGCTATTAGGGTTAGGCTTGGCATCTTTTAAATTAAATTTGTTATAAATATCACACACACATATATATATATATATATATATGTGTGTATATGTATATATACATAAATGTTCTAGAATAATTCGGGTAGTTTCATATTATGGAACCACCCTATGTTACATTTGTTGGATTTGGATTTTGTGGGTGAGATTAAAAGGTGTAGACCCACCACCTTTTAATCTCACCCACTCAATCGCAGTCCAACCTATGTAACATAGGGTAGTTCCATAATATGAAATCACCCAGATGGTTCTAGAGCATTACCCTATATATATATAGATTTTGTGGGTGAGATTAAAATGTGTAGACCCACCTTATATATATATATATATATATATATATATATATATATATATATGAATTTCTCAATTCCTCCTTTTAATATTTAAACGCATATCGCACAAGGGGATTCGGGGATTCGAACCTCTGACCCAATTTTTCGGATTATTATGTCTCCATGACTTGTATATATATATATATATATATATATATATATATATATATATATGAGGAGGGATTGGAATTTCCACATTTTTGCATCCTCAAAACATCTCCATTATCACAACCGTTGGTCTTGTTTAAGTCATCTAATCTTAACCATAAGATTAGATGGCTTAAACAAATCCAACGACTGTAATCATGAACAAATTTGGGAATACATAAGAGTGGGGATCCCGATCCCTCCTCTCTCTCTATATATATTTTAATATCCTAGTTTCCTGACCATTTAAATACCCTTTACTTTTTTTTTCCAATTTACCTGTCAGTTATCTTATCTAATCTAACGATCATATGCAAAGCACATGACCATTTTGGACACTTTTGCCCCTACACAATTGATATTACCTATTTTTTTAGAACTAAAATAAAAGAAAAATCTTCTACTACCTAAAAACCCTAAGCCTAACCAAAAACCCTTCTCCCCCACCACCTCCACTCCCCGCCGCCCTCTTCAACCAATGTAGACGTTGTCGTCCCCTCCCTTTCCTTTACTGGCTTTCCTTGTCACGGAGAACCCTCTCCTCTATCTATGGCTTCAAATGGAAGCACTAGTGCTACTATTTTGAAGCAACAGAGGGATAAATGAGGAGGGATTCTCAGGGGTTGGAGAAGTCGCAGAGGGAGAGGGGACGACGAGAACACGATAACGGCAGGCCGGTGGCGGTAGTCTTTAGGGATTAGGTTAAATTCGATTTTTAATTGATGATTTTAATTTAAATTGAATAAATAATCAATAGTTATAGTTGAGATTATGGTTTAGGGATTATGGCCTTTCTGTACTGTCTTCACCGCCAACTGCAAAAGCTCTAGCTGAGGATATTTAGGTGAAAATAAAAGGTATAGGCAATTTAAGTGCTAATACAAAAAAAATGGAGTATTAAAGTGCCAAATGGAATAGTTAAGGGTATTTAAGTGCAATTGATATATATATATATATATATATATATATATATATATATAAGAATGTGCCCACTAGAGAAACCGTGCCCCCGGCCCCCCTACGCACACCCCCTGTCACCCTCTTCCGCTGCTCACTCTCTCCCCCTCTCCCTTCCTCCTCCTCTCCCTCTCCGTGATTCCCAAGCGACCAAAGTGTTTACAGCGGCCACTAACTAGAGTTCGCGGGCCAAGGGCGACTCCGACTGGTGACCAGCGATTGCCCATTCTTCCTCCCGAGGGCGATGACTCTAAAGGCGGCGGAGGTTTGCGACTCCGATGAGATCCCTTTTCCGGTGTTAGCGGAGTCCAGGAGCTAGGGCTCGCAGGCCATAAGGGGCTCCGGCATGCAGCCGTCGTTGACCCGCCTCCCCTGAGGTTGTTCGTGGCAGCTCCCCTTCCAGGTCTTACTCATCGGAGTCGGTGGCGACCCGCCTAGATACGGTTGTAGCACCCGAGCCCTAGGGCATGTGGGCTTCTTGTCTGGCGTCAGAGATGACGTTGGTCTAGGATTCGAGACTGAGGGCAACCTCCAGCTGGGGAATACGAAAGAATGGTCGGATTCGTCCAAAGGAACCTAGTCCACGGTCACAAGGTGATGACGAAAGGCTGCTCCCCTTTGGACGTGAAATCGACAGGACAGAGGGGACTGTCCAGAGGGAAGGAGATTCTCAAGGACCGAGGATCTAAAATCTTGGGCGGTCTATCGAAGTTCCCGAGGAGAGGAGTCAAGGGTTACGGGGCTCCTCCCATGCTGGCACTTTTGTGGGGCTCAGGAGGCATAGGAGTGGGAGACGTGGCTGCCATTAAGAGAAGGTGGGGCTCGCTCTGGTGGGTGTGCAGGATGCAACGGGACTGGTAGACGGTAGACCATAAGGATGCTTCAGGGGCGAGGTTTGAGGTTTGTTTCGGAGACCCACGGAAAGGTGCATCCCTCTTCGCCGTTAAGGGCAGCTCCAAGCAAGTCTCGGTTCCTCTCCTCCCCGAGTTCTAAATTCTTGGTGTCTGTATGTGCGTCTAGCAGCCTTCGTCCGTCTGCAGCAAAGGTTGTCCCAGTATGTTTATCCTGTCTATGTGAATGGTGTGCCCATTACGGATACCCCGGTTGAAGACTAGGCAGAAGCATAATGCTTATGGGAAAAGGCTATTGTTCTCTATCTGGTCGGTACCAGAATCAGCTACGGCTATGTTTCTAGCATAGCTAGGAGACTGGCAGTCTCGAAGGGCTGTCTATCTTGTGGTGTCCCGTTCCCTCTATTCGGGGAGCGCGGCTAAGAAATACAAGTCGGTATCGTTCGATCGGGATAGATTGAAACAAGATCTTATCCTCGTTATGTATTTGCTTCTTCAAAATCGATTCCCATATTCAGTGGACCGTGCCCCGAGGATGGACTTAGCGGCAGAGTCAAGAGGGACATCTCCGCTGCAAGTTTTCTTGCCTAGTTTTTGCCGTCGCCTTGTTGCTTTCGTGCTTTGAGATGGTTTTCGGATTTGTTTGCGTTTTTTTGAACGGTTTCGATGGATTTCATTGTTTTCGTTCGTTAAACTGCACTTCAATTCCGATTGGAAAGAGTAGAAGAGGTATTGATCAGCTGTTCGTGGCAATGCAAGTGATCATGCAGTAGACGACGTGCGAGCGGAGTCTTGAAGCACCTCTTTCCTTTCCTCCCTCCAACTAACTTGTGAGTGACTTATATTCGATTCAGTTGACCCTTCTTCCAAGTCTTCACATCTAAAAATCTTGCTTTCTTGTTTGCCCCGATCAAACGATACCATAATAACTAAAAGATGCCAAGATAAGAAGGAATAGACTTGGACTACTTTATGCTTGTCAATCAATTTGTGAACGGTTATCTTATTGCATGCTAGCTCGTTTAAGAATGTTCTTTATATGCTTCAATTTTTAGTTAGAATTGCATACTTCTATAAATTGTACTAAGTATGGAACACACCTTGTTATGCAATAAATTGTTCAGGGAGACTATGCAAAATGAATCATGCCATGCTACTTGTCTTGTACTCGTGTTGCATCAACTGCATGAATTGTCAACTTAATATAGACGCCGTTTGATCACGGACAACTTGTGCACAAGGTCATAGTTCCTACGGACGGTCACTAGGGCACTGGCATCGATCCGATCCGGACGGAATTTCTAGTTTAGTCTCTTGTTCTGGACGGGATGCTTGTAGCGCACTCTGTTCTTTCGTTGCATACCATCCTCGTCATGACTATTGTTCTTATGACATCATGCCAGTGATCCCCTTGTATATTTAAACCTGTGCAAGCTAACTTGTATCTTGTGGCAGAGAAGGGCATGGTAAGTATTATGCAGGTGGTTCAGACGGGCATGTAAAAGTCACCGAATGGTGGCAAATTTATTCAGTAAATTCCATATCATTGCTTGCTTGTAAAATGAACTAAGGCAAGGTAGAAAGACCACAAATAAGTTGCATGCTTTATATAAACAACGTGTTGATTGGTATAGTTGGGTTAGCTCGCCTTCACCAGTACATTTTGATGTACTGACCTTCGTTGAAACAACTTTCCCGCACCAAGGAGATCCTACGAGGAGCTGAAGCCACTTCCCAATCCAGTCCAGCCGCCAGCACATCCTGATCGTGCATATTTTGAAGCATTTGAAGACCCAGGAGCTAGCAAACTTCACTCATGCAGCTCAGAGGAAAAGCTATTGTCCCGCCTGGAGGTTTTTATCATTTTGAAGTTTTAGTAAAGGATGTGATGTACATAACGACTATCTCATTTTGAGTCCATTTTTGTAAGCCCATGAGGCAATTATCCGACTCGTTCAAGAGTTTGTAAATAGATGTTCATTATCAATAAATAACTTTTTCATGTTTCAACTTTGTGTTTCAATTATCTGCGTACTCTGAATATGTGCTCGTTATGCAAAATACTTTAGCCTTGTGCGAAGCGCAACCTAGGCACGCACGACGTCACGTCCGGGAGACGACTATCGATTCCACGGAATCGGGGCGAGATATCTTCTCTAGGGAGCATGGGTTCTTTTTGTTCAAATTTAAACTGAAGGATAATGTTGAATGCGTGCTAGAAGGAGGTTCTTGGACTTTTAATGGCAAGCTAGCTATAACACGACGGTGAGATCCCGAAATGAGTTTTGAAAGAGATCGTCTGTCCAAGATCTCTATCTGGATTAGGTTACCTTGGCTGCCATTAGCAATCTATAGTGCCTCGGCTATTTTGAAGTTAGCTAGCCTAGTTGGGAACCCTCTGAGAATGGATGATGCCACTGCACTAAGTCATAGATTGGCGTATGCCAAAGTTTTTGTGGAAGTAGCTGCAGGAGCGGAATTGCCTAGGAAATCCAATTTAGACTTGGGTCGGGAAAGATTTGCGAGCAGGTTGTTGAATATGAGTGGGTACCTATTAGATGCCCTTCGTTAGGGCTATAAAACGATTCAAACGGTACGCGTTCGGCTTGCATTTGGCTCGGTCAAAGATCGGTTCGAAGCTCGTTCGTGGGCTAGTCGGTACCGAGCTCGATCGAATTTTTTCTGTTCGAAGTGGTGTTCGAACCGAGTTCGACCGTAGGTTGTTCGACTCGGTCTTGTTCAGGAACAGGCTCGAACTTGGCCCGATTTCTAGTATTATGGTTTTTTCTAGTATATGTTATATATTTTTTATGGATGTGTATAAATTGTCTTAGAAATTTTACTCTTTTTTGTTCTTTATATGATGGTAAATTTATGATGTAAAGAGCATAAGTAATTCAACAAAAAAGTCTTTAACAATGTGATGATTTATACAACAAGTTTGATGGGGCTTTTGCTCAGTCTTGGCCCAGACTCGGTTCGTGTTCGTCCAAGCTCGTGAGCTAAATTGAGTCGAGCTCGATCATTTCGAGACTCCAATCGAACTGAGCTCAAACACTATTTGTAAGCTCGACCGTAAGTTCGGCTCGAATCGAACTCGTTCGATAATTTTTCGATAATTTAGTCGAACCGAGTTCGGACATACTTTGTTCGAGCTCCTTCGTTCGATTTTCAGCCCTATCCTTCGTGTAGTTGCTTAGAATATGATGGTGTGTCGTGTCTGGTGGGTAATGAGGCAGGTTCGGTGGAGGGACAGAGCGTCACGGAAATGGAACTGGAAGAAGGTAGAGGGTGTCCTGTTCCAGAGGTCACTGAGACCTCTACCCTACCCCTGTGGGGAGTCGCACCTGATGACATCCAGTTCATAACCACATGTATGCTAATGGCCCAGACCCGAAGGATGTGGCTCTTGCAGACGAGGAGGTTAGACCAGGGGCAGTCCACTATTCTGGAGTTTCGAGTTCGGCGTCTCTTATGAGCTTGTCTGGGAACTGCTGCAACAAGATGAACGTCCACTGTAACTCTGGCAGTTGGCAGTCTTGTCTGAGGAGGGTTTATCCAATAAGATGGAGATAGAGGAGCTGACTTCGCTGCAGATCTTAATCAACCAGCACAAAGGTCAGCTTGTTACGATTAATCCTTCATGGAAAGCTAAGAGGAATCTCAAAAATGAGTCAGACAAGGAGGGTGCTATGAAGAAGATGCTAGAGGCACGTCCCCCTAGTTCGGTATCATTAAAGGTTATCATCGTAGGAGACTCACTCACAGTCATATGGGTGGCATTTTGGTGTTTTTATTTCGAGTGAGTTCTGGGTTCCTACCTTAGCATGGTTACAGGGCCTTGGTTTCTTTGTGTATGTGACATTCGTTTCTCATCTATACTATTTACTTTCTTCGGAAAAAAAAGAATATATATATATATATATATATATATATATATATATATATATATATAACATGGAGGCGGCGGGTGCGGGTTCTCCTAACCTAGGGTTCCGAAATCAATCTGGGATCCTGGAGAATCAAGGGAGTAGAGACTGGTGACACTTAACACGACGTCAGTATGGAGAATCAAGAGAGGAGAGATGGGTGACAGTTAACACGACGCCGGTAAGGGCAACAGAGGAAGCTGGAGGGTGGTTCACTGTAACACGTAGGAGGAGAAGGTCGACTATTGGTAGACGTGATGGAGGGGGTGGTCGGCAACAAAGAGGGCAGGAGCCCCGACGAGAACATGTCGGACGACGAGGCCCTATATGGGCCACTGCACCGGTTGCAGTGTTGGCAGAAGCCAACAGAACAAATGAGATACATGGCATCCCACCTAGACGGGAACCCCCTCCCCGCCCCCAGCAAGGAGGACCTCCTGCAAACACGCATAGCGTTGGGATCGGGTCATGGGTAGATATTTACAAGATCGGTGAAGCGCAATCCAATGCATCGATCAGGAAAGCAAGCAGATGGCAGATTTTTAATGAAGGTGGCCTGGAAGAGTGCAGAATATTGAAAAAATTTACTTATCGTCTATGTGCGGGGGATAGGCCATTTTACGGCCAATTCAGGGCTTATGCAAGCCGTGTCTGGAGGCTGCACGGAAGCATGGAGATCTATTCTCGAGACAACGGTTTCTTCTTCGTACGATTTGGTCTCCGGGAGGATGCAGAGCGTATCTTACAAAGGGGCATGGTCCTTCGATGGTAGATTGATCATCCTCAACGAGTGGCACATGAATGTGAAATGCGAGCGTAATCTCCTGCATACATTTTCCATCTGGATTCGATTGCCAGGTCTCACAACTCAATACTGGAGTACAACCATGATTATGAAACTTGCTAGTTTAGTAGGTTCGCCAATAAAATCGGACGACGCTACGATATTGAAAACGAGACTCGCATATACACGAGTGTTCGTGGAAATTAAAGCGTCAACAGTCCTAACACAAATTCTAGAGTATAGAATTCCGTCAGGAGAGATACTCCAACAAGAAGTGGAATATGAATGGGTTCCACCCATCTACACCCGTTGCAAATGCTTTGGCCACATGATCAGGTTGTGTCCGAAAGAAGCTGCAGAGGATATCAACGATGAAGGAGGAATTTCCTACCAAGATATGCCGCAAGAAGACAGACGATAGGAACGATCAAACACAATGATGGAGGAAGTAGATGCACTAGTAGAGCCAGTGGAGAAAGCAGCAGGCATAGTATCCACGACGGCGGCGAGCAAAGCGAAGGGGCTAGCGGGGCTGCCCATGACTGGGAAAATGGGAAGAGGGACAGCCTTCACTGAGGTGGAGAATAGCAGGAAGGTGGCAGATAAATCCGCGACAGCTAGGGGCAGTCAGCAGGAGGGGGGATCAGGTAAGGGGGGCAAACTCCATGTGGCTGAAGGCGTTCCGGTTAACATCTCACGTAGCAGGAAAAATAGTCCCATTTGTGGGAAACCATGCTATGACCACAAGGCGACAATCGGATTTGGCTGAACAATCTCGTGGAATTAGCCGCCAGTGCGAGGAAGAAGAGACAAGCAAAGCAGAGATAGCGATGCGGGGAAGCAACCGGCGCACACAACAATTCAAGGAAACGTGAATATGTGTGGATAATCCAAATTGGAGTACGCTCCTCCGTACATACATCGGTGATATGGATCATGATTATGTCGTGGAACATGGATTGCAAACAGAACTCAACAATGACCTGGTGGCGAGTTTGAGGGGAAGTCAAGGTCCTTCCAATGGTCATTAATGTCTGTCATGACATGGAATACCAGAGGAGCGAACTCCCTAGATAGATGGAGAGAGATTCGGGATATAGTAAGACAAACGCAATGCACTATAGTTGCCTTGCAGGAATCAAAAGTTAAATCAGAACGGAAACTAGCTAGAAGGTCTCCCACTTTCTGGTCCAATATTCATAACACTCAGCAGTGTGGGGTGGCGATAATATGGGTTCAATGGGATACCAGGACCTTGTCAGGGGGTATCATTTATAAGTCTGATTTGCTTAGTAGAGGCTTCAAGTTTATATCCGGGACAGTATATGGGCACACCGACAGACAGAAACACGAGTCTTTATGGAGCATCGTGGCGGACAATCAACTCCATCTCCCATTTTTGCTGAGTGGAGATTTCAACGCAATGTTATTCAGCCATGAAAAATAGGGAGTCGACGAGTTCCTGACTCAATTCTTGCAGAATTCCAATATTGCTTTTTGCAAGCCAATCTTCAATGTTTAGAAAGGCCGGGGCACCTGTGGACTTGGAATAATAAAGCTGTCAATAATCGCATTGTTTGCCAATTGGACCGGCGTTGGGAAACAGTAGGTGGTTTAATACTTTCCCATCTACCGGTGGCCAGTCACCCATCTTAGTTCAGCTTGTAAACACTCCAAGGCAGCGCGCTTGTCCTTTCCGCTTCAACAATGCATGGCCTCTCATTCCGGGCTACGTAGAGGCGGTAGGGAGAGGGATGAACACAGTAGTGATCGGTAATATGCAGTTCCAAATGGGAGGTGGCACTTAAAAGGGAGCTCAAGTGCTGGAACCATTCTCGGCCACGTCCAGACTTGGCCTCACGTGAGGTGGCACTTAAAATTGTCCAGGATCGGTTGGGAGCAGACCCATAGAATCATATTCTTGCCGCCCAGGAGGTGGTGTTAATGGAGAAGGTCCACAATCTCACGTTTCAGGAGGAGATCCAGGTGGCACAACGCGCTAAGCGCGCGTGGCTCAAGGAGGGGGATCGTTGTACCAAATTCTTCTATGATATAGGTCGGACATGACACACATGAATAACATCAACAAGATCATTGATACAAATGGTCGATTAGTATCTGCTCCAGAGGACATCCAATCGACTGCATTGGAGTACTATAAAGAATTGTATAATCAGATCGATTATGCAGTAGAATTTCCAAAGCTGACTTGCAAGAGGTTGGTGACTCAGGCTGGTAATCAACATCTTCATGCTCCAGTTACGATGGAAGAAGTAGAAGGGGTTGTGAAGCAGACTGATCCTAACAAAGCTCCGGCCCCTGACGACTTTATAGTAAGTTTTTTAAAGTTCGTTGGGATCTACTCAAATTTCCTCTACTCTCTATTGTCCAGGATTTTCTTACCAATGGTCGGTTACTTCGAGAGATCAATCATACCTTCCTCATTCTCATTCCCCAAAAGGAAGACGTTTGGTGGACTTCAGACCAATTTCTTGCTGCAACTACTTGTACAAGATTATTACCTCGGTCATGTGCCGTTGTATGGAGAAGATCATGCAAGATCTTATTTCCCCAATCAGGCAACATTCGTTAAGGGAAAATTAATCGCGGAGAATAGTTTATTGGCTCACGAGATGGTCCGAAATTTCAACAAGGTCGGAGGGCACAAGGCATATACGAAGCTTGATCTCCGAAAAGCTTATGACACGGCAGAAACTTCGTGTCAGATAATGTTGGCGATGGATTTTGATGCTCAATGGGTGGATAGAATTCACGAATGTATCTCGACTCCGACTTTTTCGATCCTTATAAAGGGGCAACCACACGATTACTTCTCCAGTAATCAGGGCCCGAGGCAGGGGGATCCGCTATCCCCGTATTTGTTCATATTGGTTTTGGAGTACTTTACATGCATGAGGGATGTGGCTATTCATCGCAAAAATGTTATTCCCCTTTATAAAGAGGTATCCCCTGTGGTCTCCTATCTAATTTATGCATATGATTTGCTTGTTTCTCTAGTCCCTTCCACCATAGGCCTCAATGCAATGGGGCAAATTATGACCAAATTTGGGTAGTTGTCAGGTCTCCAACTAAATCGAGACAAGAGCAAGGTATACTTCAACTAACACTGTCCGAACCACGAAGAGCTGATGGATATCCTTCATATAGAGAGAGGCTGTCTTCCGGTGAAGTATTTGGGATTGTCGTTGTCTATTAATTATGCACATGTGCCGAGGAATGTCAGAGTATGGTGGAATACATACATCGCCGTATTGAGGGATGGCTGTTTATGGCAAATTTGTTTGCCATAAACAAAATGATGACTCTGCTGTTTGCCATAAACAAAGTGACGACTCTGCTGGGGACGGCCTTCTCTTCTGACGAGAAGGTGGTGGCTCAACTCGACACGGCGTTGGTTGGCACGACGCGGAAGACGTTGGTCGTCCAGTTCGACCAACAGGCATACGAAGAAATGCTCTATGGGGGTTGCTCAAGCCCCTCACCGACGATCAAGCCAAGGAAGATCCGCATGACTTGGTTGCCAAAGCCTCGTCCTGATGTTGCTACCAACAAAGGAAAACGGTGCTGACTTCTACAAGGTGCATAATTTATCTTTTGGGGGTAGAATAGAATTAGTTTGATCTGTAATTACATCTATATCTCTTTTCTTGCTGCAAATGATGATGCTACTGACGACGACTACCAGGAAAGTGGAACAATGTTGCGCAAATTTTATATGGCGAGGGGGTATTCACACGATAACCTGGAAGGAGTTGTGCCGACCTAAAGAGGAAGGTGGAGTGGGTTTGCGATCCTTATTCACCCTCCGTGATATAGGAGGAATAAGGCTCACGTGGAGGTTCCTCCAAGGAACATCGATGTGGGCAAACTGGATGCGTGGTAGGTATCTCAAAAGAGAGAATTTCTGGAGTCAACCTTCGAACAATAACTTCTCGGTCACATACAAATCAATCCTGAGGTACAGGAGTATAATAAAACCGCTCATTACACGAAGGATTGGAAGCGGAGTCAACACCCACCTGTGGTTGAATCCGTGGATATATCATCAAAGCGTGGTTGACATACTGGGTTGGTATACATTCTCAGTTATGGGATGTGATGAACCGGTGAGCAATATTATTCAGAATGGCGCCTGGAACATAGGAAATCATCCTATAGGTCCACAACTTTCTACAGAAGTTGCTCAAATCCAGATTGATCTTACTCAAGCGGCTGATTACTGGGAATGGGACAACTCCTCAACAGGAGACTTCGGTTTCAAGACTGCATACACAGCTGTGTCCGGCGGGGCCTCAAATACCACATGGAGAGTTTATATGGGTGAAAGCATGCTCAAAATATTAAGAGGGCGAATTTTGACAATGGACAGAATGATACGCTTTGGAATTCAAGTGCAGGGACAAGCTTGCACACTGTGCCTTCATTCCACCGAATCATGCATTCATTTATTCTTCCTCTGTGAGTTCACTTGGGATAATATGGAAAGTACATTGCAGTTCTATAAATCTATCAGTTACAATAGCTAGGGATATGGCAAGCCAAATAGATCTCATTTTCAATAATCGTAATAGAGGCCCACGGTGGTTCAAGGAGGCGTGCATCAAGCTACTTGCAACAGTCTGGCATATATGGAAGGAGCGGAACATGCAAATTTTTGAAGGCTTGAGCACCTCTCAAGTGGGAATCCATCCTGCATAACATAGAAAGTGATGTAAAATACATGATATAGAGTTGAGCATGAGATGTAACATTTGAGCATCAATAAAATTACCTATTTCCTATATATATATATATATATAGAGAGAGAGAGAGAGAGAGAGAGAGAGAGAGAGGCCGAAAAGGGCAAGATAACCGGTTTGCCCTCTTTCTTTCTTTTTTCTTTAATTTCTGAATAAAAGAATAAATGATTTTATATTTTTGAGCGGGTGCAAATAAAATAAGGATCACTAACATTATTTTTTTGAAAGTAGGAACCGTAACCAAATTTCCCCTTAATGAGAAACATGGGTATATTGGAACATCATCAATTCTTCCTTACTAGGGCACTTAGTTTATAACTCAACAGGGAAAAAGAATCATTTCGTACCCTTAACTTCCACTTTTACGACATAATCACCCATTGCATGTTTTAACACTATCAGGTCATTTGTGATTCTTATATAACCACATCGGAATTCTGTTGGACTAGGATACCTGAATGCCGGCAAGGTTTTTCACCCTCGACATCCCTGAAACACCATTCCCAAGCTTGACAATAGAACTCTAGGACAACATTGGAAAAATTACAGGTTGCTTGTTACTTCTCCAAGATATTCTCCAATCATTACACACCAGCCAAGCTACAATGCTGCCCATTGTGGGATCTTGCCTGATAACATTGAAATATTCCTTTGCTTTACTATATGTACTTATTTTGTTAGCTTTACTGTGCGTGTGATTTTTAAACAAAAGACCCTCTCTTCAACTACCTAATAATCTTCCTAACAACCTTATTGTGTGGACCACTGGAGGCATGCCTGCTAGATATCCACAAACCTCACATCATATGCCATGTCAGGTTGGTTATGGATTAGAAAGAAGCTTTTGGCTAACTAAGAAAGTTGCACCTTAATTTTATTTAATTTCATTCCTAGGACACTTGGTCTATCATCGAGTAATCCCTGTAGAATAAATTTTGTGTTTCTTGTTATATCCATAGATGAATCTTGGACAATTTTAACACACGCCATGACACTTCAAGACATTAAATCATGACAAAATCACAATTTCACTACTATATTGAAACTTTGAAACTGGAGATATCAGTCTAAGATTCATGTATAATATTATCTTCAACTATATTATGAAGAAATTTGTTAAGCGTATCATTTTTCTAATAATTGCACATACATATTTGTATAATCATCTGCATACTATAGCCATATCAGGTGCCATGTTTTCGGAAGGTTCACATACTTTCAGACCCTTAGGCATTGGACATGGTGAAAGTCCACAAGTAAAATTCTCAGCAGGTCTGCTCGCCAACATCCATTTCTTCAACATCTACAACTACAATAAATTCTTATCCCTATTTTTTGTGGTAGGCAATTTAAATCCTTTTCTTCCATTCAGCTCTGTTAAGGGTCATGCTATCTCGAACATAAACAAAAACCATATCCTTGTTTACAACTTCAATCCATGTTCATTTAGGTCATGTTTGTAGTCCTGGTGATGCAGGTAGAAAGTGACTGCCCGATTACTTGCACCACCAATGTGTTATGCTGGTTCCTTTTTCATACTAATGCATATCTATATGTATTTGCCTGTGCCTTTATCTACATTGTCTGAAATGTTCAGTTTCTGTAACTCTCCTCTAAGGTGCTTATTTAAATTGATCCTTTGGATGTTATTATCTACAGCTTATGGAGTTGATATGTTGAACACTATTGGGTACATATATGTAAGACAGGCAGCAAAGGAGCTTGGCAAGAAAGCAATATACTTAGGTTTGCCCTTTATTGCCGAATGGTTTAGAAACAAAGGGCACTTCATCAAATCCCAAGTAACTGCTGCAACAGGTGAAAAGATACCTCAACTCATCAGACTTAGGGCATGCATGTTTGTGCTACATTACATAGACACTTATTCACCTCTTTGAGTTTTTTTCTCTCTGTTTCCTTACATCTGTGGATGCTGAAGGCTTCTTGCTGTATTTATGCATGTCTTTATAGGAGGAGGCATCAACAGTCACCAGTATATTGTATATGAGATCTGAATTGTTTAATGGGCCTTGTGAGGGTGTTTAGCTAGATATTTGTGGATGTTGCAGGTGCAATTGCTCTGATGCAACTGCAAGAGGACATGAAGAAGCAACTCAGTACTGAGGGAAATTATACAGAGGAAGAGCTTGAAGAGTACATGCAATCTCACAAGAAAGTGATGATCGATTCATTGTGGAAGCTTAACGTTGCTGATATTGAAGCCACCCTGTCTCGTGTCTGTCAGATGGTCTGTCTTATAGGTTTTTTTTACAATTTTCATATGTTTTTTATTACTTGTTTGTTCACTGAATATATGGCATGTTTCAAGTGCAGGTACTTCAGGATAATGCTGTCAAGAGGGAAGAGCTCCGGGCTCGAGCAAAAGGATTGAAAGCTCTTGGAAAAGTATTTCAGGTGTGCCCGATATTGTTCCTATTTTCTTTGAAATGCAAATTTTACTTTTACATCCAATAAAAACAACAAAACCTTTATCCGAATTTGGGGTCAACTAGTTGGTTCCTTATCTTCTATTCATCCATGCTAAGGCATATCTTTTTTAAATTTTAACAATGGAAAAATCCATGTCCTTCTTTACTGTTTCAGCCCACGTTCCTTTAGGCGTGCCCATAGTTCTAGTAGCTGATTTAACTAATACATTAATGGGTTGTACCCATTGCTCTGGTAGCTCATGTAACTAATACATTATCGCTCTTAAATGGTGTATTTATTAGTTTAAGTTGCACGTCAAAACCATGAAAGAAAATTCTCAGTACTTTATATCCTCAATTGCTGCCACAACTAACTTCCACATATACACTCATCGCTATTCTTTCAAGGTATTACCACACATTCATTTTAGCTTCTCATTTCAGCTACACGCTCATTTTAAAGTTTTTTTTTTTCTTTCTTTTTTTTCCTTTTAACACTGATGCATATTCGGCACGATAAGTCTCAGACACGGGGACACATATTCGGCACACCCTTTTTTGGTTTGTACTAGTTCATTTTGGAGTGTCCATGCGTGTCCGATATGTGTGTCCGATGTGACACGGCATGAATTTTGGAGTGTCTGCTTCTTAGGGGGCAACACTCTTATCCTGAAAGCATGGATGGTTTTATAGTTGTCTTATGGAATTTATCTTTTTCAACTTCTAAGGGTATTGTGAGTTCATAAAGCACTCTAGAACTACTACTTTACTTGAACTGTCATGTTAATTCTCTGAAGATCATCCTGTTCAATCTCTTATATCTTGATGAAAGATTGATCCTAAATACTGAAAACTATCATGTTTTATATGGACTGACTCCTTGTCTTTTGGATTTTGTTTGAAGTTACATTTTATATACTACTTGGTTTTTGTTCTACTAATTTCAAACCCTTCGTTTTGAAAGTTTTTCTCCAATATTCTATTTTAGAAAGACCGTTTCCTACTCTCATGAACTGGGACAATATTATCATCGAACACCCTGAACGGTGCAACCTCTTTCTAAAAATGCCTACTCTCATCAACTAGAAAAAGGATATCAGCAAAAATCATACACTATGAAACCTCATGTTGAATATGCCTAGTATTTTTATACATAACCGATAACCAGTTCAGAAAGAACTTAATGTTTATCCTTTATATAAGCCAATGGTGATACTAAATGATACCTTCTTCTCCAATTGTCCGCACGGGAAATCTATCATACATTATACATATCCATTATAATCTCAATTTAGATACTAGATATTTTCTTCTCCAATCTCAAATTTTTTTTATCTACTTTTTCTAATTAAATAAAAATCATATGTAAATCCCTTTTCTTCTGTCTAAACATTTTCATTAATCTTCTTCTTAACTAAATAGTTTCCATGGTACATCTCCTGGAAAATAACATCTAGTTGATTTAAAGTTTTTTTCTTAATTTGTGCTCAATTTGACAATTACACCCTCATGTGTAGTCATCCTACAACTTTGATTTTTTTTTTTTTTTCTGAAGCAGTCCTTCAGAAGTCTTAATTTTGTGACTGATCTCTGACTACATTATTGTATAAATTCAGAGGGTTAAGTCAGCCAACGGATCCGAGAGTGAAGCTTCCCTGACAGGTGGTACACACCAATTGAGCGGAAATGAACAGTGTGATGCCAGCTCCCCTGATGCATCACCTAGATCGCCTATGGAGCAGCCATCTTCTGGAACCTCTCTTCCTCCTCAGGTGACCATTGCTTTACTATTTCTTACCATGCTCAACGTTTTGAGAGGATATACAGCCATGGGGCTTGGTTGCTCCCATGCAAGATGACCAAATATAGCTTTTAATGAGCTTAGGGTTTGCACACTTGACTTGAACATCCTCTTCTCCTTGAAGCCCAAATGATTTGGTCATCATTGAATGGGAGGTAGCTCTTGTCAGTTAGTTCTTGACAGTTGTTTCTCTTTTGTTCCTTGTATCCTGGCTAGTTAAGATGGTAGCTATTCACAAAAATCCTTTTTCTTTCCTTGTATCAGAGTCCGTATGTGGAAGCCCCTCAGTTTGCAGGGGCTCAGTACAACTACAATTTTCCCATGCCCACAGCACCCCCTGGTGCCCAGAGGCATGCCTGATTAGCAAACTGCAGGGGAAGGAAATGCCAGACATGGGCCATGTCCGTGTTGTAGCATATAGTATTGGGTATCAGAGGGATCATCTTTCGGGTCTCTCGATTACTTTGTATGGGTAGAATACATGTTGGATGGTTGGATTTGCCTCAGATCTCTTCTAGCATGATGTATCATTGTCAAGCATACCTGTTGCTGTACAACTGGGTGGCACGGATCTTGGGAGAGCCCCCATTATTATGATGGTTTTATTTCTCCAAATGCTAAGGAGAGGAAGCAGCAGCACTTAGGCCGGCATTGTGCATCAGAGGTTCCTTCCATGTGTGCTTGCCTTGTCACCTACTGTAGTGTTTGCTTTGCTAGGAGAGGGTACTGTAGATATGTTTCCATCATACATAATGCATGCTTGTTGTCTCGTCTTTCTTGCGATGGATCACTGTATTTTACAGCTTTCTGTTGCATACAAAACTGGTTTTAGTAGTTTATGCCTTTGCTCGGCAAGGGCATCCGAAGTGGACTTGTATTTGACATAAAACCGATGTGATATTGCGCAGAATTTACTTTAGCTGTGTACAAGACTAGGAACTTATTTCTTTGTCACCGAGGGTGAAAGATCCACAAGTCAGTCACCTCCTGGTTTGAGTCTTTCGAATGTTTGTTAAATGCCGCATGTGTTCTACTGCCAAGTTAAGTGATCTTTCAATAGCTGCAATTGAGAACGAAGTCCGCTCTAATCGTAATTTTGAGCGATCGGAAATTGGTCAGGTCAAACCTGAATTCCTGTTTCGTGTTCTTTCTAGTGGGAGTTTTGGTTTTGTGTTCTGTTTTCGGTTTCAAATTCCCGTTTGAGGTGGTTAGGCTTAATCTGAACAAAATTTGACCCCTTTTTTTTCCGAATATTTTATACTTATTTTGTATGGATTATTTTCTTAGGGCTCAAATATTTATTATACATTGTAGAAGAAGTACAAGTTTATTATTATTATTACTTTGCATTAGTGATAAGAGTTAAATTGTTATTTGATTTTTATTGAATCAATGTTTTGGCCATAAGAGTTTTATGCATTGTATCAGGTGGTGTCAGAGCCGCCATCATATTGTCGAGAGAGGTTTGAAATCAATGATGACAATGATAACTAATGTCTTCCTAACAAAGGGTAGGAAGAGGAAGACATTTTTACGGTGATCTGTGGCATTGAAGCATCTAACGAGATGAGTGGATGATATGCTTCCAAGAATTGTTGAAGCAACATGTTCAAATCTAGAAACGACATCATTGGTGCACAAGGTCTATGACCTTCCAAAAAATGGTCACGTATCAGCACGAGAGAATTGTCTAAGGAGGGATCATGTGGATTCGTGTAGCTCAAGCGAGGAGTAAAATGATCTCATCAAGTGGGATCGTGTCCCTGGCCGACGAGACTAATGCGGCCGAAAAGACTTTGGGGGACGCAGTTGCTATGTTGACTATAGGAGGAATGACTTCGCGACAACTTACGTGTTGGAGATCGGTTTGACCACAGGTACGCTTACCAACGTGGTGGTCGTGGAGAAGGTTTGTACGAGAGAGTAGATGATTTCAAGTTGAAGGTTGACTTGATGGAGACCTCGACATCGAGGAGTTCATGGATTGGCTATCGGAGGTGAATCGTTTCTTCGACTACATGGAGATCTCGGCGGACAAGAAGGTGAAGTTGGTAGCATGCCGATTGAAGTCGGGGACATCAACTTGATGGGATCAACGAGCATAGACGGGAAGGAAAAAAGATGCGTACCATCATGAGGGAAGATACATGAGAAGTTAAAGGCGTGTTAACTACCCGACGACTACGAGCAACACCTTTTCCAAGTATCAGAGGTTTGCACAGGGTCAACGGAGTATACCATGAAGTTTTTGCTTCGCATCAGGAGGAACCATATCGAGGAGACCCAAAAGCAACAAGTATCTTTCTTTATGGATAGACTCAAGCTAGTGATTCAAGACCAAATCAGAGCTTAATGCATCTTTAATCCGACGGAGGCTTCGAATTGAATGTTGCAAGATGAGTAAATTTTGCAGAAAAAATAGTTGGCAAGCGACAGTGGCAGATGTTAGTCCCGAGGCTTAATCAAAGATGATAGAACCAGAAGTTGAAGACGAGATCAGGAGTTCACATAAGAGTTTCCTTCCTGATATCTCTCGATCCAACAAGAAGATTATATAAATGATCTGATTACAACTAGAAACAAGATAACAAAAGAATCAAAGAAAAGTATTTTCTTGTTCTTCCTTGCAAACGCAGTTGCAAACGGACAGAACATAGTTTACAACTTGCAAAAGAGAAGAGAAAGAAGAAGAATAAACTCTGCTTGCTGGGGTAATGAAGATCACCGTTGCTCAAAGCAAGATTCGTCCTACATGATATTCTTCCAGGAACTAACAAGTTCACGTAGAACTTCAGAAATGCTCGCTGTCACCTCTTTGCTTGGACTCGCACGAACTTTTTGGACTGCAATGACGGCTGCTGCAACTCTCTTCGTCTCCTCTATTTCGAAGTAAGTCCTTAGAGAGGCACGAAGAGATTATTTATAGAGAGAGGGTGAAAACTCTAGCCGCCCAACAGCTGCGGAAAGATAGGAACAGATCAATTACGAATTCCTATAAGATAGGCACGAATTAATTTTAAATCCCACAAAAAACGAATTTGAATAACAGACCATATCTTTCCATAACCATTCAAATATATCCGCAGCAGCAATAGCGCATGCGGCATGCGTCAGCCCATGCGACAGCCCGTGCGGCCTGCTCATGCGACCGCGCATGCGACTTGCCCATGCGACCGCGCATGCGATCCTCCCATGCGACCGCGCATGCAGCTCGCGTATGAGAGCACATCAAATGCGCACAAGCGCCTGCGCCGATGCTAATGTGCTAAGTGCGCCAACAAAGCGCCACTTTACGCCCTTGAGCTCGAGCCCGAGTCTGAGTCCGAGTCGCTAAGCCCCTTTGGGGCTTAGCTCCTATGGAATAAATTCCAAGAGAATGACAAAAAGCATAAATGCTTTCATTAAGGAGTTAATCCTTCTTCATTCTAATAAAATACCCCACATGGCATCCATGTGCCTCACCACACCCCATGTGCACATCTCAACACAAGCAAAGCGTTATATTGAGATACCCACTTGGTGGTATAGCCAATGTGGAGCTATATTTTATAGTCTAAAGGCAAAAACACCAACAATCTCCCACATATCTCAATATATGGGTTGAACGTTCCTCACAGTGACTGTCCATCATGTATTAGAATTGATGTCGCTTCTACTTGAATCTTTCTGCATGGGTAAAATTAACAGTATGATACAAGAATGGACTAAGCCTTGAATTTTGTACCATAGTTGCAATTCTTTTCACTCACACAATGATATCAACTGTGCTTCTGGTTGCACATTGAAGGCCCTGCACGCCTGATTTCGGTGTATGTTTTTTGGTTGTCTACAAGTTTTCCCTCAAGAGACGACATGTATCTCTTTCCATACACTATAGGTGAGTTCTTAAAGAGTCCTTGGCATAAAGCATTGTGCTTCCTTGCGGTGCTATGTCGCTATGACATGGCCCTCTATCGAGGTTCACTCCCTCATGTGGTGTCATCCACTGTAGCATGAGGTTCACTCCCTCTTTGTAGTGCCAAACTACCCAGCATGAAGTCTTGCGCTTCCTTGCGGTGTTACGCCGCTGTGACATGACTTTCCATCGATGATTTACATCTTTTACCTCTTTGGTGTCACACCACTGTAATATGAGGTCATTGACCTCTTTGTAGTGCTGCCTACCACTCTTCATTCTACAGTATTAGGCCACCTGCCTATGCGCGGTGCTGCGCCGCTGGGACATGACTTAATGTCGAGAATTTATATCTTTTACTTCTGTGGTGTCACACAACTGTAGCATGGGATACAAGTTCCTTGTAGTGTTGAAACTATGTGCTTCTTGTAAAGCACACTGGACATTCACTCTGTCCGAGAACTCATTAAGGCGTCAAAGTCATCATTCCACAGGAAATTGTTCTTCATAAAGAACAAGAAGTAGACAACAGTGGTTCTGGGTCCGTAACCCCTCAGTGTCTCAAATGACTACCTACTGTTCCTGATATTCTCCCAGTCAATGGTCCTTCTTTGAACCAAAAGCTAGATGTCTAGTAGATTTCTCTTTGAACTAATAGCATAAAATTTTATGGTAGAATTACATAGACACAATATCAGAATGTCTTCAAGCCCATTTTGGTTGCTGTGTCCTCGACCAGCTGACGCTTGAGACCCTTGGTGAACGGGTTCGCCAGGTTCTCTTCACTCCGAACATCAATTACGGTAATGACTCCAGTCTTTATCAGATCATTCACTGTCTTGTGCCTCAACCGCACAATCCTCTTCTTACCATTGAAGAGGTCATTTGATGCCACCGCTGCAGTCGTCTGGTTGTCGCAGTATATCGAAACTGTCGGAATCTGCGCATCAACCAATGTAAGATCATACATGAGCACCCGAAGCCACTCTGCTTCATCCGCTGTAGCAGCCAGTGCATAAAACTCAGATTCCATCGAGGAATGAGAGAGCATAGTCTGCTTCTTCGACTTCCTCGATATAGAAGCTCCACCCATGGAAAAGACGTATCCTCCAGTGGACCTTTCGCTCTCTACTTCTGAACACCAGCTTGCATCACTGAAGCCTTATACTATTGTCGGATATCCGCTGTAGTGCAGTGCATACTTCTGAGTCCTTCTGAGATATCGCTTCACTCTCATCGCAGCCTTCCAGTGCTCTACACCTGGATTGCTCGTGAATCGACTCAGCATCCCCACAAAAATGGATATGTCAGGCCTTGTAGTAGTTGTTGCATACATCAAACTCCTAATGACACTTGAATACTCAAGCTACTTGACGCTTTTCCTAGGATTTGGCTTCAGCTTCTTGTCACACTTGTACGGAGTATCGATCCCTAGAAGATCCTGATATCCATAGCGTGTGAGCATCTTCTCAATATAATGAGACTGTGACAGCGCCACTCCAGTATCCGTCCGGATGATCTTTATCCCGAGGGTAACATCAGCTTCCCCTAAGTCATTCATACTGAACTTGGATGAGAGGAACTTCTTTATCTCAGTGACTCGTGCTAAATCCGTGCCTAGGATCAGCATGTCGTCAACGTAAAGACAAACAATAACTCCTCTTTCGTCAGAGAACTTTCTGTAAAGACACTTGTCCGCCTCGTTGACCTTATAGCCGTTTGATCTTATGACTTTATCAAATCTTTTGTGCCACATCTTGGAAGCTTGCTTCAGACCGTATAAGGATTTTACCAACTTGCAAACTTTGTCTTCAAGCCCTTTGACGATAAATCCTTCTGGCTGTTGCATGTAAATCTTTTCGGTCAATTCTTCATCCAAGAATGCTATTTTGACATCCATCTGATGAATAACTAGCTTGTGAATTGCACTCAGAGCAATCAACATCCTGATGGTCGTTATTCGCGCTACAGGAGCATATGTGTCGAAGTAGTCGATCCCCTGCTTCTGAGAAAATTCTTTGGCAACTAACCTTGCCTTGAACTTGTCAATAGTTCCATCAGCCTTCATCTTCCTTTTGAAGATCCACTTGCATTCGATTGGTTTAGCTCCTTCCGGCAGATCGACCAACACCCAAGTGTTGTTGGAGGTTATTGAGTCATACTCGTCATTGATAGCCTCCCTCGAGAAGACAGCGTCTCTGGTCTTCATCGCCTCATCATAGGTAAGCGGATCTGCTTCCACATGATAGGTGATAAAATCTTCTCCGAAGTCCTTCTGTCTCCTCAACCTCTTAGTTCTCGGTTCTGCCAGTTCTGGTTCGAACATTATCTCTGGAATGACAACTTCTTCATGTACTACATCTTTTTTGGAAGCTTCAGCCTCCTGTGCACCAACACTATTCTCCGGAATATTTGCAATAATAATGTTCTTGTGCCTTACAAATTTATCTTCAAAGAATTCTGCGTCATGAGATTCAATGATATAATTTGATTCTATATCAAGAAACCTCCGAATATCACTCTTCTCAGCATAACCCAAGAAGATGGTCTTCGTTGTCCTCGTACCCTGTTTCTGAATCTTCAAGTTCGGGAGCTTCACATATGCCAGACACCCCCACACTCGAATGTCATTCAAGTTGGGTCTGACTTTGAACCAGAGTTCATGAGGAGTGACATCGGATGTTGCGTACGACACTCTGTTCAGGATGAATGTAGCCGTCAACGCAACTTCTCCCCAGAAGCAGTTTGAAAGACCCGCAGTTAACAGCATTGAGTTTATTATTTCTATCAACGTCCTGTTATTCCTCTCAGCTACTCCATTTGATTGAGGAGAATACGGATCAGTTATCTCATTGACAATTTCATGTTCTTTACAGAATGATACGAATTCAATAGACATATACTCTCCGCCTCGATCACTTCTGAGTTTCTTGAGTTGTTGCCCTGTCTGACGTTCAGCTTCAGCCCTGAACTCCTTGAACTTCTCAAATGCTTCGTCCTTTGACTAAAGCAGATAGACGAACGCATACTTGAAGTAGTCATCGATGAATGTAATAAAATACTTCATCTTGGCCTTTGTGGAGAACTGTTTGAAGTCACAGATATCTGAGTGCACCAACTTCAGAAGATCTGTGCTTCGGTTAACCCGCTTGAACGGCTTTCTGGTGATCTTTGTCTGCGCACAGACCTCACACTTCTCCACCTTCTTATCCCCATATTTGGAGATAAGTCCTAGACTAGAGATCTTGTTTATTCTTTTACAATGAACATGTCCTAGTCTATTGTGCAATAACTTAAGAGAATAACCAGAAGAAGCGACCGCATTAATCATTGTAGCAGGAGTTACAAGTTAAAGTTTGAACATCCCTTCAGTACATAAAGCTTTTTCGAAGTATGTTCCGTTGTAAGACATCACCATCTTTCCAGCATTAATGTCCATCCTCAAGCCTGCGTGGTAAAGTAGACTTCCTGAGACCAGATTCTTGGCTATCACTGGTACATGCTTCACATCCTAAAGCATCAGCGAATTTTCCGAAGTCAGGTTTAGTATCACCATTCCGGTTCTGAGTACTTCAGCTTGTGCCTGGTTTGCCACCATAACCTTCTAAGATGTAGGCTTGTAGGTGGTGAATAACTCCTTCTTTGAGAAAATATGACAGGATGTGCCAGTGTCCACCCACTAGTCAGAGTCGACACCAGTCGTGATAACCTGCACAGTCATCTTGCTCTGTTTGTTTGGGCTTGGATCTGAAGTCACTCTGGTAGTGACCCTTGTTGCCACAATTGAAGCAAGTCATTTCGGACTTGAGCTTTGGCTTCGGCTTGAACGAAGCCCGACTTCACCTTCAGATGGTTGAACTCCTTCTTTTCTTGTTGTGAGAAGCCTTCTTCTTTCCCTTGGAATCACCAGCATGCACCAAGTTTGCCTTTGCCAACTGTTTGGACAGGAAATCCAACTTCAGTTGTCCCCTGGCCTCATCTTCAACATGAATCCAGTGAAGAAGATCTTCGAGCTGGATCTCCATCTTCTTACGGTACATGTCAGTCTTGAACTTGATCCAGCCTGGAGGAAGCTTGGTGACGATAGCCTCCACCATGAACTTATCTTCCTGCTTCATGCCCTCTTCCTCCATCTTCTGCTGCATCTTCATATGTTCTTTGACTTGCGGCAACATTACCTTCTCATCTTCAAATTGCAAAGTGAAAAACTTTTCAACGAGATGTATTTTAGACATCTTTTCATTAGTTTTGTAATGCTTCTAAAGAGCTTTTCAGACATCTTTCGCTTTCTCTTTCTTGCTGTAAGACTCTGCCATCGAGTCCTCCATGGCATTGAGGATCAATAGCCTGCAGAGGTCGTTGTCTTCTATCCACTTGTTGTGCGTGTCCTGCACCATACCAACTTTAAGTTCTCCTCCATCTTCAGGGATGGTAGGTTCTGGATCAACCAACACATAAGAAACTTTGACAAGACGAAGATTCAGAGAGATCTTCTTCTTCTAAATGTTGTAGTGTTCTCCATAAAACTTCTCAAGCATGTGAAAGCTAGTATCGAGAAGGTTTAATCGGTTCTCCATCTTACTCAGATCTTGCTTTAAAATTGTTAGTCCCGAGGCTTAATCAAAGATGATAGAACCAGAAGTTAAAGACGAGATCAGGAGTTCACACAAGAGTTCCCTTCCTGATATCTCTCGATCCAACAAGAAGATTATATAAAGGATTTGATTACAACTAGAAACAAGATAACAAAAGAATCAGAGAAAACTATCTTCTCGTTCTTTCTTGCAATCACAGTTGCAAACAGACAGAACAGAGTTTACAACTTGCAAAAGAGAAGAGGAAGAAGAAGAATAAACTCTGCTTGCTGGGGTGATGAAGATTATAAGAAAATTCTAAGTACAAGTAGAAAGAGATCTGGAGTGCCACGATGAAGTCTCGATCGACGCGTGATCATTTTGCTCTATTGACTATCCGACAAGAAGATGATAGTATAGCGTCCGATTCCAAAGAACCAAAGATACCTAGAGAATAAAGTTTGAAATAAATTGATTACTAGACCAGAGACTCATCTCATATATTTATTAATTAAGACCAAGTATGATTTTTACTGACTATATGGCAAGCGTTTTATAATCCTCGTATATTAATATAATACAGCTTCAACCACAATCTTCACACCTTGGATATGAGGCACCCACTGGCCTATACTCACTCTACTGGTCTCTGTTCATATAACCCATTCACCAAGTCCATGCATGCCTTTCTCTTCTCTTTTCTTAAACATGCCACAACAGGGAACCCCATGTTTATTCCTACTTCCTACTTACTATACGGGTATATTGGCCAGAAATTCCATTTTTTCCAAATGTTCTTCTTGTAAAGAAAAATCAGTCTACATACAACTAAACACTTATAGTCATTCAAATATTTCATGAATACCAACACAAAAAAACACACAAATATTTTCTTGAGTATCCATAAACATTATCCACACACAATCTCATTCTTTCCTTCACTTAGTTCCTTTCTTCATTCTTTACCAGACACATATCATATAAGATATGTTAGCCATTTTTTCCTCATAATAGTGGGAATCCATCCTAACATTCTCAGTTAATTATTGGGAACGAAAATCTTCTCCCAAACCAGAGAGTACCCGCGAGAGAACCAAGCAATACAACGCACAAACCAAACACCAAACCACAAAAAAATAATCCACGCCGACACCGAGAATTTTGACGTGGGAAACCCTTGCGGAAAAACCCACAGGACGATCGGAGTCCAATCATGAAGAACCTCCACTAATAGAATAAAGAGAATACACCCTCTACAAGCTTCTCTTGATCCAACACGGATCACCACAACACTTAAGAATAGAAAATAGATAACAACATGAAGATAGAAGATAATAACAAATTATCCAAAATGATCTCCTCCTCCGAAACAACATCCAATCCTTCTTTCTCCATCCCAAGATTGCAATGGCACTCTTGCCTCCTTTTATCCTTTTTCTTGAGATGATACGTTATGTGTTAGATTAGTTAATTAAGAATTAAGGTTAGGAAAACCTAATATATATCCCCTAATTTTGCAGCTAATCCTGGACCATAGGATACGATCAAACGGTGTAAAAAATACCTCTAAAATTTTGTTCAGCCTGCCGACCGAACTCGGACCGACTTCGATTTTGAGGTTCTGGAACACCACAACGAGTTCGGTCTGACTTCGATTTTGAGGTTCTAAAACATCACACCAAACTCAGACCGAGTTCGGCCCGAACTCTGTCTTCCCCTGTACAGCAGACTACTCCTCATTCCTCCCGAGTTTCTTTAACCTCTCTAATGGCTCTCGTCACCTCCCCGAGCTTCTCTGACCACAGACGGCGCTTGTCACAATCCGGGGTGTTCTTCACATAGGTTGAGAATTTTACCCACTCCAACAAATCTTTTCCTTCATAACTGTGTGGAGGGGATCATCATCCCGACGATCTTCCTGCAGTATTCAAACTTTTCCTTTGGAATAATTTTTGTGAACATATCTACTTCGTTGTCGTCTGTATGAACATTCTCAAGCACTGCTTCCTTCTTATCAATATTATCCCGTATCCAATGATATCAGGTCTCAATGTTCTTGGACCGACTATAAAATATCAGATTCTTCACAAGGTGAATAGCACTCTGACTATCACAAAGCAAAGGATACTGCTCCTGCTTTAGCCAAATTTCCTATAACAGCTTCTTTATCTACAACAACTCCTTACAAGCCTCTGTCGCCGCAATGTACTCTGCCTCCGTCGTCGACAAGGCAACACACTTCTGCAAACGCGACTGCCACGATATTGCTCCACCAGCAAATATCATCACATAGCCTAAAGTCGATCGCCACGTGTCTACATCTCCAGCCATATCAACGTCGATATACCCAACCAGCTTCAGCTTGTCACCACCAAATAAAAGCCTCTAATCGCCAGTGCCCTGAAGATATCGTAGAATCTACTTTACCCCACTCCAATGTACCCTTCCAGGATTAGAAGTGTACCTGCTAACTATGCCGACTGCATGAGCAATGTCTGACCTCGTACATACCATAGTATACATAAGACTTTCCACGGCTGAGGCATATGTGACCCACTCTATATCTTTCTTTTCGTCCTCGGTAGATGGACACTGCTCCTCAGTAAACTTAAAGTGAGCCGCAAGGGGGTTACTCACTTTCTTCGACCCGTCCATCCTGAAACGCTAAAGTACCCAGTGAATGTACTTCTTTTGGGACAAGTGTAGCAGTTGGACTCTCTCTCTCTCTCTCTCTCTCTCGGCTGATCTCCATCCCAAGAATAGTCTTCGCTGCGTCCAAATCCTTCATGGAGAAGGTCGCATCCAGTTGGTGCTTCAACTCTGTTATCCTGGTGGCATTCCGACCCACCAATAGCATGTCATCAACATAAAGCAACAAAATGATGAAAAGCCTCCTCGGTGAAGTACCTCACAAAAGTACAATGATATGACGTCGTCCGTACATAGCCATGCTCTCCCATAAATGACTCAAACTTCCTGTATCGCTGCCTCAGAGCCTGTTTCAGCCCATACAAGCTCTTCCTCAACCGGTAGACCAAATGTAACTTGCCCTTCTCGTAGAATCCCTCTGACTGCTCCATGTACAACTCCTCCTCAAGATTACTGTGGAGGATGCCGTCTTCAAGTCCATTTTCTCGACCTCCAAGTCGAAACTGGCTGCTAATGCTAGCACCACCCGTATAGACGACTGCTTGACGATTGGCAAAAATATCTCATCATAATCTACGCCTTTCCGCTGACCGTAGCCTTTAACTACCAGCCTCGCTTTGTATCGAGGGCGAGTAGCATCATCTGTCTGCTTTACTCTGAACACCCATCGATTATTCAAAGCCTTCTTACCCTTTGGCAACCGTACCAGATCATAAGTAGAGTTGGCCTCCAAGGAACTCATCTCCTCCTGCATGGCCTCCATCTATTCCTGCCTGTGTTCATCTTCCATAGCCTATACGAAACTTTCAGGTTCTTCCCTATCAGTCAATAGCACATACTCACCTGGTGAGTATCTCGTAGATGGTCGACGCTCTCTATCGCTCCTCCTCAACGAAATCACTATTGTTGGCTGTATATCTACAACCTCCTCCTCTCTTGGAACTGCCTCCTCGGTATTCTCATCCTCCATAGGGTCACCCTGACCACCATCAGCAGGCTGATGATCAAGGTTGAAAGAAACTCCATGTACTGGCTCCCCTATAACTGGATTCTCTGCGATATCCTCTGGAAACTGCTCGAAGCAAAATGACTCTAACTCAGACAATTCCTCAGCCTCAGAAGGCATCTCGAAATCATGAGCATTGATCATGGTCGAATCCTCGATGAATACCATGTCCTTGCTTCTGTAGAGATTTTTTCACACTGGATCATAGAGTCTATAGCCAAACTCATTCCGACCGTAGCCGACAAAGATGCACCACCTCATCTTTGGCTCAAGTTTGGATTTCTCGTCCTTCGGTACATGCACGAAGACCTTACAACCAAACACTCGCACGTGATTATATGATGACTCTTTGCCGTACCATACATTGTCAGGCACATCACCCTACAAAGGAGCACTAGGATATAAATTAATAACACAAGCAGCTATTTAAAGTGCCTCACCCTAATAGCTGTCCGGCAAGTTTGCTTCTGACAGCAAATGCCGTACCCTCTCCATCAGCGTCCTATTCATCCGCTCTGCTACACTGTTGAGCTGCGGTATCTTTGGTGGAGTCTTCTGGTGTCGTATCCATTTCTCTCTACAATAGGTATCAAAAGGACCAATATACTCGTCGCCATTGTCCGACCGAACACAAAGCAACTTTTTGCCCGTCTCCCTTTCAACTGAGAAAACTCCTTGAAAGTAGGAAGCACCTGATCCTTGGTATTTAAGGTTTAGACCCAAATCTTCCTGGAACAATCATCAATAAATATTATAAAATAATAAGCACCACCAATAGATTTTACCTTCATAGGATCGCAGACATCCGAGTGAATTAACTCGAGCAACGCCGACTTCCTTGAACTTGGGTGACTTTGAAAAGATATCCTATTTTGCTTTCCCGCCAAACAGTGCGTGCACTTCTCCAACTTTTTAGACTTTAGCCATGGAATCACCTTCCTGTTCACCAAGTAGCTCATTCTCTTCTCCCTGATATGGCTGAGTCGCCTGTGCCATAACTCAGTAGACGCATCAGTAGTTGCATTAACCTCCTGTGCCCCCTGTGCGCTCCCTTCCATATAGTAGAGTCCGGACCTCTTGCTTCCTCTGGCAATCACCATCGAACCTCTGGAAAGCTTCCACTGACTGTTCCCAAAGAAACTAAAGAAACCCTCGTCATCCAACTTTCCAACCGACACTAGGTTCAAGCGGATATCAAGGACATGACAGACATCTTTGAGAACAAGAACTGCACCCGTCTTTGTCCTCAAATATACATCTCTAATGGCAACCGCCTTTAACACATCTCCATTGCCCATCCTCAACACTCCACAATCGCCTGTTATGTAAGTAGCAAATAGCGCCCTGTTGTGAGATACGTGCACTGAAGCACCTGAGTCCACCAGCCAAGAGTTGTCATCACATGCGAGGTTCATAACTACCTCATCACCTATAATGATCACGTTGCCTCCATGTGTCGAGGTTGCCGCTGTAGTATTCTCACTTGCTTTTCCGTGTCGCCCTTCTTCTCTCTCTTCCAAGCAAAATAGTTCCGCTTGATGTGGCCCTTCTTGCCACAATGGTAACACTCTGAGTCCTCGTACCGACCCTTGGGCCTTCCTCTACTTTTGTCTCTGCCATCGCTTGGACCCCTATTTTTATCCTTTTTGTGGCTCTCTGATACAAGCGCCTCTGAGTGGGATATGAATGAAGTACCCTGAGAACGTCTTCACATCTCTTCATTCAGTACCCTGCTCTTGGCAAACTCCATACTGATCACTCCTTCCGGAGCAGAAGCGATCATAGACACTCGTACGGTATGCCACGAGTCTGACAATTTACACAGCAGCCATAGTCCCTGAACCTCGTCTTCGAACTTGACTTCCATCGAGGATAGTTGGTCAACCACGCCTTAGAACTCACTCAAGTGATCCGTAATAGATGCCCCATCTTTGTACCGTAGACCCATCATCATCCAGATCGGGAATAATTTATTTATCCCAGTCTTCTTCGCATACAAAAATTTCAGCTTATCCCACAGTGTCCTCGCGTGCTCAATACTGACAACGTGGTTGTACACGTTCTCATCAATGAACTGCCTGATGTACCCATACACCTGTATATGCTCGAAATTCCAGTCCTCTTCGAATTTGTCACTGGGCCTCTCGGAAGCAAATACCGGCAGATGCAGCTTCTTAACAAATAGCAGATCCTTCATCTTGCTCCTGCAGTAATGATAGTTGGTACCGTTCAGGTTTACCATGTGCACCGGCTTCGCATCCATCTCTCCTCTCTGGTTTACCTGTCAACTCCTGACACCCTTCTGAAATTCCAGAAACTGGCTCTGATACCACTTTATTGGGAAAGAAGTGCGAAAACCTTTCCCAAAATAAGAGAGTACCTTCGAGAGAACCGACCAATACAATGCACAAACCAAACACCAAATCACAGAAAAATAATCCATGCAGACACAGAGAATTTTGACGTGGAAGACCCTAGCGGAAAAAAATCACGGGACAATCGGAGTCCAATCCTAAAGAACCTCCACTAATGGAATAAAGAGAATACACCATCTACAAGCTCCTCCCGATCCAACACGGATCATCATAACACTTATGAATAGGAAATTGATCACACCACGAAGATAGAAGATAATGAGAAATTATCCAAAATGATCTCCTCTTCCGAAATGGCCTCCAATCATTCTTTCTCCTTTCCAAGATTGCAATGGCACTCTTGCCTCCTTTTCTCATCTTTCTTGAGATGATACGTTATGTGTTAGATTAGTTAATTGAGAATTAGGGTTAGAAAAACCTAATATATACCCCCTAATCTCGTATCTAATTTTGGACCATAGGATACGATCCAACGGTATAAAAAATACATCTAAAATTTCCTTCAGCCCGCCGACCGAACTCGGACCGACTTCGATTTTGAGGTTCTGGAACACCATACCGAGTTCGGCCCGACTTCGATTTTGAGGTTCTAGAATACTACACCGAACTCGGACCGAGTTTGTCCTGAACTCTGTCTCCCCCTGTACAACATACTGCTCCTCCTTCCTCCTGAGTTTCTTCGACCTCTCGAATGGCTCTCGTCACCTCCCTGAGCTTCTCTAACCACAGACGACACTCGTCGCACTCCGGGATGTTCTCTCCATAGGTTCGGAACCCCACCCACTCCAATATTAATAGCATCACCACCATGAAAAGGAATACACTTATCATTTATTAGTTGTTTTCTTCGACCAAAAAAAAATTGTAGGTCAAGATCCTTACTCCTACATCTCATGACATAGCAATATAATAGTTCCCATCCATTCTTCAAAGAACAAAATTCATTCCTAGTCCCATTGAGTCTACCTATACATGAACATAAACTATATTAGATTCATTCTCCATAATAACTGATGGATGAACATATGCCATACGGTCACAACACCCACCATAAAAACAAATGTCCTTTCTCCTACTTATTCTTGGTGAACCATGCCCGATTTTACACATAAAATTTGCTACACTATTCTACTATGTTTTCTTCTTACATGCCCTATTTTTCTATCATGCACATATTTTCTTCATAGGAAAAATATACTCAACACACTAGCTAAATAAAATAGTATTGAATGGATGGAGATGATGTTCAATACCATATTGTATGGGGTGCCCGACGAGGAAACTTAAATGGGGAATGTAGGTCAAGTTGATCCAACCCTGGAAGAGAACCATTTCCAGCGGTGGGATAGAATGGAGGCATCGACTGCCTTGTCGATGCCCAGGACGACGTTGGACTGCAGGGTGCCAAAGCCTCTGGCATCAATGGAGCAACATTGACAGAAGTGAGGGATTTCGGTGGGGGATCTCATAGAGGTGGCTAGGGTTAGGTTTCGGGAGTGAGAGAACATGTTGGTATAAATAGGAAGAGGAGGAGAGTGAGAGAGCGTTGGGTGAGGACGGAAGTTGCTTAGCGCTATCGTTTCTCGTAAATGCTATTAGACAGAGTGCTCTTGCAAGAAAGACTTGGAATGCTCAGGGTATGTCACACCCTACTCCCAAAATATGCAGGACAATGCCACGTGGTAATGGCCAGCTACGCATTAAGTAGGCTCCATCCCAACTCGAATACATATACGTTGTCCAAAATCGAGTCAAGTATCAATAACTAGACAAACAATCTATATCTCAATCCATATAAAAATAGATATAAAAAATAAACCAAGTGTACAAATGTTGATCATGTACTAATACATTGATTCGAACAAGCTCAAAAACTAAAAATATATGTAAGAGTGCAAGTAAGGATCGTTTCCATGGAGAGTATTTAGTCTAGTGTTACGCTACGTGAACAAGAATGATTCTTTTTTAGTATAACGAAAACAATTTTATGAAGAACAAATAAGGAACAAGTTAAAGTATCTAAATCAATCTAAAGAACAAACATTGGTCTAAGTCAACATCCACCATCGGGATCTTACAACTAATCATCGATGCAAGTATATGTTAATTCATACTTCGAATATTCACCATTGGAATTGTTTTCCTCTCTCTTAGACATAGTTAATTAGAAAATAAGCGATCTAATTAGCCTTAACTACTAAGCAACTCAAGACAAGCGTCAAAGGTTTAATCTAGTAGCATCCTTAAAAATCAAAGAGATCGATGACGCAATAAAACACAAACATAAGCAGTTGTATTTAATTTCGTTAAGGGGTTTCCTCCTAAGATCTAATAATTTATGACACATCAATTCATTAAATCTTGGGTTCTTCACAAATTAGAGGGATAAAACAATTACGGATTTGATATCTAATTTAGCAGTAGATTGCAACGAATAATAAACTAGTATGCCTCATAGTAATTAAACGAGACAATCATGGAAATAGGCATAGAAAAATATTCGATACTCAAAGCATAAATCAAACACATTAAAACAAATTAGATCTTATAATTCATTGATTTTGAGACTTCCATTTTCTTTGGCCGATGTAAATTTAGCCACACAGGTTCATGATGAAAAATTCAAAAGAAAAGTTGGAAAAGAGTGGAAGGAGTGGTGTCTTATGTCACCTGATCCCCTCCTATATAGTCCAATTCAGTTTTTTGAAGACCTTTGAAGTCTTATACTAAAGTAACAATATCAAGATCTGATTAAAAGTCCTAAAATAACTGGGAAAGGGTTGTTCAGTTGGAATTTTTGTGCACAACCTAGTTTCCTCAATTTCAAACCTGATTTTGACCTTGATACAACCAGTATCAGTCAAAACTAAAAAGAACAAAAGTTATAGAGCTTTGGCTTGTCTTTCCGAATCATTTTGAATCACCTTTATTCGAGTTTTGATGAGAGAGTTATGGCCATATTACAAAGCGATGTCAAAACTGTCCAAAATCGATAATTAGCTCCATTTTGCATTGAGCAACCCCATTTGTATCCTAAATAAAAAGAATAAGAATAATGAGTACATTTAGGCTTCAAATAATATAAAAGACTAAACAGTAAGAGATACAAATACGATATTTTATATTCTCATCAAATTTTCCCATACTTAACTTTTGCTAGTCCTTGGGCAAAACTCTAATTCACTTTCCAAAAAAAAGGTTGCAACGCCATCAATAAAGAACAACCAAGCTCTTCAAAACTCATAACATATCATGAACATATATTCTTAAATAACTTATAATATTAATTACTTAGTAAGCATTTTTACTCGAAGTTGGACTAAGCTAAATAGGTACACCTTCACGGAAATATACACTCGATTGTGTTTGAAGGGTGTGTATTTCACTCAAATTCATTCCAAAGAAAACGATCTACCATAAGCTTCCATATCTTCTCATTCTCCACCACTGGGACCACATGCATAACACAGATTATAAGAACTTTTCCTATAACAGGGATTAGGATCAAAGTGGAAAATATTTGGGAATGTAGCTCAAAAACCATCAAAACTAGTGGAACAAAAATGAATCAACTCAAGCTTGAATATATAAGACTTGTAAAATCAATCACTCCATTCAACAACTTCTTCAATTTGACTTTAAAGCATTTAAACCATGTAGAACTCTTGTACTAAAAAAATTGTTCAAAAGGATAGGGAACGATCCTTCACAACTTCCACCTTGTATATATTATGTATAAACATACCCCTTTATTGGTTTTTATGAGGAATTATGAACATGGATAGTGTAATATCAAAATTAATTTCCTCCATCACTTCCTGTCTTTATTATTATTATTATTATTATTTTTTAAACATCAATAATGGAACTCAAAATTTTTAGAATAAAAATATGTTCCATTTCATCAGTCGTAGACATTCCACAAATCCAAACACCCCCTCACTTATTTCTTGCACACACACATACATCTCATAATGATGAACATTGCTCCACTAGCTTTGTGGCTCGGGTAAAGATTTTTTTTTCTTTCAGGTTTATAGCTTGTAATGTGGGTTCACAAATACGAAAAAACCAATAAAGCTCAAAGGGTTAAAGGGAAACAATTAATTGGAAGGTAGGCTATTTGGCTTATGAAGCTTATAACAAAGATGGCCTTAATTATGTTCATGCATACATGTGTAAATCTGACCTGGAAGAGAATGAAGGCAAGTTCTAGAGGAATAAATACATGAAAGAATCTCTCTCATGAAAGAAAATAGTGGGACTGATATAGATGTGTCAGTTTAAAGGCTCAAACTCTCACCGGCTTTTGTCTACGAAATTTAGTCACTACCATTATCAGGGAAAATAATTAGACTAATTAATTTTAAGTTAGAAGATTACTTATTCAATCATGTTAGGAATTTTTCAAGTTTAATTGAATCTTGCTCATGACATATATATGCTTTTTAAAAAATTAAACACAACCTAAATCTCCTCTCCCACACTTAAAACTAACATTGTCCCCAATGTAAAAGGAAAAAATAACCAAAATATAAATATGAGAATTAGAAAAGGAGAAGAAAAAATCCCCTTAAGTTGCCTCCCAAGCAGCGCTTATGTTTATTATCGTTGGCTCGATTCAATGCTTCCTTCAAATTTGGAATGAGAGCATGTAAAACAAAGGGTAAAGGTCTCTTGTTAGAAATTGGAAACGAAATATAAGAAACATTACCTGATTGCATAATCTTTAGAAAAATTATTCAATGTTGCAACAATTTCTTGCACATTAGTACTCAATGCTAACTCCTCATGCTCTTTCTCAAGATGCTCACTAATGTCAACTACAATCTATCTTTTCCATCAAGTTCAAAAACTTCTTATGCTAAATAATCAATCAAATTAATAGAATAAATAGAATTATCATTATCAGGATATTTTATGGCATCCTAGATATTAAACATAAAAATTTTGCCATCAAATTCTATGGTAAGTATGTTACTATGAACATCTTAGTCTTGTATGTATTTAAGAATGGTCTTTCTAACAAAATAGGAGTAGTTTGATCACCATTTTTTTATCAAGCACATAGAAATCAGCAAGAAAAAGCAAATTTGCACAATAACATCCTCAACTTCACCCTTAGGATAGATATTAGATCTATCAACCATTTGGGTCACAACACCAATTTTATTTAAAGGTCCAAGTTTTAAATAAGCATATATAGAATATGGCATGACATTGATAGAATCTCCTAAATCTATCATGGCTTTCTCATATCTATTGTTACCTATCTTGCAAGGGATAGTAAATTTTTTTGGATCTTTGCACTTCATAGGGAGTTTTCTTTGTATAACTGCAAAAATATTCTCCCATACTTTAGTTTTCTCATATCCTTAAAATTTTTGTTTTCTCTTAATTTTACATAATTCTTTCATGAATTTAGCATGCTTACTTATTCAATAGCATATAAAATCAGAATATTTACCTCGCATTTATGAAAAGTCTCATATAAATCTTTATTTTGTTCATATTTTATAGATTCTACTAAATCATGAGGAAAATGAGGTACTTGCTTATAATCAAAAAGAGAGAGAAACTTACAGTTAGGTACGTCATCGTCATTGGCAATATTCGTGTTTGCAACGATGTTTTTCTCCTTTTCTTGCTTTGACGATGCAAGTGCTTCAACCTCTTTACCACTTCTCAAAATGATTGTACTTAGATTTTCTCTTAGATTTACTACCATTTGAGATGGTAATTTTCTTGAACTTTGTGCTTCTAGCTTACTAATTGTTGTTGCCATCTAGCTCATTTGATAGTACAAAACTTTCAAAACTGGCCCCCATCTCCTGTTGTAATTACAAGTTATTAGTGGCAAGAGACTTAACAATATCTTCTAAAGACATACCAGAATTAGAAATTTGGTCTGGTTGTTTTCCATGAGGGTATGGCTGCTTATATTACTAGTAACATTGGCGGTTTTGAGTCACAAGATGATCTCCCATAGCTAAAATTGGGGTGGTCCCTCCATCCTGGGTTGTACGTGCTCTAATAAGGGTCATACTTCCTTTGTGGTTTTCCATGAAAACCATCCGCAACATTTATTTGCTCGTTGAGTTTCTCTTGAAGAGTTGGGCACATATTAGTTGGATACCTTACTACCGAACAAATTCCATAAACCTTTGTCGTTTGCATATTACCTACAACCATTTGACAAACAAGAGAAGTTAACCTTGAAATTTTTTCATGCCACAGTCCCAAATCTCACGGGACTAGCATGTGACTTGGCCAGCTGGTACACACTCAGGGCTAACCCATTCTATTGGGAACCCCTCGAGCATGCACTTACTCTGTCTATAAAGATCTCAAGTACAATATATAAGTCACATGTAGTATTTATATCTCATCCACAATATTTAAACATAGAATTTTTATAGGTGAATAAAGTACTGGAAGTAAAGAAGAGTAATAAAAGTACAACAACGATAAGAATATTCTCGGTGGTCTGGGTTAGGCGCAGAGGAGTTCGTTCGGCGGAAAGATCGAATAGCGTTAGGTTTGTATGAAGGAAAATATAGACATATATGTATATATACTAGCACTTTTATTTACTAAAACAAGTACTCATATAACATATATATATATATATATATATATATATATATATATATATATATATATATATATATATATATATATATATATATATATATATATATATATATATATATATATATATATATATGTCATATGTGATATGTACGCATATATTTACAACACGTACATCTCTAATAGATGCACGCCTATTAGGTTATAATAGTTATTAACCTATTTTGAATCAAAATTGGGAGGGGGTTTACAAATTTGTTGTTCAAGCAAGAAAATATTTACTCATTATCATGCTTAGATAGAAGGTCAAGCTTGGTGCCAAATTGTTGAGAACTTGTCGCTATATTTTCAATCAAGTTTCTCTTGGCCTCGGGAGTTCTATCCACCAAGCTCCTCCACTAGCAGCATAAATCATGCTCCCATCAGTGGGTAGAAGGTCTTCATAGAAATATTGTATAAGTAGTTGCTTACTAATTTGATGATGGGGCAGCTTGCACATAATTTCTTAAAACTTTTCCAGTGTTCGTGTTGGGACTCCCCGTTGTGCTGCTTTATACCACTAATGTCTTTTTCGCCGCCCTTGAAGCTAAAAAATATTTCTCCAAAAACAACATCTTCATTTCGTTTTATGTGACAATACTTCCGAATGGTAGATAATAGAACCAATCCTTAGCCGAATCCTTCAAAGAAAATAAAATGTCTCTTAATTTAATTTTCTCTTCAATTACCCCAGTGGGTTTTATACTCATGCATACCATATGAACCTCCTTTGAAAGCTTGTGAGGATCTTCACCTAAAAAGCGATGAAAAGTGGACAATAGATGTATTAGTCCATATTTAATTCAAAAGTAGTAGTAGCATCTAAAGTAGAAAATGTTATGCATAAAGGGTGTTGATTCAAATCAGAGGTGACAAGCTCTTTCAAAGTTTGATTTTCAGCCATGACTTCCTCCTCTTCTAAATTAGAATTGCTACCAAATAGGGAATCAAGAGTCAAATAATTCTTTTTAGAATTTCTTTGAGCTTCCCTCCTTAACATGCATAAAGTTTTCTCTATTTCTAGATCATATTGAAAATCACCTTGATTCGAAGATCGAGTTACAATCATAAATAGTCAAAAAATTTCTGATAAACCATGAAAAGCAAACCAAGAAAAGTCTATGGTAATGAAAATAAATAACTATAAAAAACTAATAAAATTTTAATATATAAAACAAAAAATTTCAAGAATGAAATAATGATCACAAGAAGCACAAAAATCAACTATAATTACTCCCCGAAAACGGTGACAAAATTTGGTATATTGTTGCAGGAAACCAAAAATAAAATCTATACTCTTAAAAATATATGTAGTGGTACAAGTAAGGACGTTTCCACGAAGAGTATGTTGTCTAGTTTTATGCTATGTGAACAAGGATGTGGGGTTTTGAGTATAACAAAAATAATTTTAAGAAGAACAAATAAGGAACAAATTAAATTATCTACATCAATCAAAAGAACGAATATTGGTTTAAGTCAACATCCACCATCGTGATCTTACAACTGATCATCGATGCAAGTACATATTAATTCATACTGTGAATATTCACCGTTGGAATTATTTTTTCTATCTCTCTTAGACATAGTTAATTAGAAAATAAATGATCTAATTAACCTTAACTACTAAATAACCTAAGACAAGTGTTAAAGGTTTAATCTAGTAGCATCCTTAAGGATCAAAGATATTGATGAAGCAAAACAACACCAACACAAGCAGTTGTATTTAATTTTGTCGAGTATTTTCCTCCTAAGATCTAATAACAATAATTCATTAAATCTTGATTGCTTCACAAATTATATGGATCAAACAATTACGTATTTGAAATCTAATTTATAATTAGATTGCAATGAATAATAAACTAGTAGGCCTCTTAGTAATTAAATGAGACAATCATAGAAATAGGCATAAAAATATTCGATAATCAAAGCATAAATCAAACACAAAAAAAAAATAGATCTTACAGTTTTATTGATTTTGAGTCTTTAATTTCCTTCGACCAATGTAAATTTAGCACCACATGTACATGATGAAAAACTCAAAAGAAAAGTTGGAGAAGAGGGGAAGGAGTGGTATCTCGTGTCTCCTAATTTTCTCCCCTTTTATACAGTTCAATTCATTTTTTTGAAGCCTATAAAATCTCCTAAAAATCTTCTAAGTCTTTTTACCTAAAATAACTACGAAAGTGGTTGTTCAAGTGGAATTTTCATGCACAACCTAGTTGGCCTCATCTTCAACCCTAATTTCGACCTTGATGTAGCTAGTATCGCTTAAAACTCAAAACACAAAAGTTGTAGATATCTGTCTTGTCTTTCCAAATCATTTAGATCCACCTCAATTATAGTTTGGATGAGAGAGTTATCCCTAGATTATGAAACAATATCGAAACTGTTCAAAATTACCAATTAGCTCCATTTTGCATTTAGTGACCCTATTTGCATCCTAAATAAATAAATAATAATAATGTGTACATTTAGGCATCAAATAAGTATAAAATACTAAACATTAAGGGATACACATATGATATTTTGTATTCTCATAAAAAACATGAAACAAATAGAACACAATTAAGCTAAGGAAGAATATGATGATTGTATTGACTAATAATACCTGAATCTTAGAAGAATAAAAGCCAACAATCCTATAGAAGAACTTGGAAGAAAAATTAGGTTCTCAGAGGGACGAAGCAGGATACAAAATATACATGCCGTATATGAAGTACAGTAAATAACATGCGAATGGTCAAACATGTAATACAAGTAACTCTGTAAATAACTAGTCTAGCTGTCTATGTGAAATGCACAATTGAGGGAAATATTTTCACGCATGGACAATCTAAATATAAATTTATAGATGATCCATAAACGAAATCTCCTGGTAAGTATAATTATAGCTCAAGAAATAGAATCTGTAAATAAATAGAGGAGACCTGTAGTTCCAAAAATAGAATCTTCAGGTAAATAAAGTGATATGTGCGTAACAGCCTAAATGCCTAGTAACTGTCTTCCCTACCCAATATTACTATCCGAATCGAATCCATGACACGTCCAATCTAACTCTAATAATTAGGTCTAGCCTAATCATGTACTCAGGGCTATCAGACATACATGTACGAGCAACTATCACAAGTAGAATATAAGTCAAGCCTTGTATGCACGTAACATGACTCTGTGTATCAGATCTAACATGTGTCGATAGGAATAATAAGTAACATAAATGTAACATGTGATACAAGTAGGAAGTATATCGAGAGAACAAATGATGATATATACGGAGCATGTATACATAGTGTAAATCAAGTAGGCAATGCATACTTGCCTGATTACTTTCCAAGTCCATTCCGCTGAGGTCGTGGTACCAAAGTCTGGTCTCAACCTAATATATATATAATGGGATATGAGTCATAGGCTCATATTCCTGCATGAGCCGTGCACATATGGACCAATAGGAATAGACTCCTATATCCCATGTGCACTTGTACACTCTATTTCTATTGGTCCATATGAACATTGACACATGTAAGAATATGAGCCCATGGCTCATATCCTGTTTACCATATATATATATATATATATATATATATATATATATATATATATATATATATATATATATATATATATATATATATATATATATATATATATATATATATTTGTGTCATCCAAGCTGTGGCTCGATCCTGAGACCGCCTGCCATCCATTCGCCCCTCAGCCTTATATCTCTCCTCATGGACTACTAGGGTCACTTGAGTTTGATATATATATATATATATATATATATATATATATATATATATATATATATATATATATATATATATATATATATTAACCTGCTGGGTAGTGATAGGTTCTCGGGGGAATTCTTCATAACCTGCTGGGATACAGTGAAGAAGGATTTAGTGGAGGCAACGAATGCTTTCCTCGAGGGAGCGGTTTATCAAAAGGCAATTTCTAGTGCTCTACTGGTATTGATCCCGAAAGTTTAGAACCTAATCTTTTTTTCAGAATTTTGACTGATAAGTTTATACACGTTTGTCAATAACCTTATATCTAAACTGATAGCCAACAAAGTGATGAATATTTTGTCAAAAATAATATCAATCGAACAGAGCGGGTTCGAGAAAGGTAGAAATATTGTAGATAACATTCTACTTCCACAAGAGTTAGCCAACGGGATGGGAGCTAGAAATTATGGTGGCAATATGGCCATAAAGGTAGACATGGAGAAGATATATGATAGGCTCAATTGACAACTACTGATATGGGTGCTTAGTCAGTTTGGTTTCTCGGAGAAATGGATTTACGTTCTTTGGCAGTCGGTGAGCAATAACTGGTTCTCTACCATTATCAATGGTTCATCCTCCGGGTTCTTCAAATCGTATCGCAGAGTTAGGCAGGATGACCCCTTTCACCTTCACTCTTCATTATTGCTGCTGAGGTCCTCAGTCGTAACCTGATCAAGATGGGGAATCAACCATGCTTCAATAGATTTTTTACTACTAGCGGATGCCCCCTCATTACTCACCTTGTTGTTAGTCCCAAGGCTTAATCAAAGATGGTAGATCAAGAAGTTGAAGTCAAGATCAGGAGTTCACACAATTTTTTTCCCACTAATATACCTCGATCCAAAAAAGAACTATATAAAATTAGAAGCTAATTACAACTCCTTCTGAATCACAAAATTCAAGAACCAAAAATACTTTCTTTCTTGCAAATGTAGTTGCAATTGAGACATAACATTTTATAACTAGAAGAAGAGAGGAAAAAAGTAGAATAAAAATTATTCTTGCTGGAGTGATGAAGACTACCGTTGCTCAAAGAAAGATTCGTCCTCTATCGTCGATCTGCTCCCAGGAGCCAGCAAGTTCACAAGAGAACTTCTGGAATGCTCGTAGTCACCTTTTTGTGTGACTCGAACAGACTCCTTTGGACTCATCTTTCTTAATTTTTGGTCTATCTCAAAAAGAGGCTAGAGGGATGTTTATATAGGGAAGGATGGAAGACTATCCTCATCTTCTTTCTGATGTAGGACTAAAAGGCCAATATAAAAAATTGATATCCCATAATCGCAGTCTAATGCATAGCCCGCTCAATGCCCGTTCAGCACCCGCTCAGCTCTCGCTCAGCGCCCCCTCGTACAACACAGGCATGCAATACACACATGCAACCCGAGCAAAAAACTCGTACATAAAATGAGTGCACAAGCGCAAGAGCGCAAAAGCACCTTGGGACAATGCTGACGTGCTAAGTATAAAGTGCGCCAACAAAGCGTCACTTTGCACCCTTGAGCTAGAGCCCGAGCCTGAGTCCGAGTCGCTAAGCCCCTTTGGGGCTTAACTCCTATGGAATAATATCCAAGAGCATGACAAAAAGCTTAAAAGCTTTTATTGAGGAGTTAATCATTTTTTCTCCTAAAAAATACCCCCACATGACACCCATGTGCCCCACCATACCCTATGTGCATACCTCAACACATACAAAGTATTATATTGAGATACTCACTTGGTGGTGTAGCTAATGTGGGACTATCTTTACTAGTCCAAAGGCAAAAACACCAACAATCTCCCACATATCTCAATATATGAGTTGAGTGTTTCCCACAGTGACTGCCCATCATGCATTAGGATAGATGCCGCTTTGACTTGAATCTTTCTGCATGGGTCGAATAACAGTATTATACAAGAATGGACTAAGCCTTGAATTCTGTACCATAGTTGTAATTTTTTTACTCACACAATAACATCAGTTGTGCTTTCGGTTGCACATTAAAGCCCCTGTGCATGTATAGTTTTGGTTTATGTATCTTCGAAATCTATAACTTTACCATCAAGAGACGGTCTATATCTCCTTTCATACACTCTAGGTGAGTTCTTTTAAAGAGTTCTTAGCATGAAGCATTGTGCTTCCTTGCAGTGCTACTCCGCTATGACATGGCCCAAAGCCAAGATTTTACTTTATTGTGGTGTCATCCACTGTAAAATGAGGTCCCAGCCTCTTTGTAGTGCCAAACTACCCAGCATGAAGCCTTGTGCTTCCTTGCGGTATTATACTACTGTGACATGGCTCGCGTAGCCGAGGCTTTACCCTCTCAAGGTACCTCTTGGTGGTGTCACACCACTGTAACATGAGGACACCAGCCTCTTTGTAGTACTGCCTACCACTCTTTATTTTATAGCATTAGGCCACCTACCTATATGCGGTGATACGCCATTATGACTTGGCTCGTGAAGCCAAGGCATTACCCTATCGACGAACCTCATGGTGGTGTCACCCACTATGGCATGGAGTTCTCTGCTCCTTTATAGTGTTATGCTGTCGTGCTTCCTATAAAGCACACTGGACATTCTAAATGTCCTAGAAATTATTAAGACGTCTAAGCCATCCTCCCACAAGATCTTGTTCTACTCAGAGAACAGATAGTAGACAATAGTGGTTCTGGGTCTGTAAATCCTCAATGTCCCAAAGGACTACCCATTGTTCCTGATATTTTTTAGTCAATGATCCTTCTTTAAACTAAAAGCTAGATTTCTAGTAGATTTCTCTTTGAACTAATAGCATAAAACTTTATGGTAGAATTATAAAGACAGAATATCATAATGTCTTCAAGTCCATTTTAATTGATGGTCCTCGACCAGCTGACGCTTGAGACCTTTGGTGAATAGATCGTCCAGATTCTCCTGGCTCTGAATATCAATCACGGCAATGAGTCTAGTTTTTATAAGATCATTCACTGTCCTGTGTCTCAGGTGCACAGTCTTCTTCTTACCATTGAAAAGGTTATTTGATACCCCTATAGTCGCCTGGTTTTCGCAGCTTATCGTACCGCCAAAATTTGTACAACAACCACTGGAAGATCATACATGAGATCCCGAAGCCACTTTGATTCATCCACTGCAGCTGCTAGTGCATAGAACTCATATTCTATTGAGGAATGAGAGAGCATTGTATGCTTCTTCGACTTCCACGATATAACAGCTCCATCTATGGAGAAGATGTATCCTCCTGTGGACCTTTTTCTCTTTACTTCTGAATACCAGCTTGCATCATTGAAGCCTTCCACTACTGTCAGATACCCGTTGTAGTGTAGTACATAATTCTGAGTCCTTTTAAGATATCTTATTACTCTCTTCACTGTTTTCTAGTTCTCCATACCTGGATTGCTCGTGAACCAACTCAGCATCCCCATGACGAAAGCTATGTTAGGCCTTGTGGCAGTTGTTGCATACATCAAACTCCCGATGATGCTTGAATACTCTAACTGCTTAACACTTTTTCTCGGATTTGGCTTCAACTTCTTGTCACACCTATAAGGAGTATCGATCCCTAGAAGATCCTGATATCCATAGCGCGTATGAGCATTTTCTCAACATAATGAGACTATGACAACACTACAGTGTCCGTCCGGATGATCTTTATCCCCAGGATAACATTATCTTTCCCTAAGTTCTTCATACTTAACTTAGATGAGAGAAACTTCTTTGTCTCAATGACACATGCTAGATCCGTACATAGAATCAGCATATCGTCAATGTATCGACAAACGATAGCTTCTCTCCCGTCTACAAACTTTGTGTAAACATACTTGTCCGCCTTACTGACCCTGTAGCCTTTTGATCTTATAACTTTGTAAAATTTCTCATGCCACATCTTGGGAGCTTGTTTCAGACCGTATAACAATTTTACCAACTTGCAGACTTTGTCTTCAAGGCCCTTGATGATGAATCCTTCTAGTTATTGCATATAAATCTCTTCGATCAATTCACCATTCAAGAATACTGTTTTCACATCCATCTGATATATAACTAGCTTATGAATTGCACTTATAGCAATCAACATCCTGATGGTCGTCATCTGCGCTACTGGAGCATATGTGTCGAAGTAGTCGATCCTCTGCTTCTAAGAAAACCTCTTGGCTACCAGCCTTGCCTTGAACTTGTCAACAGTTCCATCGGCCTTCACCTTCTTCTTGAAGATCTATTTGCATCAGATTGGTTTAGCTCATTCAGTCAGATCGACCAAATCCTAAGTGTTATTGGAGGTTATTGAGTCATACTCATCATTTATAGCCTTCCTCCAGAAGACAGTATCTCTAGTCCTTATCGCCTCATCATAGGTAAGCGGATCTTCTTCCACATGATAGGTGACAAAATTATCTTCGAAGTCCTTCTGTCTCCTCATTCGCTTAGTTCATGGTTCTGCGAATTCTGGTTCAAACGTTGTCTCAGGAATGACAACTTCTTCTTGGAATATATTTTCTTTGGAAGCGATAGCCTTTGTTGTACTCACATTATTCTCCGGTATGTCTGCAATAACAACGTGTCACATCGCAGAACCAGATTTCTTGAGAGCGGGACTGACAAGGCCAGCTACGTATACTTACAACACTCTGGTACTTTGCATATACGGTAAAGCTGTAAACCCTCTCACCCAAAAATATATATTTTGTGCGTATTTTGTATTTTTTGTATTTGTTTTAGAATATTTTATTATCAAATAAAATCTAATAATTTTATTAGGATACTTCACCATGGTTTGGACATTAATAATATAGGATGGCCCCAAAACTTGTATCGTCCTTCATAGGAAGTAGCCTACACAAGAGACACTATCTGTAGAATCTTTTTGTGGCACAGAAATTCGATCCCTTGGTGTTAGTATGACATTAGTGTAACGACCATAGATTCTGTGTTAAATATTTAGATATTATATATATAATTTATTTGTGAATATTTTTCTATCCTAACTTCCTACAATTAGCATTCCGTAATTTCTCGTGTCAAGTTAGACGTTTTTCTTTTATAGATGTGTATATTATTTACTATTACTTGTTTTGTGGATAACCATTTGATTAATTACGTAGTTAATTAGATAATATAATTATTTAATTTATTATATCTAGATAAATATCTAATTATTAATTATAAAATATTTTTATAAAATATTTTGAGTGTAGTATTTATTAAAAGCTTTATAAAGTAAATTTTAAATTTTATTTGGTGTGCAAATATTATTTTTGGGATTTTTAACATCATCTATAAATATAAATAATATATGTTAATAAATATAAGTTTAATAATAATAATAATAATAATAATAACGGATTTTTTTGAATAAAGTAATATATTTAGATATAATTGCAATAAAGGGGAGGGGTTTGATGTAATTGTAAGGAAAGGGATAACTCGCCAACTGAGTTGGCGAGTTGTTGGGGCCCGCCAACTCAGTTGGCGGTGGGAGTTGTGACCGCCAACTCAGTTGGCGGAGGATTGAGAGTTGGATATATATATATATATATATATATATATATATATATATAATTTCTTTCTAAATTAATTAAATTTTGTAAATGGATAATAACAAATTATCTATTATAATATTACAAAAATATTACATTGATAATACCAAAACAAAAATATTTATTAAAAATTTTAAATCTAAAAATTTAAATAACACCAAAAAATATCAAATAAATAGTATTATGGGATATTTTAGCAAATGCCCCTACAAAAAATGTCATAAAAAAATTCGGTTAAAAGAGTGCGAACAAATCTTAAAATTTTATCTATATATATTTGTATAGATACAATTTCACTTTTATAGATTTATATAGATATATATACAATTATCTAAATATATTTAGAATTTCACAAATTATCCAGATATATATATACAAAGTTAGCTCAGATTCAACCGTGAAATCCAGATATTTAATCCCACATCAAATATTTAGTTCACATGTATATGAAAGTCTATTGCTTTTAGTTCACATGTATATGACTCATGTAGAAATATAAGAACTATGACTCATATATCATTTATATATATATATATATATATATATATATATATATATATATATATATATTATTTCTTTCTAAATTAATTAAATTTTGTAAATGGATAATAATAAATTATCTATTATAATATTACAAAAAAATTACATTGATAATACCAAAACAAAAATATTTATTAAAAATTTTAAATCTAAAATTTTAAATAATACCAAAAAATATCAAATAAATAGTATTATGAGATATTTTAGCAAATGCCCCTACAAAAAATGTCATAAAAAAATCGGTTAAAAGAGTGTGGACATATCTTAAAATTTTATCTATATATATTTGTATAGATAAAATTTTACTTTTATAGATTTATATAGATATATATACAATTATCTATATATATTTAGAATTTTACTAATTATCTAGATATATATAGATTTTTTTGTTAGATAATTTCACTAATATCTTCTTTTGGAGTCGATGTGGGCATCATCTGGTCTACTTGTCAAAATAGCTGTACAGGCACACATAAAATCTTAGCACTCCAATATAGAACAGCCACTTCCATTTCCTAATCAACTCGGGACTAAATATTTGATGTGGGATTAAATATCTGAATTTCACGGTTGAATCTGAGCTAACTTTGTATATATATATATCTGGATAATTTGTGAAATTCTAAATATATTTAGATAATTGTATATATATCTATATAAATCTATAAAAGTGAAATTTTATCTATACAAATATATATAGATAAAATTTTAAGATATGTTCGCACTCTTTTAACCGAATTTTTTTATGACATTTTTTGTAGGGGCATTTGCTAAAATATCCCATAATACTATTTATTTGATATTTTTTGGTATTATTTAAATTTTTAGATTTAAAATTTTTAATAAATATTTTTTTTTTGGTATTATCAATGTAATTTTTTTGTAATATTATAATAGATAATTTGTTATTATCCATTTACAAAATTTAATTAATTTAGAAAGAAATAATATATATATATATATATATATATATATATATATATATATATATATATATCCAACTCCCAATCCCCCGCCAACTATATATATATATATATAAATATATATATATATATATATATATATATATATCCAACTCCCAATCCCCCGCCAACTGAGTTGGCGGTCCCAACTCCCACCGCCAACTGAGTTGGCGGGCCCCAACAACTCGCCAACTCAGTTGGCGAGTTATCCCTTTCCTTACAATTACACCAAACCCCTCCCCTTTATTGAAATTATATCTAAATATATTACTTTATTTAAAAAAATCTGTAATAATAATAATAATAATAATAGTAATAATAATAATGTTGTTAAAAAAATAAAATAAATAAAAAGAAAACAAAACAAAAGAAAACAAAACAAAAAGGAAAAGAAAAGAAAATAAAATAAAAAGAATATAAAAATCTAACTAATAATAACTAATTAACACTAAACCCCTAACAAACTTCCTATCCCTAAACCTAATTCCCCCCAGCAGCAAACCCCGTGAACCAACTCACAGCACTCTTCTCGAATTCTCTCTCTCTCCTCCCTATATATATATATATACATCTATATATACATAAAAACATATAAACTATCCAAACCTAACCGTGCCTCCACCTCCGGCGACCGACCTCTGGCCGAACCCCGACAGTGCCACCGCCCCCGCGCCGACCGTCGCCGCCGCCGGCAGTCCGCTCACCGCACGCGTGCACAACAGCCGCAGTTTCCTACCCCATCTTCAAGGTGACATATCTCCTTCATCTTTTATCCTTTTCTCGAGCGGTTTATCCGTGTATGTTCACAACCTAACCCTCTAGGATTTTCATTCAAGTAGAATGAGTTTTCGTGCCCTAAATTGGTCGAAAAATCGACCGGAAAATGACCGAAAAACAACCGAAAAACGACCGAAAAACTGACCAAAACAGTTTAGGAACTTCAACCCAAACCCCCATGTTCACACCAAATTTGCCGCCAAACTGTTTAATATTTTTGAAAACAAATTAAAATTTTTTCTTCTCCATATAACCAAGAATTTTTCTATTCTTTTAGTTTTTATTAATTCGTTCTATGTGTTAAATTATTCGACCTCCAAAACGATCAAAAACTTATTATTTTAAAATTAAAATTTTGTGATACGGAGTGCGCCCCGTAAAACGAGACCGTCTCGTCGCATATCAATTGCACCGAAAGGTGTGTATGGTATATTCTGACGTGTGGGCATTCGCGAAAGTTGATTCGGACGTGTGTGCGCGTCGAAATCAACATGTATCCGTAAAAAGTCTCCGTATCGCGACTTTTATAAAATACCACGCTATTTAGTGTACGCTCGTCAGAATATGACAAAACTTACGCCATTAGATTCGTGGTATCGCACTGGTCCTGTGACCCAAGTTTCATGCAATTCTAAGACAGTTGACCAAGCCACCTATTTGCGGGCCCTACGGTTGACTTTAAGGGCATATTTGTGTTCGGCTCACCGAAATCTAAAATAGGACATACTGTTGAGTTCGTATCGACGTTTAAAATTTTTTTGACCTATAATTTGTCTCATTTAGAGACCTTTACCTCTGGCACGCTTTTCGGTGCAAGATGGCCCACATGTGGACCCGCTTTGACCCAAAATTATCGTTTTGCCCCTGTGTCCAAATTGGACGAAAGGGTAGTATTTTCTAGCTATCTCTCTTATTCTGGAAATATTGGTGATAATTATTTCAGCATCCGGAGACGTTTATTCGGAGGCCATAGTTTCTGATCCTGTGTACTTGACACCTGGACGTTTATATTACGCAGCTTTCTTGCCAGACAAGTATACATTGCCATTATACTGATTCTATATGGTGCATGTATTTTATTTCTGTCATTTAGTTCATATATTTTAAATGTTATATAAACTATGCGTCCAAGAATAGCTTGGGTGCAACGACGGTGGCATCGTATTTTATCTTTATTATATATTATGCATGTTGACCTAGTTTTACGAGACAACCACATGATCATGAGGCATTCTTATATTTTATTTGGCTGTGAGATATTTCTTACACGAGTTGTGAGTCTCATATAGATCACAGACTTACGTATTGACTGATCATCATTATGTGTGGGACGTGTGATAGGGAATAGCTGCTGATAGAATTTGCATGCTAGAAGACTTGGCAGTTATTAGAGGTATCATCGTGTCATGGATATGACATGCTTAGAGCATGGGGATGGGGAGGACAACAAGTTAGGCGTTTGGGCTCCTTTCACTTTTCTTGTGTAACCCGTACGCTCCACCGGAGATGCGCGGTCATGATGACCCCTATATATTACCTGGCGGCCTCTGGTGTTCAAAAGATGACATACTTTGTAGGCCACTGATTCTCTGAAAGAATCATGCCAATCCTATTTTAGCCAGATAGCCCACGTGTTGGAAATTTGTTCTCAAAGTGCATTCACATAGATGGTTAGGCGACCCTTGGATGTTTATTTTCAGTACTTTATTGGCATGCTTCTATGTATCTTGTTACGTCCCTCTGAGGACCTGGTCCCTTTTCAGGTATTGACGTGCAGGATTATCCACAGGAGTACGGACTCGGACCTGACGCTTCATACCAGACTGAGGAGGTCTTGCCTTTAGAGTACTTTTGATTTATCGCAACTGATGGATATTCTAGTTGCTATTTCCTTTATTGACATTATCTTATATTAGAGTTTGATCTCTTTTCCCATTTAGTAGTTTTAGTATGGTCGATTGGCAGTGGATTTGTCTCCACCCGATTATCATTCATTGATACTTTATATTTGAGATTCAGTTATTTATTCCTATTTCTTTATTTATGCTGTGAATGAGATATAGAATACGTGTGACTTGTGTTGACAGTATATTACCACTTGTGGATTTGATATTCATGTACAACATACGTAGGTATCATGATCTTCCAATATATTGGAGTTTCGTATACATACGGCTGGTATATTGCGTATTCCTAGCCTACGTATTTTAGGACTGGGGCGTGACATATTTTAGTGGTGGCCCATGCAGGTCGAGAGTATATTGTCTTGGTTACATTACTGTACCGAGCAATCCTGCAAATAAGATTAGATTATAGGATCTCATCCATATTTGACTATGACTCATATTCCTTCCAGTCCGTTCTATTTAAATAATTATATCCTGCTTGATTCATGTACTTGCATAATAGTTCTTTGAGTGTAGCCTTCTGCTAGAACATAGGAATCCTTGTTGTCAGGATGATAATTAGGATAACATTCCTACTAAGAATACAACTAGAATATTGGCACATCACTAAGTTTAGAATACCTAATGAACCGTAGATGAAGGACTTGAGAGTAGTATAGACACTACTAGAGTTAGTTAGAACTTTGACCATATTGTTTGACCCTAGTATTGAGGAACCAATAGAAATCCAAGGTTGAATGTTAGGACTAAATCTAACTTTCATAGTGAGATAGTATTCGAGAACTATAAATTTAGATTCTTGTCTTGATATTAGTAGAACAGTGCCTTAGGAAGCCAAGAGGAATGAATAGAACATTTTTCTTGATCTTACCTTAAACATAGAGATTAACATACCACCTTTTTCCTTAGGAAAACATGATAGTATCAAGGGTCTCTCTATTTAATTTTATATCTTGTTCCTCCGAAACCTTAACGCTCGCTAATTGTGCGACGACTAAATTTTTTCTTCATCTTTTAATTCGTGCCACATAACCCTTCTGATTGTAGGCCAAGTAATTTTCTTTTATGTTAAGGATATATAGATTGCTAGGATTATAGTTATTAATCTTGAATTTTAAAATTATGTGCTTAGTAGTTAGAACTTGACAGTTTGAGTTCCTCATGTAGATTATGAATTTATGATTATCCTTTAGTTTTAAATCGCATAATTTGTATCCATAACTCAATACAGGTTATATCCTCCTTCACTTGAGAGCCAGTAACTTCTCCATTCTTAGTATTAACCCTTTTTGTTCTATAAGCACTATGATTAAGACTTAAGATGACCATTACCTATATAATGCAATAGGATACCCTAATAAGTACCAAGATTTTTTCCACGTATACCCTAACAAGAGTTCTACTTTATCTCCACAAGGCAGTTACAGTATTAGTTAATTCTTTTAAGTTGGATAGTATGCCTCACAACCTAGTATCCCATAGTCTTTTTGACCCATTAATGAAGTGTAATTGAATGACACCAACTATAGACTTGCCTAAAAAGATAGTATTTATCTAGGCTGTAGAACTTAGAGGCCCATACCCCCACTTGGTCGACTAGAGACTTAGACGAGGAGTTAGTATGACAACTGTAGAGGCACAACACCGGACAAGTCTTATCTTCTTGATGAACTTGAGTTATTTTGTACATTATTTTCTCATAATCTAGCGTACTTATATTTTCTGGACTACCTTGACTTATGCTGCTATTATAGCCTAGTTTTGCAAGCTTATTCTTTTATCGGGCTTGATCATGATATGTATATTATTGGGTATAGACACTAGTACATTGTTTAAAATCAGAATCAGTGTATTACAGTCTAACCAACCTTAGTGCGCTTGGTTCGCTCTTCGCATAACTATTTTACGTGGATTGAGATATAGTTGACTCAGCTTGTTAGACGAATATACTTGCCCTCTAGACAGGTCAGAGCATATCATGTCAGGTACATAACTGTTCTGATATGAATATGCGAATAGGAATTTATCAAAATAAGATTTTAATCCACAACTACCTTGAAAACTCCCTTTTGAATTCTTTAAACACCTTGAACCCCATATTTGTATTCTATCACCTCCTCCTTGAATTCTTTATTGTTATTTTCCGTCTTTTCCTATTTAGGAAAGACGAACGCTCGTGCTTGGTATAAGTTTGATACACGGAGAGTACTAGATATACCCCATAGGCAAATCACATTACTTGGTGACTATTTTTTGTAATTAAGGGCATATTATATATGATACATTTGGTGTTAAAACTTTTGAGGATTGAATAACATGATTAAATAAATTGAGGAATATTTTTCTTAAATGTATAGCCTTATGTGATAGATGGATAAATTTTAAGTTGGGTAAAAGTTGCATTATCAACTTGAGGTAATTTATTTTTTAGATTGTGATCAAGTAAGATTAGATTGAGAGATTTAAGTCATTTTAATTTTGAAATTTTTTAGAAGAATGATTAAGATGATGAGGATTTAATAGATTTTGAAATCTTGATATTGCGGACCAAGTATTTATACCTTGAGCACATGATTTAAATTTTGAACATTGAAGGTTGAATCATCGATTTAAATTTTGAGGATAAATATATAATCTTAGACTTGAACAATTGGTGAATTAGATTTAAAATTTTATAATTTGATGATTTGAATTAAAAATTAAATTTTGATTGTTGGATCACCTATTTGAAATATTGAGGATGTAAATTAAATTTAAAATTTGAAGAGTATGGAATTTATAAGTTAAAAATAGGAATAATATTTGATTAGAATTATTTTCTAGAGAAGATTATGATAGTTAAAAATTATGATGTAAATCTTGATATGGAATGTCATATAGATATAAATTAGATTTGGATGTTGATTATTTAAAAATTGAGAAGGGATTACGATAGGTAAAATTTTGATTTGACAGTGGTTATTTTTAATTTGGAAGTAATTGCGATGGATTTGAATAGATTTAGTTATTTAAATTTTTGGAAGATATTGTGATAGACTTGCCTTATATAGGAATGTGAAAGATTTAAAAATTTATTCCTTATTTTTAATTTCGAGGACAAAATTCTTTTAAGTTGGGTAGATTGTAAACCCCATCACCCAAAAATAGGTATTTTGTGTGTATTTTGTATTTCTTGTATTTGTTTTAGAATATTTTTTTATCAAATAAAATCCAATAATTTTATTAGGATACTTCACCATGGTTTGGACATTAATAGTATAGGATGAACCCAAAACCTGTTTCGTCCTTCATAGAAAGTAGCCTACACAGGAGACACTACCTGTAGAATCTTTTCGTGGCACAGAAATTCGATCCCTTGGTGTTAGTATGACATTAGTGTAACGACCATAGATTCTTTGTTAAATATTTAGATATTATATATATAATTTAATTGTGGATATTTTTCTATCCCAACTTCCTACAATTAGCATTCCATAATTTCTCGTGTCAAGTTAGACATTTTTACTTTTATAGATGTGAATATTATTTACTATTACTTATTTTGTGGATAACCATTTGATTAATTACGTAGTTAATTAGATAATATAATTATTTGATTTATTATATCTAGAAAAATATCTAATTATTAATTATAAAATATTTTTTATAAAATATTTTGAGTGTAGTATTTATTAAAAGCTTTAAAAAGTAATTTTAGAATTTATTTGGTGTGCAAATATTATTTTTGGAATTTTTAACATCATCTATAAATGTAAATATATATATATTAATAAATATAATATTATTATTAATAATAATAATAATATTAATAATAATAATAATAATAATAATAATAGTAATAATAATAATAATAATAATAATAATAATAATAATAATAATAATAATAATAATAATAATGTTGTTAAAAAAATAAAAAAATAAAAAGAAAATAAAATAAAACAAAAAAGAAAAGAAAAAGAGAAGAAAATAAAATAAAAAGAATATAAAAACCTAACTAATAATAACTAATTAATACTAAACCCCTAACAAACTTCCTATCCCAAAACCTAATCCCCCCCAGCAGCAAACCCTATGAACCAACCCACATCACCCATCTCGAATTCTCTCTCTCTCCTCCCTATATATATATATATACATCTATATACATAAAAACATAAAAACTATCCAAACCCTAATCCTAACCGGTGCCTCCACCGCCGGCGACCGACCTCCGGCCGAACCCCGATGGCGCTGCCGCCCCAGAGCCGACCGCCGCCGCAGCCGCCACCGCCGGCCGTCCACACACCGCACACGGGCACAACAGCCACAGTCTCCAACCCCATCTTCAAGGTGACATATCTCTTTCATCTCTCGTCCTTTTCTCGAGCAGTTTATCCGTGTACGTTCACAACCTAACCCTCTAGGATTTTCATTCAAGTAGGATGAGTTTTTGTGCCCTAGATTGGTCAAAAAATCGACCGAAAAATGATCTAAAAACTGACCAAAACAGTTCAGAAACTTCAACCCAAACCCCCATGTTCACACCCAATTTGCCGCCAAACTGTTTAATATTTTTGAAAACTAATTGAAGAGTTTTTCTTCTCCATATAACCAAGAATTTTTCTGTTATTTTAGTTTTTATTAATTCGTTCTATGTGTTAAATTATTCGACCTTCAAAACGACCAAAAACTTGGTATTTCAAAATTAAAATTTTGTGATACGGAGTGCGCCCCGCCAAACGGAACCACCTCATCGCGTACCAATTGCACTGAAAGGCGCGTATGATATATTTTGAATTGTGGGCTATTGCGGAAGTTGATTCAGACGTGTGTGCGCGTCAGAATCAACATGTATTCGTAAAAAGTCCCCGTATCGTAACTTTTATAAAATACCATGCCATTTAGTGTACGCTCATCTGAATGTGACAAAACTTACGCCATTGGATTCGTGGTATCAAGCTGGTCCTGTGACCCAAGTTTCACGCGATTCTGAGACAGTTGACCAACCCGCCTATTTGCGGGTCCTATGGTTGACTTTGAGGGCGAATTTGTGTTCGGATCACTGGAATCCAAAATTGGACACACCTTGAGTTTGTATCGACATTTAGAATTTTTTGACCTATAATTTGTCCCATTTTGAGACCTTTACCTCTGGCACGCTTTTTGGTGCAAGGTGGCCCACATGTGGACCCGCGTTGACCTGAAATTACCATTTTGTCTCTGTGTCCAAATTGGACGAAAGGGTAGTATTTTCTAGCTATCTCGCTTATTTTAGAAATATTGGTGATATTTATTTCAACATCCGGAGACGTTTATTCGTAGGCCATAGTTTCTGATCTTGTGTACTTGACACCTGGACGTTTATATTACGCAGCTTTCTTGCCAGGCAAGTATACATTGCCATTGTACTATGATTTACATTCCATATGGTGCATATATTTTATTTCTGTCATTTAGTTCATATATTTTAAATGTTATATCGACTGTGCGTCCAAGAATAGCTTGGGTGCAACGACGGTGGCGTCGTATTTTATCTTTATTATATATTATGCATGTTGACCTAGTTTTACAAGACCACCACATGATCATGAGGCATTCTTATATTTCATTTAGTTATGACAAATTTTTTACACGAGTTGTGAGTCTCATATAGATCACGGACTTACGTATTGACTGATCATCAGTACGTGTGGGACGTTCGATATGGAATAGCTGCTGATAGAATTTGCATGCTAGAATACTTGGCAGTTATTAGAGGTATCATCGTGTCATGGATATGACATGCTTAGATCATGGGGTGGGGAGGACAACGAGTAAGGCGTTTGGGCTCCTTTGCACTTTCCTCGTGTAACCCGTACGCTCCATCGGAGATGTACGGTCATGATGACCCCTATATATTACCAAGCGGCCTCTGGCGTTCAAAGGACGACATGCTTTGTAGGCCCCTGTTTCTCCGAGAGAATCATGCTAATCCCATTTTAGCCAGATAGCCCACGTGTTGGAAAGTTGTTATCAAAATGCATTCACATAGATGGTTAGGCGACCCTTGGATATTTATTTTTAGTACTTTATTGGCATGCTTCTATGTATCTTGTTACGTCCCTCTGAGGATCTGGTCCCTTTCCAGGTATAGACGTGTAGGATTATCCACAAAAGTACGGACCCGGACCTGATGCTTCATACCAGACTAAGGAGGTCTTGCCTTCAGAGTACCTTTGATTCATCGCAACTGATGGATATTCTAGGTGCTATTTCCTTTATTGACATTATCTTATATTAGAGTTTGATCTCTTTTCCCATTTAGTAGTTTTAGTATGGTCGATTGGCAGTGGATTTGTCTCTACCCGACTATCATTCATTGATACTTCATATTTGAGATTCAGTTATTTATTCCTATTTCTTTATTTATGCTGTGGATGGGTTATAGATTGCGTGTGACTTGTGTTGACAGTATGTTACCACTTGTGGATTTGATATTCATGTACAGCGTACGTAGGTATCACGATCTTCCAACATATTAGAGTTTCGTATACATACGGCTGGCATGTTGCGTATTCCTAGTCCTAAACCTTCTAGTCCACCACCACAAAGGGGTTTAAAAATTATACTCTAGGTTTCAAGACCATGATTTCAAGCTCGAAAAAAATGAAGAAGAGAGGTGAGAGAAAGAGAAAGAATTAAATAAAATATCTTGAGTACTATTTATAGAGAAAATTTCTTGAAAATATCTCAAAAATATTTCGAAAGTGAAATAAATATCTGCCGGACAGTGTACCGTCGGTATACTGTAGTATACCATCGGTATACCGGTCAAGTAGTAAAGTTTTAATTTTGAGAATTTCTGAGCTTTTTTGAGATCCAATAAAATATAATAAGTAGCACAAAAATACGTATCCATATAAAATACGAATACTATGAGGCAAGTCTTACATAACATTCTTGTGCCTTACAAATTTATCTTCGAAGAATTCTGTATCGCAAGATTCAATGATATATTTAGATTCGATATCAAGGAACCTCCGAGCATCAGTCTTTTCAACATATCCTAAGAATATAGCTTTTGTAGTCCTCGTCTCCAGCTTCTGCATCTTCAAGTCTGGGAGCTTCACATACGCCAGACACCCTCACACTTGGATGACATTCAAGTTAGGTCTGACCTTGAACCAGAGTTTATAAGGAGTGATATCGAAAGTTGCGTACGATACTCTTTTCAGAATGAACGTAGCCGTTAGCACAACTTCTCTCCAAAAATAGTTTGAAAGACCCATATATAACAACATAGAGTTCATCATCTTTGTAAATTTTTATTTCTTTCTTCTGCTTCTCGATTTGATTGAGGAGAATACAGAGTAGTCGTCTCATTGACAATTCCATGTTCTTTGCATAACGATGCAAATTCAGAAGACCTATACTCTCTGCCTCGATCACTTCTGAGTCTCTTGAGTTATCCAGTTTGACGTTCAGCTTCAGCCTTGAACTCCTTGAACTTCTCAAATGCTTTATATTTTGACTTGAGCAGGTAGACGAACGCATACTTTGAGTAGTCGTCGATGAAAGTAATAAAATACTTTATCCCGACCTTTGTGGAGAACTGTTTGAATTCACATATATCTTAGTGCACCTACTCTAGAAACTCGAGAAAAGGAAGAGAGATGAAGGAGATATGTCACCTTGAAGATGGGGTCGGAGACTGCGGCTGTTGTGCATGTGTGCGGTGCACGGACGGCCGACGGTGGCATATCCGTGAACGTTCACAACCTAACCCTCTAGGATTTTCATTCAAGTAGGACGAGTTTTTGTGCCCTAGATTGGTCGAAAAATTGACCAAAAAATGACCGAAAAACTAACCAAAACAGTTCAGAAACTTTAACCCAAACCCCCATGTTCATACCCAATTTGCTGCCAAACTGTTTAATATTTTTGAAAACTAATTGAAGAGTTTTTCTTCTCCATATAACCAAGAATTTTTCTGTTCTTTTAGTTTTTATTAATTTGTTCTATGTGTTAAATTATTCGACCTTCAAAACGACCAAAAACTTGGTATTTTAAAATTAAAATTTTGTGATACGGAGTGCGCCTCGCCAAACGGAACCACCTCATCGCGTACCAATTGCACTGAAAGGCGCGTATGATATATTTTGAATTGGGGGCTATCACGGAAGTTGATTCGAACGTGTGTGCGCGTCGGAATCAACATGTATCCGTAAAAAGTCTCCGTATCGCAACTTTTACAAAATACCACGTCATTTAGTGTACGCTCGTCTGAATGTGAAAAAACTTACGCCATTGGATTCGTGGTATCACGTTGGTCCTGTGACCTAAGTTTCACGCGATTCTGAGACAATTGACCAAGCCACCTATTTGTGGGCCCCATGGTTGACTTTGAGGGCAAATTTGTGTTCGGCTCACCGGAATCTAAAATTGGACACACCTTTGACTTTGTATCGACGTTTAGAATTTTTTTGACCTATAATTTGTCCTATTTTGAGACCTTTACCTCTGGCATGCTTTTCGGTGCAAGGTGGCCCACATGTGGACCCGCGTTGACCTGAAATTACCATTTTGTCTCTGTGTCCAAATTGGACGAGAGGGTAGTATTTTCTAGCTATCTCGCTTATTTTAGAAATATTTGTAATATTTATTTCAACATCCGGAGACGTTTATTCGTAGGCCATAGTTTCTGATCTTGTGTACTTGACACCTGGACGTTTATATTACGCAGCTTTCTTGCCAGACAAGTATACCTTGCCATTGTACTATAATTTACATTCCATATGGTGCATATATTTTATTTCTGTCATTTAGTTCATATATTTTAAATGTTATATAGACTGTGCGTCTAAGAATAGCTTGGGTGCAACGACGGTGGCGTCGTATTTTATCTTTATTATATATTATGCATGTTGACCTAGTTTTACGAGACCACCACATGATCATGAGGCATTCTTATATTTTATTTAGCTATGACAAATTTCTTACACGAGTTGTGAGTCTCATATAGATCACAGAATTACGTTTTGACTAATCATCAGTACGTGTGGGACATTCGATATGGAATTGCTGCTGATAGAATTTGCATGCTAGAATACTTGGCAGTTATTAGAGGTATCATTGTATCATGGATATGACATGCTTAGATCATGGGGTAGGGAGGACAACGAGTAAGGCGTTTGGGCTCTTTTGCACTTTTCTTGTGTAACCCGTACGCTCCATCGGAGATGCGCGGTCATGATGACCCCTATATATTACCTGGCGGCCTCTGGCGTTCAAAAGACGACATGCTTTGTAGGCCCCTGGTTCTCCGAGAGAATCATGCCAATCCCATTTTAGCCAGATAGCCCACGTGTTGGAAAGTTGTTCTCAAAGTGCATTCACATAGATAGTTAGGCGACCCTTGGATATTTATTTTTAGTACTTTATTGGCATGCTTCTATGTATTTTGTTACGTCTCTCTGAGGACCTGGTCCATTTCCAGGTATAGACGTGTAGGATTATCCACAAAAGTATGAACCTGGACCTGACACTTCATACCAGACTAAGGAGGTCTTGCCTTCAGAGTACCTTTGATTCATCGCAGCTGATGGATATTCTAGGTGCTATTTCCTTTATTGACATTATCTTATATTAGAGTTTCATCTCTTTTTCCATTTAGTAGTTTTATTATGGTCGATTGGCAGTGGATTTGTCTTCACCCGACTATCATTCATTGATACTTCATATTTGAGATTCAGTTATTTATTCCTATTTCTTTATTTATGCTGTGGATGGGATATAGATTGCGTGTGACTTGTGTTGACAGTATGTTACCACTTATGGATTTGATATTCATGTACATCGTACATAGGTATCACGATCTTCCAACACATTAGAGTTTCGTATACATACAGCTGACATGTTGCGTATTCCTAGTCCTAAACCTTCTAGTCCACCACCACAAAGGGGTTCCAAAACCATACTCCAGGTTTCAAGACCATGATTTCAAGCTCGAAAAAAATGAAGAAGAGAGGTGAGAGAAAGAGAAATAATAAAATAAAATATCTTGAGTACTATTTATAGAGAAAATTTCTTGAAAATATCACAAAAATATCTCGAAAGTGAAATAAATATCTGCCGGAGAGTGTACCGTCGGTATACTGTAGTATACCATCGGTATACTGGTCAAGTGGTAAAGTTTCAATTTTGAGAATTTCTGAGCTTTTTTGAGATCCAATAAAATATAATAATAGCACAAAAATACGTATCCGTATAAAATACGAATACTGTGAGACAAGTCTCACATAACATTCTTGTGCCTTGCAAATTTATCTTCGAAGAATTCTGTATCACGAGATTCAATGATATATTTAGATTCGATATCAAGGAACCTCCGAGCATCAGTCTTTTCAACATATCCTAAGAATATAGCTTTTGTAGTCCTCGTCTCCAGCTTCTGCATCTTCAAGTCTGGGAGCTTCATATACGCCAGACACCCTCACACTTGGATGACATTCAAGTTAGGTCTGACCTTGAACCAGAGTTTATAAGGAGTGATATCGAAAGTTGCGTATGATACTCTTTTCAGAATGAACGTAGCCGTTAGCGCAACTTCTCTCCAAAAATAGTTTGAAAGACCCATAGATAATAACATAGAGTTCATCATCTCTGTCAATTTTTATTTCTTTCTTTCTGCTTCTCCATTTGATTGAGGAGAATACAGAGTAGTTGTCTCATCGACAATTCCATGTTCTTTGCATAACGATGCAAATTCAGAAGACCTATACTCTCCGCCTCGATCACTTCTGAGTCTCTTGAGTTATCCAGTTTGATGTCCAACTTCAGCCCTGAAATCCTTAAACTTCTCAAATGCTTTATATTTTGACTTGAGCAGGTAGACGAACGCATACTTTGAGTAGTCGTCGATGAAAGTAATAAAATACTTTATCCCGACCTTTGAAGTCAAATACTTGAGGCAACATCGTTTTGTCGTCCTCAAATTATATCTTTCAGACTTTTTCCGTCACATGGATCTTGTTGTCGTTCTCATCCTCCTTGTAATATTTTTCTAGAGCCTTCCAAACGACCTTTGCATGGTCCGTCTTGCTGTATGACTCTACCAGAGTATCCTCCATGGAGTTGAGAATCAACAATTTGCTGAGGTTGTTGTCGCCCTTCCACTTGTTCTGCTTAGCTCTTGCATTTGTAATCATCCAAACAGTAACATCTTTACCCTCCATAATAACAAGCTCAAGATCTGTCAACACGTAGTCTACATCTAGGAGTTAGAGATTTAGGCTGACCTTTCTCTTCTAGACGTTGTAATGCTCTCCGTCAAACTTCTCAAGTTTGTTAAAACTTATGTCGAAAAGACTTGCACGGTTTTTCTCTATCTTACTCTGATCTTGCTTTGAGATTTTTAGTCCTGAAACTTAATCAAAGATGGTAGAACAAGAAGTTAAAGTCGAGATCAGGAGTTCACACAAAAGTTTTTTCACTGATATACCTCAATCCAACGAAGAACTATATAAAAATAGAAGCTAATTACAACTCCTTCTGAATCACAGAATTCAAGAACCAAAAACACGTTCTTCCTTGCAAACATAGTTGCAATTGAGACAGAACGTTTTACAACTAGAAGAAGATAAGAGAAAAGTAGAATAAAAATTATTCTTGCTGGGGTGGTGAAGACCACCGTTGCTCAAAGCAAGATTTGTCCTCTATCGACGATCTGCTCTCAGAAGCCAGCAAGTTCACAAAAGAACTTCTGGAACGCTCGTAGTCACCTATTTGTGTGACTCGAACAGACTCCTTTGGACTCCTCTTTCTCTATTTTTGGTCTGTCTCAAAAGGAGGCTCTAGGGCTCTTTATATAGGGAAGGATGGAAGCCTATCCTCCTCTTCTTTCTGATGTGGGACTAAAAAACCAATATACAAAATTTATATCACACAATCACAGCCAATTACATAGCCCGCTCAGTATCCGTTCAGCACCCGTTCAGCGCCCATTCCGCGTCCGTTCAGCACCCGAGCATAAAACTCGCGCATAAAATGAGCGCCTTGAGACGATGATGACATGCAAAGTACAAAGTATGCCAACAAAGTTCAACTTTGCGCCTTTGATCCCGAGCCTGAGTCCGAGCTTAGCTCCTATGGAATAATATCAAAGAGCATGACAAAAAGCTTAAAAGCTTTAACTAAGGAGTTAATCCTATTTCTTCCTAATAAAATATCCCCACATAATACCCATGTGCCCCTCTACACCCCATGTATGTCACGTTCTGATCTTTCGTAGGTAATCGGTCGTGCCTGTTAGGCCTGAATCACCGCTTCAGCGCTCCCGCGGGACGATCTTTTCCATCTGGACGTGATGTCGCATGAGTGTAAGCTGTGCCCGTGCAAGGCCATGATCCGAGCAGGCAAAAAAATGCCTAAGCCACAGTGTCTCACAGATAGTCTGAGTACAACGGAATAAGAAATGAACCGACGATTGGTAACAAGTTCACAGAGTCATCAATAGCAGAAGCATTGAATAACACAAGTATAAAAGTAAAACAAGCCCTTTATTGATATTGAACAAGTGTTACAAGCGGCGCTAGGCCGAGATTATAAGTCGCTCAAGCCCTCTCTCTCTCTCTCTCTCTCTCTCTGAAACAGTAAAAGTGTGCCAAGTGGCTACATTTGTGGAATGATACATAGGCGATATTCTAACATTATGTATTATATATGCGCTTCAGCTTCAGACGCAACGTTCCAAGGCTCCAAAGCGAGCTCCACACTTTAGCACGTACGAAGGGGTTTTTTGTACGGAATGAGGTTCTCCCACACCCTGAAGCAAACTGGTGGGTTCAATACATGAATGCACTAGTGAAGAGGCTTCTCGCCCGCTCGATAAATCCAAACATGTTATTTAGGTTCCGTGCACCATCTATTAAGTTATCCTTCTAGTCTTGCCTTATGATCAGTTTTATGGCATAATTAAAGCTTATCCTATGTGGCAGTGCATCGTGCGATCTAAAAAGGAATACAACGAGACTTACCAACTTACTATTCTTTTTTCCCTGTCCAAGGCAACCAACTTAAACCAAACATGAATATACACATATACTAAAATCCAAGGAATCGCATAGCAAATACATGTATGCTACGAGCGTGTTCTAAGTCAGGTGCACGTGTTTGCTTAAATTATGAAACACAAGTTACTTTGATACTCAGATTATTCAAATGGTTGCAAAACTCAAGCCACTCAGATTACTTGCTCATTTCTCAGGTTACTTAAATTTAGATTTCTTAGACATAATACAATGACTCGCACGCGGATTGACGCAACCGAGCCTGACATAATCTATATGAATGGGTCACTGGCCTATACGCCATAATGGACATAGTCGTATTAAGACGGTGGTCCCGGTGCCCCGATGACTGACCAAACTTATTCGTGCTAGCTACAACTAGCGTGACTAACGGATTTTCTCCTAGGCCGGATCGGTCTTGGTGCCCTGGTGCCTCGTCTGTAGGAAATCAAGCTTGTGCACAAGCGTTCGCGACCTAGGGAGTCTTTTTAATTTGTTCTTTCTTTTTCTTTTGATATCTTATTCGAGTAAATGGCAATGGTTGTAGGCGTAGGCATTGAGCCTCGCTACAATCCATCCCAGGCCATTCCCGACTCATTGGTTCCTTGCATCTTTATTCGTTACGGGCTCCTCGAGCCATTCCTTTAGTGCCATTCACTTAGTGCTGTTCTTTAGTGACGTTCGATTTAGTCATTCTTTTACTTGCAACTTACTTTTAAGTTTTTTTATCATTTTTGCAGCTCCCGGTATAGGAACTACCCTGGCGACCCAACGGTCCCGAAGCCGTTCCACGTTTTCTATTACTTGGCTTAGAAAATAGTCTTCTTGTCTCAGGTTAGTGAATCGCATTTTGTGATGTGTTCCAGGCCGTAGCATGAATTATGTGACAAGCATTGAAACGAGGTAAACTAGTATAAGTTACGATGAAAGCAGGCAAGCGTGCATTTAAAAACATAAGCATTTACGTTAGCACGGTCTAAGAGGTAGTGCGAGGAGTGAAGCCGTACCGGGACATATCGAACGACATAATCCATAAGGCGTGCAGTGTAAACAAGTGAAATAGTGCACTATGAAGAGCATATAACAATATACTCGGGACATAATATCATGACCCGCACCCGAAATTTGGGTATGAGTCGTGTGTACGTCCAGCCTACGCCGCAGCATCGGCGGTAGAACGCTGTCTAGGTCTCAACATAATATAAATCCTGTCAATAGTCTCAACTCCGTACGGAGTACAATGATAATAATCCACAGTTCTATAAATATACTCAATCACAAGCTATAAGAAATAATGGCACGAAGATAATGGAAAAGAGTTCTATAATAAACCAACCATAATAAGTCCAACTCAAGTCCTGGGTCTAGATGACCTCACAAAGTCATAAAATAATAAATATAACTCAGTCTCAGTCTAAAACAATAAATACAGAAGAAGTAATCTAAGTACAGGCAGGTAAGATCTCCTCTAGAATAGGCAACTCCTCTGGGATTTCCGGAGTGAAATCTCCCTCTAATCCTGGGCCGTAATGAGTGGGGCACAAGTTCTCCAGGTCCTCTGAAAAATGTTATCCAGTCAGGATTGGAGCGAAGCACAAGCACTAACAGCAGTTTCATTAAATTAACAAAACTATAAACAGTGTAAGAAATACAAGATGAAAAGAAATACAGGAAATATAAAGTACTGGAGAAATGAAATAGACAATAGAGCATCTAGCAATGAACAATAAATAGTGAATGCTAGAACAAGTGAATCTGAAATAAAGAATAACATCTAGCTAAGTGTTTAAAATATCAGTTTATTATGTGATCGGCTTGGGACTAGATCAGGCTGGTTATATATGATTAACTATGATTCTTGTAAGTCAGGCTAACCATATGGTTAGCTATGATGCATGTAGTAGTCAGGATAATCATATATAACAGCTATGATGCATGTAAATGGTCAGGCTGCACCCGACGTGAGAAGTGGGGTGATCTATGATGCATGTAAAGGTCTGGATATGATCACATAATCTACTAATAGTTCCCCATCCCCAGCTAGCACGATGGATTCCAATCACGACTCCTCATGATAGGGATCTAGGGTGCTAACTCGTGTATCCATAGTGTCGAAATCAAGTATGTAATACAACTAGATTATAGAAGTAATCAACAAAATAAAAACTGTCAGAGAATGTACTCGCCTGTGGTCCTGAGCAAGATGTGAGGATCGATGTCCAAAGGGAATCACAATGACCTATATAAATGAAATATAAGTGTTAAATGGTGGTGTGGAAAGATAATTATAAATAATAACTAGGATGATGTTTCTAAGCTATTTCTAGGTCTATACTAGGTCTACTAGTCAACCTTAGTCTTATTCTTATCTAATTGACCATACTAAGAATACCTAGCTTATACTAGTTGATAACTTAACTAGTAACTTAATACCTAATACCTATTTGGTATCTAACCTTACCAACTATACATGATACCAATTAACCAATACCAAATACTAATGATAGGCTCACTGATATTGTCACTGATACCATAAATTCCTACACTACCACACACATATACACAGGAACACACTCTAGAGTCAACACTGATACACACTGAGGTATTAATTTGCACAGTTTTATACTGCTCACAGAATTCTCATTACACAGTCACACACTAGAATGCACATAGGACTCACTGACCTGATACATTGATTCCTAACACTTATACTAAAACCCAAATGCCAACACACACTGAACAGGAACCTCCCTGCACACTGAGAACACCCAGGTATTGGCATACCTACACACACATTGGCACTTACTGATACATTGGCAGTTACTGATACATTAGACCTATACACAGGTATTCACAAAACAAAACACTGCACTCTCAACTCACTGGTTATATATGTCCTAACACTGAGGCTAACACTTACAGAAAACTCCCTCACTGGCACACTCATAAATCAATACACAGCCGCACTTCTCTCTCTCACACTCATACAACATTCCCTCTCAAAATTTATACACAGAACTTCCCCCTCTCCTGCACACATTCAGTGCACTGGTTCACACACATCACACAGATTACACTGATACACTACAGTCACTTAAGTTCACTCACACACAGCCACACACTCTCTTCCCCATCTCTGATACACACAGACACATAGGTTCACATAGGTAACACTGCACAGGTAATTAACTGACTGAGACACAGGTGAACACTAGGACACTCCAAAAATAGGAACACATACACACACTGCTAGTACACACAAATTAACTCACTGCACACACATATACACTCAAATTAGTGACACAGCATAGCCATTGAAACCCCCATATTGCTCACTGAAACATACAGGTATTGGCACTGATACACATTGCACACACACAGATTGAGTTCACTGCTCTCTCTCCCTTCTCTCAGAATTTTACACTCAATTTCCCCGACTGTGCACAGGAATCCCCACAGTGCACACAGTACAGTACCTCACAAGACTCGACTGTTCTATGCTCCCTCAAATTACCACCCACCTATACACACTATGCAAAAATAGTTATGTATATAGAGATTGGTATATCAAAATACTGAAATTAAAATACAGGGATAGGCAAAAACCCTAAGAAACATATCACCAAACACTTGGTGTGCAGAAAAATGAGTTTACTCAAGAACATCATGAATCCTCAAATCAAAACTCTAGATCGAGTTCAAACCTACATATATGAGATGAAATCTGTCTACATGTAAACCCCTATGATTAAGGGTCCACGAAAATTAGGGAAAACCAAACGTAGGTCACCCAAAACCCTAGAATTTCCTAGGTCTTCATGTAGGACCTACGAAATCGAGATCCATACAACAAGGTAGGTTTTCTAATGGTCAGCAACAAGAAAAACAGAATTAAAATGGATAGAAATTTGGATTTTACCTATAGGGAGATGGTTTCCCTATGAAAGTTCTTCTTCCCCAAGGTTCCTTGACCCAAGCTCCTTGCTTCTCTTTGCTTTGGAGGAGGAAGATGGAATCCCTAAGGTTTGATTCCGAAATTGGGGTAGGGAAATGGCTTTCTCTAATAGAGGCTAGGGTTTTCTTTCTTCATGAAGGAGAAAAGGTTGAGGGTGGCTTCCTTTTATATTAGAAACTAGGTTAGGGTTTCTAATGCATAGGTTTAGGTTAAACCCCCATGTTAGATCATGCAGAACTCAATTAACTCAGGTTTAGTCATTCTAGGGTTTGAGGTTCAACCCAAAAATTGGAATTCTAGGGTTTGTCTAGAATTTGGATTTCAAACTAGGGTTTAGTCATTAGGGTTATAGTCCTAATGAGTTCTAGGGTTTGACCTAAACCAAACACAACTAACAACATATAAATAGTTTTAAAAACTCAACAGATTAATTAAATACATAATTATTCAAAATAGTGAAATTACACAAATGCCCTTACCTGAAAATGTGGTAGTGACAAGTCTACCCTCCTTAAAAAATTTCGTCCTCGAAATTGGACTGAACTAGAGCAAGAATGAAATCAGAAAAGGAAATATACCTCACGTCTAGAAGAGATATGGGTATTGCTCGCGTATTTCGTCCTCTCTCTCCCAGGTCGACTCCTCTGGAGAGTGATGTCTCCATGCAACACGAACCAAAGGAATAGTTTGGTTTCGCAACACCTTCTCTCTGCGGTCCAAGATCTCTACGGGCTGCTCGGGGTAGCTGAGCGTCGGACCAACCTCAATCTCCGAGTGGTCAAGTACGTGACTAGGGTCTGCCACGTACCGTCTCAGCTGTGACACGCGGAACATATCATGCACTCCCTCTAATGCAGACGGCAAGTCTAGTCTATACGCTACTGCACCTACCCTCGCAAGAATACCAAAGGGTCCGATGTAGCGTGGGCTAAGCTTCTCGCCTCGACCAAAATGAATCGTGCCACGCGTCGGAGAAATCCGTAGGAATACTAGATCGCCAACCTAAAACAAAACAGTCTCAACACGCAATCTAAACAAACAAACATAAGCCAGAAAATAACGATCTATACCTGAAACTCAAGGGGTCTACGGTGGCTGTCGGCCCAATGCCGCTGTCTGTCCTGCGCCACTCGCAGTCTGTCTCTGATGAGTTTCACCTTTTCTGCTGCATCCAAGACCATTTCTGGTCCTAGCAAGGCTCTCTCTCCAACGTCGTCCCAAGATAACGGTGTACGACACCTCCGTCCATAAAGAGCCTCAAATGGTGACATCTCGATGCTGGCCTGGTAGTTGTTGTTGTAAGCGAACTCTACCAGGTGCAGATGATCCTCCCAAGAACCTCCGAGATCTAGAACGCAAGTGAGTAGCATATCCTCGAGAGTCTGAATAGTCCTTTCAGACTGCCCGTCTGTCTGGGGGTGGTATGCGGTACTGAACTTGAGCTGAGTGCCCAAGCTAGCCTGCAGACTCCTCCAGAAGTGGAAAGTGAAACGGCTATCCCGATCCGAGACGATGCTTACAGGAACTCCATGAAGCCTAACGATCTGTCGTACGTATATCTCTGCTAGCCTCTCTGTCGACGTGCCCACTTTGAAAGGTAAGAAATGGGCTGATTTAGTCAACCTGTCCACGATGACCCAAATCGCGTCCTTCCCTCCTGGAGAACGTGGAAGCCCTAAAACAAAATCCATGGTCACGTGCTCCCATTTCTACTCTGGGATCGGTAAAGGTTGAAGCAAACCACCGGGCCTTTGCCGGTCTACCTTTACCTGCTGGCACACTAGACACCAGAATACGAAGCGTGCTACCTCGCACTTCATTCCATACCACCATACGTGCTCTCTCAAGTCTCGATACATCTTGTTGGCACCGGGATGCATCGAGTACTGAGAGCGGTGTGCCTCCTGCAAAACCTCCTAGCGCAGCTCCCCGCTTGGCACACATATCCTCGTGCCGTGTCGTAAGGAACCATCCTCTGCGATAGTAAAGTCGTCCGACAATCCTGCCCGAACATGTGCCCTGATCCTCCTCAGAGCCTCATCATTATACTGCGCAGCTCTGATCCTGTCCATCAGCTCGGACTGTACCTGTAATCCCCATATCTGAATCTCAGTACCGGGAACTAACACCTCAATCTCCAAGCTCTCCAAATCAGCCAACAAATGTCTATCTGTCCTCAAGTACATCATCATCGGATACCTGCTCAAGGCATCGGCGACTACGTTGGCCTTCCCCGGGTGGTACTGTAATGAGATGTCGAAGTCCTTCATCAACTCCAACCACCTCCTCTGCCTCATGTTCAGCTCCTTCTGTGTGAACACGTACTTTAAGCTCTTGTGGTCTGTGAAGATCTCCACACGCTCTCCGTACAGGTAATGTTTCGACAGCTTTAGAGCGAAGATAACTACTGCCAACTCCAAATCGTGGGTGGGGTAGTTCTCTTCATGAGGGCGTAACTGCCTGGAAGCATAGACAATTACCTTTCCGTGCTGCTGAAGAACACATCCCAGACCCTTCCCTGAAGCATCACTGTAGATGGTGAAACCACCTGTCCCTGCTGGCAACGTCAAAACTGGAGCTGTCGTCAACCTCTTCTTCAGCTCATCAAATGCGGCCTGGCAATCCTCCGTCCAGACAAAATCCACATCCTTTCTAGTCAGTCTGGTCATCGGTGCTGCAATCCTGGAGAAGTCTTGTACAAACCTCCTGTAGTATTCTGCTAGCCCGAGAAAACTCCTGACTCAGCTACCGAACTGGGGGTAGCCCACGACTTCACTGCCTCGATCTTCTGTGGGTTAACCGAGATTCCGTCACCCGATACCACATGCCCAAGAAATTCAACCTTGTCAAGGAAGAATGCACACTTAGAGAGTTTCCCGTACAACTTCTCTCTCCTGAGAGTCTCTAAGACCAACCTCAGGTGCTCTTCGTGCTCCTCCGGGGTCTTGGAATACACAAGAATATCGTCGATGAACACTACCACGAACTTGTTAAGGTACTGGTGGAACACCTTGTTCATCAGGTTCATGAATACTGCTGGTGCATTGGTTAAACCAAATGGCATCACCATGAACTCAAACTGGCCGTATCTGGTCTGAAAGGCTGTCTTCGGCGTGTCTTCTCTCTTCACCTTCACCTAGTGATAGCCTGTCCTCAAATCTATCTTTGAAAACACCCTCGCCCCGCTCAACTGATCGAAAAGATCATCTATCCTCGGCAGCGGGTATTTGTTCTTGATAGTGAGGTTGTTCAAAGCTCTATAATCAATGCACATGCGCACCGTGCCATCCTTTTTTGGTACGAACAATACCGGAGATCCCCATGGTGATGAACTGGATTTGATGAAGCCTTTGTCCTGCAGCTCCTCAACTTGCTTCTTCAGTTCTTCCAGCTCGCTGTTGTTGACTCTATAGACATGTTGTGAAATGGGCTCCGCTTCTGGAACCAAGTCTATAGAGAATTCAACATCTCTGTCTGGCGGCAAGCCTGGCAACTCCTTTAGAAATACATCCAGGAACTCCGCTATCAGAGGATGTGGCAACTCCTCTTCTTCCGCCCTGGCTCCGCAAAATATGCTCTTCCTCTGTTCCGCTGCTCCTCTGACGACCTCAAACTCTGGCTCTCCTGGTGGTCTAAATAATACTCGGCCTCTATAACAATCTATAGTAGCATGATGCCTACTCAACCAGTCCATTCCGAGTACAATATCATACCCCGGAAGTGGCATGACGAGTAAGCTCATGCTCAACTCTCGGCCTCCTACTGACACCCTCCGGTCCTTGCAGTGATCACGGACTAGGATAATACCTCCACCAGTCATGATCTTGCAAGTCCTAGCTAATGGTTCTGTGTCCAAATGATGTCAAAGTGCATAAGATACAGACATAAAACTATGGGAAGAGCCAGAGTCGAATAAGGTAAATGCGGGAATACAATCGAGAAGAACCGAACCTGTGATCAAGTCTCCTGCTGGCTCGATCTCCTCGACTGGCATGGCGTACGCTCGCCCCTAGGGTACACCTCTCTGCTGCTGATGCTGGGTAAACCTCTGATGTTGTGGTAGAAGTGGTGCCCTCTGTTGTTGGCCTCCTGGTACGGCAGGTACCTTGTCTGGTCCTCTCTGGGCGGCTGCTCCACCCTGACCTGGACGAATGGTAGGGCAATCCCTCAGCTGGTGTATCGTCGATCCGCAGGACAGACATGAGCCCAATCTCTTCCTGCAGATCTCTCTAGTATGTTCTGTCTTCCCGCAGTACGCACACTGGATGGCGGGCTGAGTCTGCCTCTGTTGCTGCTGCTGGACCTGCCCTCGGGCTGGTGCCTGGTGCTGCTGGTGCTGCTGCTGAAAGGGCCTCTGCTGCTGCTGATAGTGTTGACGCTTTCCTGGTCCCGCACTACTGTTTGATCCTCCGGAAACATCGCGTCCCCTCTTGGGCCTGAGGTCCAAGTCGTCCTCGGCTATCTGGGCATCCATCAATATGCCCTCGTAGGTAGCTGTGCGACGTCCCGACGTGCGAGACTTGATCTCCCTTGCCAGCCCCTTCCTGAACTTTTGGGCCCTGTCCCCCGGATCTCTAATCATCGATGGCGAGAAGTGGCTCAGGCGGCAAAACTCCGCGGCATACTCATCGACGGACGAGCTCCCCTGGGCTAAGTCATGGAACTGACTCTCCAAAGCTCCCAGGGCAACATCAGGAAAGAACTTCTCCTTGAAGAGCTCCTTGAAAGCTTCCCAAGTGAGTCCCCTGTCAAGGAGTCTCGGCTCTGTGCGAAACCACGTCAAGGCGATGTCGAACATCTGGCTGCCGGCGGCCTCGATCTGGAGAGCCTCCGGAAGCTGCGCCAAGCGCAAGTTCCTCTCGATGTCCTCTAGCCAATCATCGGCGTAGAGTATCCCTTTTGTCCCCTTGAACTCCCGAGGCATCATCCTCTTGAAGTCCACAATGGTGCCCGGCCTCTGGTGGTGCTGACCAGGATGCTGCTGCTGCTGAGTGACTCTCTCCACAGCCTGGAGAGCCACCTGATAAGCATTCTCCATGTTCACCCTCATCATCTCTGTCTGGGCCTGGTGTGCCTCACCTGCACCCTCTGGGCTTCTGCCGACGTCCTCTGGGCATCGACCATGCCCTGAATCAAAGCGAACAACTGTGCTCCATCGACGGACACACCTCCTGGATACTGAACTGGTGGTGGTGGTGGTGGAGGCGCCGTCGTAGCTATGGGGACCCTCTGAACAGGTGGTGGAGGACCCCCGAATGCTGCAGACACTCCCACATGTACTGGAGATGTAGGAGGTGCTGCGGATGTCTGTCCGACAAGGCGAGAGGTGGCAGACCTCTCTAACTCTGCTGCTCCGGGTCTCCGGGATCTGGTCCTCGGCGGCATCCTGAAGACAGATCGAAGGATTTAATTAAGGCAATAGACACGATATGATCAAGGAAGGACAGTAAATTTCTAAAGGAAAAATCATTAAGAGTAGTATTATAAGAATCAGAATTTCCTAATTGTGATTGAGCATATCCTCGGCCTAAATCCCTATTTCCTAAAACAGGCTCGTAGTAATACTCTAAGCGAGCACCACTACGATATCGCTCTAATGCGAATCTAGGACTTGACCTGCATGGGCCACCACTAAAAACATGTCACGACCCGCACCCGGAATTTGGGCATGAGTCGTGTGTACGTCCAGCCTACGCCGCAGCATCGGCGGTAGAACGCTGTCTAGGTCTCAACATAATATAAATCCTGTCAATAGTCTCAACTTCGTACGGAGTACAATGATAATAATCCACAGTTCTATAAATATACTCAATCACAAGCTATAAGAAATAATGGCACGAAGAGAATGGAAAAGGGTTCTATAATAAACCAACCACAATAAGTCCAACTCAAGTCCTGGGTCTAGATGACCTCACAAAGTCACAAAATAATAAATACAACTCAGTCTCAGTCTAAAACAATAAATAAAGAAGAAGTAATCTAAGTACAGGCAGGTAAGATCTCCTCTAGAATAGACAACTCCTCTGGGATTTCCGGAGTGAAATCTCCCTCTAATCCTGGGCCGTAATGAGTGGGGCACAAGTTTTCCAGGTCCTCTAAAAAATGTTATCCAGTCAGAATTGGAGCGAAGCACAAGCACTAACAACAGTTTCATTAAATTGGCAAAACTATAAACAGTGTAAGAAATACAAGATGAGAAGAAATACAGGAAATATAAAGTACTGGAGAAATGAAATAGACAATAGAGCATCTAGCAATGAACAATAAACAGTGAATGCTAGAACAAGTGAATCTGAAATAAAGAATAACATCTAGCTAAGTGTTTGAAATATCAGTTTATTATGTGATCGGCTTGGGACTAGATCAGGCTGGTTATATATGATTAACTATGATTCTTGTAAGTCAGGCTAACCATATGGTTAGCTATGATGCATGTAGTGGTCAGGATAATCATATATAACAGCTATGATGCATGTAAATGGTCAGGCTGCACCCGACGTGAGAAGTGGGGTGAGCTATGATGCATGTAAAGGTCTGGATATGATCACATAATCTACTAATAGTTCCCCATCCCCAGCTAGCACGATGGATTCCAATCACGACTCCTCATGATAGGGATCTAGGGTGCTAACTCGTGTATCCATAGTGTCGGAATCAAGTATGTAATACAACTAGATTATAGAAGTAATCAACAAAATAAAAACTGTCAGAGAATGTACTCGCCTGTGGTCCTGAGCAAGATGTGAGGATCGATGTCCAAAGGGAATCACAATGACCTATATAAATGAAATATAAGTGTTAAATGGTGGTGTAGAAAGATAATTATAAATAATAACTAGGATGATGTTTCTAAGCTATTTCTAGGTCTATACTAGGTCTACTAGTCAACCTTAGTCTTATTCTTATCTAATTGACCATACTAAGAATACCTAGCTTATACTAGTTGATAACTTAACTAGTAACTTAATACCTAATACCTATTTGGTATCTAACCTTACCAACTATACATGATACCAATTAACCAATACCAAATACTAATGATAGGCTCACTGATATTGTCACTGATACCATAAATTCCTACACTACCACACACATATACACAGGAACACACTCTAGAGTCAACACTGATACACACTAAGGTATTAATTTGCACAGTTTTACACTGCTCACAGAATTCTCATTACACAGTCACACACTAGAATGCATATAGGACTCACTGACCTGATACATTGATTCCTAACACTGATACTAAAACCCAAATGCCAACACACACTGAACAGGAACCTCCCTGTACACTGAGAACACCCAGGTATTGGCATACCTACACACACATTGGCACTTACTGATACATTGGCAGTTACTGATACATTAGACCTATACACAGGTATTCACAAAACAAAATACTGCACTCTCAGCTCACTGGTTGTATATGTCCTAACACTGAGGCTAACACTCACAGAAAACTCCCTCACTGGCACACACATAAATCAATACACTGCCACACTTCTCTCTCTCATACTTATACAACATTCCCTCTCAAAATTTATACACAGAACTTCCCCCTCTCCTGCACACATTCAGTGCACTAGTTCACACACATCACACAGATTACACTGATACACTACAGTCACTTAAGTTCACTCACACACAGCCACACACTCTCTTCCCCATCTCTGATACACACAGACACATAGGTTCACATAGGTAACACTGCACAGGTAATTAATTGACTGAGACACAGGTGAACACTAGGACACTCCTAAAATAGGGACACATACACACACTGCTAGTACACACAAATTAACTCACTGCACACACATATACACTCAAATTAGTGACACAACACAGCCATTGAAACCCCCATACTGCTCACTGAAACATACAGGTATTGGCACTGATACACATTGCACACACACAGATTGAGTTCACTGCTCTCTCCCTTCTCTCAGAATTTTACACTCAATTTCCCCGACTGTGCACAGGAATCCCCACAGTGCACAAAGCACACAGCACAGTACCTCACAAGACTCGACTGTTCTGTGCTCCCTCGAATCACCACCCACCTATACACATTATGCAAAAATAGTTATGTATATTGAGATTGGTATATCAAAATGCTGAAATTAAAATACAGGGATAGGCAAAAACCCTAAAAAACATATCACCAAACATTTGGTGTGCAGAAAAATGGGTTTACTCAAGAACATCATGAATCCTCAAATCAAAACCCTAGATCGAGTTCAAACCTACATATATGAGATGAAATCTGCCTACATGTAAGCCCCTATGATTAAGGGTCCACAAAAATTGGGGAAAACCAAACGTAGGTCACCCAAAACCCTAGAATTTCCTAGGTCTTCATGTAGGACCTACAAAATCGAGATCCATACAACAAGGTAGGTTTTCTAATGGCCAGCAACAAGAAAAACAGAATTAAAATGGATAGAAATTCGGATTTTACCTATAGGGAGATGGTTTCCCTATGAAAGTTCTTCTTCCCCAAGGTTCCTTGACCCAAGCTCCTTGCTTCCCTTTGCTTTGGAGGAGGAAGATGGAATCCCTAAGGTTTGATTCCGAAATTGGGGAGGGGAAATGGCTTTCTCTAATGGAGGCTAGGGTTTTCTTTCTTCATGAAGGAGAAAAGGTTGAGGGTGGCTTCCTTTTATATTAGAAACTAGGTTAGGGTTTCTAATGCATAGGTTTAGGTTAAACCCCCATGTTAGGTCATGCAGAACTCAATTAACTCAGGTTTAGTCATTCTAGGGTTTCAGGTTCAACCCAAAAGTTGGAATTCTAGGGTTTGTCTAGAATTTGGGTTTCAAACTAGGGTTTAGTCATTAGGGTTATAGTCCTAATGAGTTCTAGGGTTTGACCTAAACCAAACACAACTAACAACATATAAATAGTTTTAAAAATGCAGCAAATTAATTAAATACATAATTATTCAAAATAGTAAAATTAAACAAATGCCCTTACCTGAAAATGTGGTAGTGACACATAACGGGATCTACTTGCACACAATAAAGGTAGCAAGCGAGGGTCCAAGTTATAAGCCAAATTTTATTTTCATATTCTAACATAAGCAATACAAGATGGGATTATTCTCTTAGTTAGGTGCATTATTTTCTTTATTAGCATGCAGGGGGTGATTCACCTAGCGACAAGCATGTATCGTCCATATTTTAAGTGTGCTGGCTAAGCAAAGACAAGTTCATCGTGGCTACCCACCATAGCGATGATTCTCCTCGTTCGAGCAATACTCTGAACGAGCCTTTGAAAGTCTAAGTCTGAACTCCTGAAGGGCCAAGTTTGGAAATCATTTGCCTTAAACGAGTCTTCTCGCTGAGCAAAGTGGGTCAGGTCGTTGCACTTACGCCGTTTGAATCGGTTATCCGCTTGAATGGAATGGGTCGTTACAATGTGCACACCTCAACATATACAAATTATTATATTGAGATACTCATTTGGTGGTGTAGCCAATGTGAGACTATCTTTACTAGTCAAAAGGTAAAAACACCAACACTTGCCTATGCTGATAACCTCTTGATCTTCTCTTGGGGGATAAAAGGTCGATTCGGCTAATTGGACATATATTGCATAAATTTGAGATATTGTCGGGGCAAAAGGTGAACAAGGAAAAGAGTATCGTTTATGTACATAAAGCTGCGTCATTGGACAAGAAGGAGCTGGTAAATATTTTCGGTAAATCGTCAGAAGATCGGCTCCTCTTTACATTCAACATCAGGATGGCACAACAAAATTATCTCTTTGGGGGGAAAGATCACCCTGATAAGGAACATTTTATGTTCCATCCCTATTTACATTCTAATCACATGCTGTCCGCCGAAACATGTTATTAAAGTGATTAAGAAACTCTTCAACAGTTTTTATGTGCGGACAAAGAATCTAAGTATCAAGAAAAAGATGCTAGTTGGAAGACTGTAGAGAGACCGACGGATGAAGGAGGTTTAGGAATTCGGAGCCTTACGAAAATGGTTAAAGCTTTTTCTGTGAACTAAGGTGGAAGTTACGCACTGAAGATTCTCTCTGGTCGAGATACACGAAGGCGGGAGCTTTGGGCAGGGTTCCAGATTTATCATCTTTGGAGGGGCTAAGGGGAGTGGGACTTGTTAAAGATCCGGCGGTTGTTTGGCTTGGCGGCCACCGAGACTATTAGTGGAGAGAATCTGAACATATCTAACAGAGAAAACACCATGGCTATTTAAAGACCAAGTTGAGGTTGAACATAATACACAAATTATTCATTCCAAGAATCAAATACTCCTCTCATCTTACATTTGGTATCAGAGCTATGGCAACCAACGACGAGCAAATCTCTACGATACCGACATCTATGAAGGAGACCTCATTCACCTTCAAGTACCCCATGTTGACACGGACCAACTATCCGGATTGGACTCTCTTAATGAGAGTCAACATGCAGGCGCAAGGCCCATGGGAGGCGATCGAACCCGGAAAAGCTGACTACCACGACGACAGGATGGCCCTGTCCGTCATACTGTCACGCCCCGATCTCCCGCAGGCAAATCGGCCGTTCCCGCTAGGCGGGAATCACCCTCGCCAGCGCTCCCGCAGAACGATCGCTTAATCCATCCGGGCGTGATGCCGCACGAGCGTGATCCACGTCCGTGCAAGGCCATGGTTCATTGGCTGGCGGCAAGAGTTCTAAGCCACAGAGTCGCACAGATTGTCCGAGTGCAGCGGAGTCATGAACGCATAGGCGATCGGTAACAGGTTCACTGAGTCGACAAATATAGCGGAAGCATTGAAACACAAGTTGAAGTAAAGCAAGCTCTTTTATTGATATAAACTTGTGTTACAGGCGGCGTATAGCCGAGATTACAAGTCGCTCAAGCCTTTCTCTCTGAAACAGTAAAAGCGTGCCAAGTGGCTACAACTGTGGAATGAATGTACAGGCGATAGTCAGGCGATGTTCACAACTTATGTCTTGTATAAGCGCTTCAGTCCCGGACGCACCGTTGCAAGGCTTCAGAGGGAACTCCTGGCCTTAGCACGCACGTTGGAGGCATCCGCACCGAACGAGGTTCTCCCGCACCCTGCAAGCAAACTGGTGGATTATCAGTACATTGAATGCACTGGTGGGGAAGCTACTCGCCCACTCGACAAATCTAAACACGTAATACAGGTTCCGTGCACAACTATTAAGTTGTCTTTCTAGTTGCCTTAGGATCAGTTTCATGCAAACATTGAATAGCCTAACGTGTCGGGCAGTGCGCCGTGCGATGTTAGAGGAAACATGGCGAGACTTACCAACTTACCATCTCCTTCCCTGTCCAAGGCAAACCTTGAGGCAAATATCATTAATTCAAGCACGGGCAAGTATAATATTCAGGAGGCATAGCACATGCAAACATGAGGGTCATTTTAACATGATCGTTCAGGTGTTCAGTTGTTTTCTTGATGCGATGCAATGACTCGCACGCGGATAGCCGCTAAGCGAGGATGACTTATCTATATGAACGTTAGTCGCTGGCAAAGCCATAAAGGACCAGTTATAGTCTTGAACAAGGATGGAAGAAACAAAGATGCAGTGGTGGTTGCAGACCATCCTGTCCAGATGCAGTAGACTATCGTGCAGTTCGTTATAGTCTTGAACAAGGATGGAAAGCAACAAAGATGCAGTAGTGGTTGCAGACCATCCTGTCCAGATGTCGTAGACTATCGTGCAGTTCCATCCGGATCGGAACGGTCCCAGTGCCCCGGTGACCACCCGTGGAACTATGCCTCATTTTCGAGTTGTCTGCGACATGCAGGTCAGGGTCTCGGCCTGGTACAGGAACAAGTTCGATGTAGTATGTGTATATATTGAACAAGTCCGGTATAGAACGAGTTCGATGAAGTATATATACAGAACTTGTTGAGGCAGGATTCAGTGATTCAGTAGTGCTTGCCAGGCCAGTTGATTCAGTAGTTTGCTCATGAGCTGTGATTCAGTGATTCATTTAGTCAGGGTGCAAATTCCCTGGTTCGGGAATTGCCTTTGGTGACCTAACGGTCCCGGATACTTGCAGGTTCATTCAGGCACGGAACGACTACGTAGTAGTCTTCCGGGGTTTGGATGAAAATACGGCAACATTCAAACAGACAAGCATGCGTTTCTAAGGAACATAAGCAGGCACGTTTGCTCGGGCCCGAAGGTAGTCCGAGAGATGAAACCGTTAAGGGACTTAGCATGCGAGGGTCTGAATATAAGCAGTATTTCATTTTCATGTTCTAGCAAGCAATATGAGTTGGGATTATTCCCTTAGCTAGGTGCGTTGGATTTATTAGCATGCAGGGGGTGATTCACCTAGCGACTAGCATAAACATTCCAGATTTTATGTGTGTTGGCTAAGCAAAAACAAGTTCACCGTAGCCACCCACCTTAGCGATAATTTGCCTCGGTAGAGCGATACGTCTGAGCGAGCCTCTGAAAGCCTAAGCTGGATTCCTGTAGGGATAAGTCTGGATATCCTTTGCTTCTTGATCGAGGCAAGGCGGGTCGGGACAGCTGCACGATTGCCGATTGAGACGGCAGTCCGCTTGAGCGGAACGGGGTGTTACATCCTACCCAACTTAGAAAAAGTCTCGTCCTCGAGACTTACTAAGGACAAGCAGTAATCTAGGGTTGAGGCAATCCTAGACAAGTCATTTGTACTTGTTTCATTTGGATATTTACTTGCACAAGCTTTGAAATCAGCATACCGCTTAGACTGGATCGTGCGCACCTTCGACATGCATTTCTAGCGTGAACACATCAACCAGCTTAGTGATAGCGAAGTCTCAGCACTCGAGTTTTACCTTTTCTTAAGTCTTGGATGGTGCACTAGTTCAAGGCGTCCCTCGAATAAATGCATTCAACCAAACTTAGGGTTAGTGAAAATCGGACAAGCTACTAGCGATACTCTCAAGGGTTCGCACAGGTTGGCTCAAAGGCCACTCGCAGCATACAACCAGACAAGCAAGCATAACATTCAAAATGCATTTTGAAAGTATTTAGACTTATTGTTGGAACATCCCATCGAGGCATTGAGAGAGAGCGTGCACATAACCCACGAACGAGCTTTCAAAACAGAGATATCGAATCAAAGTCCAAAGGCGTAGAAGCTAGGCTCTGATACCAACCTGTCACGCCCCGATCTCCCGCAGGCAAATCGGCCGTTCCCGCTAGGCGGGAATCACCCTCGCCAGCGCTCCCGCGGAACGATCGCTTAACCCATCCGGGCGTGATGCCGCACGAGCGTGATCCACGTCCGTGCAAGGCCATGGTTCATTGGCTGGCGGCAAGAGTTCTAAGCCACAGAGTCGCACAGATTGTCCGAGTGCAGCGGAGTCATAAACGCATAGGCGATCGGTAACAGGTTTACTGAGTCGACAAATATAGCGGAAGCATTGAAACACAAGTTGAAGTAAAGCAAGCTCTTTTATTGATATAAACTTGTGTTACAGGCGGCGTATAGCCGAGATTACAAGTCGCTCAAGCCTCTCTCTCTGAAACAGTAAAAGCGTGCCAAGTGGCTACAACTGTGGAATGAATGTACAGGCGATGGTCAGGCGATGTTCACAACTTATGTCTTGTATAAGCGCTTCAGTCCCGGACGCACCGTTGCAAGGCTTCAGAGGGAACTCCTGGCCTTAGCACGCACGTTGGAGGCATCCGCACCGAACGAGGTTCTCCCGCACCCTGCAAGCAAACTGGTGGATTATTAGTACATTGAATGCACTGGTGGGGAAGCTACTCGCCCGCTCGACAAATCCAAACACGTAATACAGGTTCCGTGCACAACTATTAAGTTGTCTTTCTAGTTGCCTTAGGATCAGTTTCATGCAAACATTGAATAGCCTAACGTGTCGGGCAGTGCGCCGTGCGATGTTAGAGGAAACACGGCGAGACTTACCAACTTACCATCTCCTTCCCTGTCCAAGGCAAACCTTAAGGTAAATATCATTAATTCAAGCACGGGCAAGTATAATATTCAGGAGGCATAGCACATACAAACATGAGGGACATTTTAACATGATCGTTCAGGTGTTCAGTTGTTTTCTTGATGCGATGCAATGACTCACACGCGGATAGCCGCTAAGCGAGGATGACTTATCTATATGAACGTTAGTCGCTGGCAAAGCCATAAAGGACCAGTTATAGTCTTGAACAAGGATGGAAGCAACAAAGATGCAGTGGTAGTTGCAGACCATCCTGTCCAGATGCAGTAGACTATCGTGCAGTTCGTTATAGTCTTGAACAAGGATGGAAAGCAACAAAGATGCAGTAGTGGTTGCAGACCATCCTGTCCAGATGCAGTAGACTATCGTGCAGTTCCATCCGGATCGGAACGGTCCCAGTGCCCCGGTGACCACCCGTGGAACTATGCCTCATTTTCGAGTTGTCCGCGACATGCAGGTCAGGGTCTCGGTCTGGTACAGGAACAAGTTCGATGCAGTATGTGTATATATTGAACAAGTCCGGTATGGAACGAGTTCGATGCAGTATATATACAGAACTTGTTGAGGCAGGATTCAGTGATTCAGTAGTGCTTGCCAGGCCAGTTGATTCAGTAGTTTGCTCATGAGCTATGATTCAGTGATTCATTTAGTCAGGGTGCAAATTCCCTGGTTCGGGAATTGCCTTTGGTGACCTAACGGTCCCGGATACTTGCAGGTTCATTCAGGCACGGAACGACTACGTAGTAGTCTTCCGGGGTTTGGATGAAAACACGGTAACATTCAAACAGACAAGCATGCATTTCTAAAGAACATAAGCAGGCACGTTTGCTCGGGCCCGAAGGTAGTCCGAGAGATGAAACCGTTAAGGGACTTAGCATGCGAGGGTCTGAATATAAGCAGTATTTCATTTCCATGTTCTTGCAAGCAATATGAGTTGGGATTATTCCCTTAGCTAGGTGCGTTGGATTTATTAGCATGCAGGGGGTGATTCACCTAGCGACTAGCATAAACATTCCAGATTTTATGTGTGCTGGCTAAGCAAAAACAAGTTCACCGTAGCCACCCACCTTAGCGATGATTCGCCTTGGTAGAGCGATACGTCTGAGCGAGCCTCTGAAAGCCTAAGCCGGATTCCTGTAGGGACAAGTCTGGATATTCTTTGCTTCTTGATCGAGGCAAGGCGGGTCGGGACAGCTGCACGATTGCCGATTGAGACGGCAGTCCGCTTGAGCGGAACGGGGTGTTACACATACTCCGTGCCATACCGCCATAGATGCTGCGGACACTAGCAGTGAAAGACACTGCCAAGGAAGCATGGTACACTGTGAAGATGATGCAGAAGAGGGTCGAGCGCATGCGTGAGGCCAAGGCGCAGAAATTGTGTGCCGACTTCGAATCAATGAAGTTCAAGGACGACGAGTCCATCGAGGACTTCGCGATGCGGCTCACGGGACTCGTTAGCGACCTGCAACTACTCGACGATGAAATGGACGACGAGAAGGTAGTTAAAAATTTTTTTTGAGTCATTCCATCCAAGTACACGCAAGTCGCCATCGCCATTGAGACTTTAGTAGATCTCAAGACGCTGTCAATTGAAGAGCTTACCGGTCGTCTTCTAGCCGTCGAGGAGCGGTACGATCTTGGGAGCAACTCCGGAGACACAAGTAGCCACCTTCTCCTCTCCGAAGAGGAGTGGCTCGCTCGCACGAAGCAGAGGAAAGAAGGCGAGGCCTACTCCGACGGTGGCAAAAGTTGTTATCGCGGGCAAGGCAAGCCAAGAGGTCGTGGCCGCGGCAATACGAACTACGACAACGACAACGCGTCTGGTGGCACGCACGACAAGAAGGGTAAGTGCCACAATTGTGGCATCTCTGGCTACTAGACGAAGGACTGCCGCAAGCCGAAGCACGATGAGCACACCAATTTGACGTAAGTCGACGACCATGAGCCCGCACTGCTGATGGTGCAGAAGTACACGCTCGCCGAGACCACTTTGGGCATGACCAACAACGTTGTACTCTACGAGGTGCATACTCAGGTACATCTGGGCCATGAGGATGACCACCACAACGAAGCATGGTACCTCAACACCGGCGCCAGCAACCACATGACGGGCTGTAAGGAGGTCTTTGCCGAGTTGGACACTGGAGTCACGGGCTCCATCATGTTTGGGGACGAATCCATCGTCGACATCCGAGGGTATGGCACGGTGATATTTATGTGCCAGAACGACGAGCACCACGCCCTCACCGTCGTCTACTTTATCCTGAAGCTATGAAGCAATATCATCAGCCTTGGGCAGCTCGATAAGAACGGCTGCCAAGTCTTGATCGAAGGTAGCGTGCTCTCGATTCGAGATTGTCAGCAATGCCTCCTCGCCAAGGTAAAACATACCCAAAATCGACTGTACATTATATCTCTAGATATTGTACAGCCAGGGTGTTAAGCAGCATGACTCAATGACGATGCATGGCGGTGGCATGCACAGTTCGGCCACCTCAACTTTGAAGCACTCAGGAAGTTAGCTCGCCGTAACATGGTGCACGGGCTACCACAGATCGAACACGTCAATCAAATTTGTGATAGTTGCCTTGCCGGAAAACAGTGCCGCATGCCATTTCGCAGGAGACCAACTACCGTGCTGACAACTTGCTAGATCTCGTTCATGGTGATGCGCCGATCATACCGGTGACACCCGGTGGTAAGTGCTACTTCTTGCTCCTCGTCGACGATTTCAGCCGCTACATATGGTTGAGACTACTGGGTTCGAAGGATGAAGCACCGACAGCCATCAAACACTTTCAAGCCTACGTCGAGGTGGAGATATGACACAAACTGCGCATGCTCCGTACTGATCATGGGGGCGAGTTCACATCCGTCGCATTTGACGAGTATTGTGCGGGCCTCAGCATCAATCGGCAACTCACAACGTCATACTCACCATAGCAGAATGACGTCATTGAGCACCGGAACCAGACGGTAGTCGCGATGGCGTGTAGTCTTCTGAAGGCAAAGGATATGCCTGAAAAGTTCTGGGGCGGGGCAGTCACGACGGCTGTCTACGTCCTCAATCGCTCACCGACACGGAGCATCAACGACAAGATGCCATACGAGGCATGGCACAGACATAAGCCAAGCGTGCACTTCCTCCGTACCTTCGGCTGTGTCGCACATGTCAAGGTGGTCAAGCCGAACTTACAGAAGCTAGAAGATCGCAACAAGCACATGGTCTTCATCGTCTACGAATCTGGCACCAAGGCGTACCAGGTATACGACCCCGCTGGCAAGCGCGTGCATGTCATACGAGACGTTGTCTTCGACGAGAAAGCCAAGTGGGACTGGGGCGTACAAGACAACGTAGGTGAGACATTTACTGTTGATTATACTATACCACATATTGAATACGCAGGCACGCCGATGCACGGGGGTGGCGATCCATCAACACCAGTGGCACCCAGTCTAGGGCCGTTAACGCCGGCATCCGGGGAAGAAACATCCGACTCGGTGGTACAACGTGGAGTGGAATTTGTCTCGCCACCCACCAACGCCTCGGCCATGCTCGACGCCGATGACGACGGGCCACACAGGTATAGGACCTTGGTGAGCTTGCTTAACACGACCACCGTCTGCGAGCTCGATGTCGATGAGCTGCTCCTCATGGTTGACGAGGAACCTACCACTTTCTTTGAAGCCGAGAAACACCGATGTTGGCGCCAAGAGATGCTCGAGGAGATGAGCTCCATTAGGGAGAATCGTACATGGCGTCTCGTAGACCTCCCACCCGGCCACCGTCCGATCGATTTGAGTTGGGTCTACAAGCTCAAGAAGGACGAGCACGGCATCGTCCTAAAGCACAAGGTGAGGCTCATGGCAAAAGGCTATATACAAAGGCAATGAGTGGACTTCGAGGAAGTGTTCGCACTAGTTGCTCACCTTGAGTCCGTCCATTTGTTGATCGCACTCGCCGTGCATGAGGGATGGGCGGTGCACCACATGGACGTGAAGACGACATTCCTTATTGGTGACCTCAAGGAGGAGGTGTACGTCGTCCAACCTCCTGGCTTTGTTATCGAAGGACAAAAGCACAAAGTGCTGAAACTTGACAAGATACTGTAAGGGCTGCGGCAAGCACCGAGAGCATGGAACACCAAGCTTGACGGTTGCCTACTGTCACTTGGTTTCCACCAGAGTGCACATGAGAATGCTGTGTATACACGCGTCAAAGGTCCAGCTCGCCTACTTGTGGGTGTGTACATAGACGATCTCATCATCACCGGAACGGACCCACAAGATATTGCCAAGTTCAAGGAAGAGATGAAGGCCTTGTTCAAAATGTGTGACTTGGGATTGCTCACTTTCTACCTCGGCATCAAGGTACAGAAGTCCAATGACTTCATCACCCTCAGTCAGGAGGCATATACGCTCAAAATCTTGGAGAAGAGTGGCATGGTTGATTGCAACCCATGCCACGTCCCTATGGAACCGAGGTTCGAGCTAAGCAAGGTGAGATCAGCCCCTCTGACTGACGCCACATCCTACATGAGCATTGTCGAAAGCCTCCGGTACTTGGTGCACACGCGTCCAGACATCTTGTACGCAGTGGGCTACGTGAGTCGGTTCATGGAGAACCCGACCATCGAACACCTTGCTGCCATTAAGCGCATCCTTCGCTATGTTGCCGACATACGCACTTTGGTTGTCTCTACGCAAAGAAGGTGGAGGAACCACGGATGATCGGCTACAGCGACAGTGACATGGTAGGTGACATTGACACCCGCAAGAGCACCACTGACGTGTTATTTTTTCTCGGTCGTAGCCTCATTAGCTGGCAATCTCAGAAGCAGAAGGTCGTGGCATTGTCATCTTACGAGGCCGAGTACATTATCGCGACAACGACGGCATGCCAAGGCATTTAGCTTACAAAACTCCTTGGTGACTTAAAGAATAAGGAGGCCGACAGCGTCATGCTCAAGGTAGACAACAAGTCCTCCATCTCCCTCAGTAAGAATCCCGTCTTCCATGACCGAAGCAAACATATTGATACAAGGTATCATTTCATTCGGGAGTGTGTCGAGAGAGGGAAGGCTGAGGTCGAGTACATCAACATTGAAGAGCAGCTCGCAGACATTCTTACCAAGGCACTCGGGCAAGTCAAGTTCATTGAGATGAGACAGAAGCTCGACATCATAGAGGTGAATCTCATGCAACATGCTTAGGGGGTGATTTGTTAGAGTTAATCCTGTTGAGGAGGTTGAAGCGGTTGTTATTTGGATTTCAATAAATACTTAGTCTTTAGGAATTTTGTTATTTATTCTATGCCATTAATTTGTTTTGATTTGTTATCACTTAGTTAGAATATGGTTAGAGGGTGCTACTTTTATGCATTCTGTTAGAGTTGTAAATGGCTATTTAAAGGCCAAGTTGAGGTTGAACATAATACACAAATTATTCATTCCAAGAATCAAATACTCCTCTCATCTTACATAGGGCCCTAGCAACATCGGTTTGTTCTCTACTGCCTCGACATGGAGTTCTATTCGGGTTGAGCAGTCGAAGTATCCTGTCCCGTGCTGTAGTTGGTTTGGAGCTCTTGCACTCCGGCCAAATGGTCCATTTTGCTATGGCGCACGCTAAAGGACAAGATTTCGACTGACGACGTTCTTTTGCGGAGCGGCTTCTTCATTGCGTCCAAATGCAACTATTGTCAAGAGCCGCAAATGGAGACGATTAAACACTTGTTCATGGATGGAAACACAGCTAACAAAGTTTGAAATGTTGGCTCTAAAGGATCGCACAACCGAACATCACAAACTCTCGTGGAAGGCAAAGGAGAAATATGAATTTATTGGTATTGATAGTGTTTGTTACAACTCAAATAAAAAAGTTACAATTAGGCTACTTAAATAGGTGAAAGCAAATAACTAATATGCCCTAAAGTTACTCCATACTTGGAACTACAATGTAGGATCTGGACCTATTCTCAAGGGTACCACTTCAACTACTAATAAGGACTTGGTCCTTAGTGAGAATAGGTCACATGCCCAGAGTTACTTCCTGATTATTGCTCACATGGAACACTTGTATTATGAGGTACGGCATCAGGAGATCGGGATGGTCGCTCAGAACCAGACTGGTCGAACCCATATTATGCGGAATATCTTTGCGACGGTCATCTGGGTGCTATGGAAAATATAAACAAATACCGGGACGAGGGGCATTCATTTATAGTAGTGCAGCTTTTCACTAAGGTTCAGCGGCATGTCAGCAAGTGCTTGGCGAGATGTTATCACCATGGTGGTACCTTAAATCAGACGCTTCATGGGTACATAATTTTTGAGTAAATTTTTATTATAATTATTATATTAAAGATTATAGCTGTCATCAAGTAACTTAATCTTTAAGAAGGTTAGTCACATATTTAGCCTAAGGAGCTTAATTAGTTTTGTCATTAAGTGACTTGGATTAGCCCTAAACTAGGTTCCTTAATTAAGCACCTTAAGCAAATTACCGAACCACCCTCACCAACTTTCCACTTCCTACTTGGACCAAAGAGGCCGGCCACCCTTCTCCCTCTTCTTCCTTTTATCTTCTTGATTATTCTTTTCTTTCTTTAAAGTTCTTTTCCTTACTTAGATATTTACTTAGGTTTTAGTATATGTAGAATATTTTGGAGTTCTATTTTTTATTATAATCTTTTGTATGTGTGTGTGTGTATATATATATATATATATATATATATATATATATATATAGTCTTACAATCCTCCATCTTACATAAAATCTTCTAATACATTCTAATATACCAACACTCCTCCTCAAAATGGACAAAAGATATTCACTAAGCCCATCTTGTCACATCCTCTAATCATATCTACAGAGCTAAGTCCCTTGGTCAGACTGTCTACTACCTGATCCTTGGTTGGAACGTGGCCTAGCTCCAGTAGTCTACTGTCCAACTTCTCCTTGATGAAGAACCTATCGATCTCGATGTGTTTGGTCCTGTCATGTTGTACTGGATTATTAGCGATACTGATGGCTGACTGGTTGTCACACCACAGCTTCATCTTGGCTCCTTGATCTAACTCCCAAGGCCATATCTCTGTACTCTGCTTCAGCTGTCGATCTGGCCATCACTGACTACTTTTTACTCCTCCAAGAGACCAAGTTGCCTCCTACAAATATGCAATAGCCCGAGGTAGACCTCCTATCATCAGCACAGCTAGCCCAGTCATAGTTACAACAGCCCTCGATGCTCACTTGATTATTCTTCCTGAATATCAGCCCCTTTCCGGAGGTACCCTTCAAGTATTTCAAAATCTAGTACAGTGCTTCCATATGACCCTTCCTTGGGTCATGCATGTAGCGGCTCACTACACTCACTGCAAAGCAGATATTAGGACGTATGTGGCTCAAATAAATTAATTTGTCCAGGTCAACTGGTTCTCCACCCTCAGTACCTAGCTTGAACCTCTGATTAATCGATGTCGCTGTAGGTTTACATCCCAATATCCCTGTCTCTGTGAGAATGTCCAGCGCATACTTTCTCTGAGAAAGAATAGTCCTCTCTGCTTCTCGAGCAATCTCAATCCCAAGAAAGTACCGAAGAAGGCCAAGGGTCCTTCACCTCGAACTCCTTGCCAAGCTTCCCCTTGAGTTGGGCAATCTCCTGCTCATCATCTCCTATGATAATTATTTTGTCTACATATACCGCAAGTATGGTGATGTAGCCTCCACTCCGATGAAAAAATACAGTGTAATCAGCGTTAATCTGCCGATATCCCATCCCTATCATCGCCCTCCTGAATCTGTCAAACCATTCTCGAGGAGACTACTTCAGTCCATAGAGGGACTTCTTCAACCTGTAGACCTTGCCCACTATCTTATCAGGGAAGAATCCTGTTGGTATCTCTATGTATACCTCCTCCACTAGATTCCCTAAAGAAACGCATTCTTCACATCCAGTTGGTTTAGCTTCTATCCATCATTCGCTGCCAAAAAAATCAGGGTCCTGACGGTGCTCATTTTTGCCACTAGTACAAAAGTCTCGTCATAGTCAATATTGTATGCCTGACTATATCCTTTTGCCACCAGTCGAGCCTTGTAGCGCTCAACCTGTCCATCTAGATTCTGCTTAACAGTAAAGACCCACTTGCATCTGATTGCCCTCTTTTCCTCTGACAGTTTTACTAGTTCCCAAGTGTGGTTCTTCTCAAGAGCCCCTATCTCCTCGTACATTGTCGCTTTCCACTTTGGATCGTTCTTGGTAACCGGCCAATTTTTAGGTACAGTAATACTATCCAAAGATGCAATGAATGCTTTATGAGAAGAAGAGATATTATCATATGAAATAAACTGAGCAAGGTCCCAACCATATCTATTAGAAGAATTTCCCGCATTGCTGCGAGTGGTCTATAACTACCCGTTCTGCTCAAGCGGACTGCCGATTCAAACAGCAAAAGTACAATATCCCAACCCGTTTTGCTTCAGCGAGAATACTCGTTTGAGGCAACAGAATTTTCAGACTTGTCCCTTCAGGTGTTCCGGCTTAGGCTTTCAGAGGCTCGCTTGGAGTATCGCTCGACCGAGGTGAATCATCGCTAAGGTGGGTGGCTACGATGAACTTGTCTTTGTTTAGCCAACACACTTAAAATATGGACATTTCATGCTAGTCGCTAGACGAATCACCCCCAGCATGCTAATAAGAATATAACGTACCTAGCTAAGGGAATAATCCCAACTTGTATTACTTGTCTTAGAACATGGAAATAAAATATTGCTTATAATTAGACCCTCGTATGGTACCTTTGCCTTGTGCAACTAGACCCTGCTGTGCCTCGAGTAGAACAATATAAATATACTCTATAGTGCACTATTTACTTGCTACACTGCACGACCCTAGATCATGTTGCTCGGTAAGTCCCTTTACGGTTTCACTCCTCGGCTTACCTTCGGGCCCGAGTCAAGGTGAATGCTTAAGTTTTCTTATGAATACAATGCTTGCCTACTTATAGGTTAACTTGTAATGTTGTCTCGATTCAATGTTTGCCACACAAAATTATGCCACAAATCGAGTAAACGCTATTGCGTATCGAGCATGCATTTGAGTTAACCAGAAGATTATCAAATAGCTCTCCTGTGCAAATGAACCTGCAAGTATCCGGGACCGTTAGGTCGCTAAGGCAGTCCCCGCACCAGGGGAATGCATCAAGGCAAGTTGAATACTGAACTGGAATTATGTCAAGTTTACATCTGATTGATAATCATATCAAGTTTACATCTGAAGAGAATCGGGTCAAGCCAAACAAGAATCACAGTTCGTAGAATAATGCTTGTTGATCAAGGAGACTATGCAACACAGATCATGCTATGTGATTATCTCGTGCTCGTTGATCAGGAAGACTATGCAAGACAGATCATGCCATATGATTGTCTCATTCTCATTTAGAACAAGAACTATGAATTATCATGTCAAGTTATGGATTTGGAAGACCAAGACTGCGTGTCGTGGACAACTTGAAATCAAGGGGGGATCTTTAGATCTCGTTCCACGGGAAATCTCTGGGGCACTGGTGCCGATCCGATCCGGATGGAACTATTGAATAATCTTTGACTGAGCGGGATAGATGGAAGCGACACACGTACCTCTATCATCTGTGCTCCGAGACTACTAATTAGCCCTTTATGGCTATGCCAGCAATAATTGTTCATATAGATAAGTCATCCTCGCTAAGCGGCAATCTTCGTGCGAGTCATTGCATCGCATCGAGAATAACTGAAACACCTGAACGATCTTGAGTATAACGCTGTATATATGGAATACTTGAACATCTTATGTAACACACCTGATAATTCGAGTAGCTCATGCACCAAAAACATAATCTCGCTCACAACACAGTGTTTGCATATGCTATTGCCCTTGAGTTTTAGTATATATGCTGTTTATGCTTGAATTAACTTAGTTTTCCTTGGACAGGAAAGGACGATGGTAATTTGGTAAGTCTCGCCATGTTCTTTTATCTCGTATAGTGCACTGCCATACGAGTTAGGCTTTTTATATATGCCATAAAACAGATTCTAAGGTAAGAATAGAAAGATAACTTAATAGATGGTGCACAAAACCTATTGAACGTGTTTGGATTTGTCGAGAGGGCGAGTAGCCTCCCCAATAGTGCATTCATGTACTGATAATCCACCAGATTGCTTGCAGGATGCGGGAGAACCTCGTTGGGTGAGGATGCCTCCTTCGTGCGTACTAAGGCGTGGAGATCACTCTGGAGCCTTGGAGCATTGTTTCCGAAACTGAAGCACATATACAAGACATAATATTGGAACATCGCATGTACATCATTCCACAAATGTAGCCACTTGGCAGTCTTTTACTATTTCAGAGAGAGAGGCTTGAGCGACTTGTAATCTTGGTCTAGCACCGCTTGTAACACTTGTTTAACATCGATAAAGAGTTTGCTTTACTTGTACTTATGTTATTCAATGCTTCTGTTATTGTCGACTCAGTGAACTTGTTACCAATCGCCTATGCGTTTATGATTCCGCTGCACTCGGACAATCTGTGCGACTCTGTGACTTAGACCTCTTACCGCCAGCAATGAACCTCGGCTTTGCACGGGCACGGCTCCATGCTCGTGCGACATCATGTCCAGATTGGTAAGAACGATCATCCCGCGGAGCGCTGGCGCGATAATTCTCGCCTAGAGGGGACGGTCAATTAGCCTATGGGAGATCGGGGTGTGATATATTGGTATCAAAGCTTGACTATACGCCTTTGGACTTTGTTTCGATTTTCTCAGTTTTGAAAGCTCGTTCGTGGGTTATGTGCACACTCTCTCTCAATGTCCCAACGGAATATTCTATATAATAAGTCTAAATATTTTCAACGGTGCATATGAATGATATGATTGCTTGTACAAAATTATGATACTAGGGCCTTTGTGCCGACCTTTGTTAGACCCTTTGGGAATAGACTCGTGCTAAAATCGTGACTTATGTGCAAACCCAAAATGCCTATACATGTTTGCCCAACTGGTTAGTGTACGAAATCAAATATTGTCCCCAACGGTTAGCTATGCACACAGCATTTCGGCTAAGTTGTGCTAAGTATCGCTCGCTAAGACCCTTTGGTACAAGCTAAGTTGCAACGATATTGGAACATCGTTCAGGAGTAAGACAAGTCAGACTTAGAATGACAATCGATAGAAATATTTTCGGATTTATCGCTTAAGCGAATATTGAGAATAGTATTTGGATTTTAGGAAATAACTCAAACGGTATTTCGTATCGGAAGATACAAATCGATTGAGGATTTAATTAGATGACTCAATTTCGAGTGGTGTATGGATCATTTAGAAAATATCCAAACGAATTCCTAGGTCTCATGCGATAGTCGGATTGATCGGATTTGAGAATGTCTTGAATAACTTATAAGGCTTAGTATCGAATTGGGATTCACGAAAATGGAAATCGATATCTCGGTAAAGGAAACTTATTAGAAACTTGGAGGATTGTATGAGCGATTTAGGATTGAATCGAACAGAAATAAACTTGAATACAATATCGCTAAAGTTAATCCTAAATGAATATTGTAGTTCGATGAAAGAGATAAGCGATAATGGATTTGGCTTAGAGTTTGGAAGAACGATCTTGAAATCAAGTTCGAAAAGATAACAATCAAAATTGATCCCAACGAGAACGATTATCCTACGGGAGCATCGACGTGGTGATTTCACGTATGGCGGGGATGATCGAACTCACGGGAACATATTTGGTAATTTCCAAACGAACTCGATGAATAGAATGTATCAAAAATAGAATAGACTTTGGCTTGAATAATTGAAAATTAGTTTCTTGAGGAATGATATAAGAAGACTATGGAATTACCGAATGGTAACATTGAAGTTGGATGATTTATGCTAGACGATTTAAAATTACTGCATGAACAGATATAACTTGGATAGAGCAAAGGAAAATATAAGGTGTCTCGATCGTGCCAAAGATAACCATAACATTCAAACGTTCTTGTCTTATGCGAGCTTAAATCTATGCCCGTACATGCGTCACGTCCGGATTAGGACGATTATCCAGCGGGAGCGTTGGCGTAGTAATCTCACGTCCAACGAGGGTGATCGAACTTGCGGGAGACCGGAGCGTGACAACTTATGGATCGTCTTGACTTTTGGTTTGACACGATAAGACAAATTTGGAATGCAAGTGATCAAAAATGTTTCGATGGATAAGTTAGCCTAGAACCTGGAATAAATCATGCTTGATGGTTTCGTGAACGGATACATAAATCAGGTTGAACGACTTGGATTATAATCTAAGGTTTAGAATCGAATCTTGGATTGGTGGTCTAGACTTGGAATGGATATAAATTCTATCGAATATACTTGAGGAGATAGACTATGCAAATTACTAGGCTTGTCCTGTATCTTGGATATTATGGATTTGACTGAACGAACTCGGACCCCGTACAAGCGAACGTGCTATTGAAAGTAGGATGATCCGTGCTCGATGTTTAAAAATCTGAGTAAAATGAGCTTAGGTAGAATACCCGTGCAAATGAACAATGGTTTGACCCTAGGAATTGGAACGAGCATCACGTGACGAATTTGCACGATGACTCGTGTGCTGAACTTGTACTTATGACCTTGTGAGGTGACCTAGTAATTATGCAGACGATCTTGTGTCGAGTGAAATACCCGTGTAACTGACTTTATCATATTTCTTGAACAATCTATAGAACTGGGACAGTAAGACTTAGGATTATACTTGGAACGATAACGTGTGCTATGTTTGACCCGAACGGATGAACGCTAGTCGGTTAAATCGAATAGATCGTGCTTAACGGTAGTACAAATACTTGTTTGAGTTGGAAAGGAAGAAACTTGGATTTGATTGACCCTATCAGAAGTATCCTTGTGATTCATAAATGAAAACCCTTGAAATTTTTGCAAGTAGCTTTTCTGATTTCACTATCTCTAAGTTTGGTTAAATGCATATGTTTGAGGGTTGCCTTGAACGTATACACGATCCAAGACACAATGAGATATGAAACTCGAGTGTTAAGATATTGCGCTAAGTTGGTTGACATGCATGTGTTTGAAGGACGCTTTGAATATGTGCACGATCCAGACTCGTGATATACCGATCTTGATGCTAGTACAAGTGAATATCCACATGGACAAGTATAATGACTTGTATAAGTTTGCCTTGGCCCTAGATCATTCATGATGGATTGAAATGTACCCTGCATTAAGCAATATGTCCCGCGCTAAGGCGCAAATGAGCTCGACCTAACATACACGTGACACGGCATAAGGAACGAGTAGGAGATTATGTAAAAATGAATTTAGTGGTACCGATTGCTATGCTTGGGATAAATTTGATAGTGCGATAGAAAGGCCTGTGCTCAGGAAGTCTCGAGGATGAGACTTTTTTGAGTGGTGTATAATGTAATGACCCGTTCCGCTCAAGCGGACTGCCGATTCAAACAAAAAAGTGCAACGTCCCAACCCATTTTGCTTCAGCAAGAATACTCGTTTCAGATAACAGGATTTCCAGACTTGTCCCTTCAGGAGTTCCAGCTTAGGCTTTTAGAGGCTCGCTCAGAGTATCACTCGACCGAGGTGAATCATCGCTAAGGTGGGTGGCTACGATGAACTTGTCTTTGCTTAGCCAGTACACTTAAAATATGAACGTTTCATGCTAGTCGCTAGATGAATCACCCCCTGCATGCTAATAAGAATATAGCGCACCTAGTTAAGGGAATAATCCCAACTTGTATTGCTTATGTTAGAACATGGAAATGAAATATTGCTTATAATTAGACCCTCGCATGCTACCTTTGCCTTTTGCAATTAGACCCGCTATGCCTCAGGTAGAACGATATAAATATACTCTATAGTACACTGTTTACTTGCTACACTGCATGATCCTAGATCATGTTGCTCGGTAAGTTCCTTTACGATTTCACTCCTCGGCTTACCTTCGGGCCCGAGGCAAGTTGAATGTTTAGGTTTTCTTATGAATGCAATGCTTGCCTGCTTATAGGTAAACTTGTAATGTTGCCTCAATTCAATGTTTACCACACAAAATTATGCCACAAATCAAGTAAACGCTATTGCGTATCGAGCATGCATCCGAGTTAACTAGAAGACTATCAAATAGCTCTCCTGTGCAAATGAACCTGCAAGTATCCGGGATCGTTTGGTCGCCAAGGCAGTCCCCACACCAGGAGAATGCATCAAGGCAAGTTGAATACTGAACTAGACTCATGTCAAGTTTACATCTGATTGATAATCATATCAAGTTTACATGTGAAGAGAATTGGGTCAAGCCAAACAAGAATCACAGTTCGTAGAATAATGCTCGTTGATCAAGGAGACAATGCAAAACATATCATGATATGTGATTGTCTCATGCTCGTTGATCAAGGAGACTATGCAAGACAGATCATGCCATGTGATTGTCTCATTCTCGTTCAGAACTATAGATTATCATGTCAAGTTATGGATTTGGAAGACCAAGACTGCGTGTTACTACCACTTTTCCAGGCAAGGGTATTTTTGTAATTTCACCCTTTTAAATAATTATGAATTTAATTAATTTGCTGAGTTTTATAAACTAATTATATTTATTAGTGATATTTGGTTTAAGGTAGAAACCCTAGAACTCATTAGGACAGACCCTAGTGAGTCAACCCTAAGGTGTAAACCCTATTCTAGCAAAACCCTAGAATTTTAAGATTAGGGTGAACCCTCAAAACCCTGGACTGACTTAACCTGAGTCTATTAGGTCCTACATGACTTAACATAAAGGTTTAAACCTAAAGCTGTGCAAGGAAACCCTAGAACTAGGTTTATATATAAAGGAAGCTTCTCACAAAGCCATCCTTCATATAGACAGGAGAAACCCTAACCCTAGGTTCCATTCTCTCCTCCTCCAAAGCAAGGAAATCAGGAAACTTGGGTCAAGGAAACTCGGGAAGGAAGAACTTTCATAGAAGAACCTTCCCTGCAGGTAAAACTCTAGTTTTATTCCTTTAATTTCTATTTTTTGATGGTAATGGCCATTAGGAACCCCAAATCTGTGTGTAGTTCGATTTTTTAGGGTTTTTGGATTAGGTTTTGGTGACCAACATAGTTTTCCCTAATTTTCGTGAACCCTAACCCTAGGGGTTGCATGTAGATTTAATTCATCACCTACATGAAGGTTAGATCTCGATTTCTTAGGGTTTTGATTGAGGATTTATGGGGTTGTATGTAAATCGGCCTTCTGCCCTTCCTGTGTTTGATGAAATGTCTATTAGGGTTTACTTATATAGGTATTCTAATTTCTGTATAATTGATGTAGGAATCTATATGTATATATATATGTATTGTGTGTTGGGGGCATTCATTTGTACATTAAGATTTGGGGAAGAACAGGGTGCAGTCGGGCAACTTGTGCCTGTGCACAGTCAAGGGGGGGGCAGAATTCTCTGTTCAGTCGGGTTGGAGAATTCTGGGTTAGATTTCAGGGTGTATCAGTATACATGGGCATGTTGTTGTGTGTGTCTCACATAAGGTTAGATGTATCCTGTGTGTACAGTGCCTGTGAGTGCAGAGTGTATCAGTAATCTAGGTGTGTTGCTGTGCAGATTTCAGTGGGGTACTGTGTGTTTCAGTATAGATTTCAACCTGTGTACCTACTGGGGGAAAACTGTATGAGTATAGGACTGTGTGTTGTGTAGCTAGGCTAGTTGGGTAAGATATGAGTTTAATGCCTGGTGTTAGGACTTTGTGTTAACTGTGTAGGTAATTAATTTCTGTGTGAGTGTAAATTATGTGTATAGGATTTTAACTTCAGTATGTGCAATGTGTATTAGATTAGGTGAGAAGCAAACTGTGTTCTCAGTGAGGGTGTGTATGTATGTGAGGTGTGTGATCCTGAGAATGAGGGACTAGTGAGGGAGTAAATTCTGTGAGAGAAGTTGTCATGTGTCTCAATAGGTTGGGGGTCATCAGTGTGTACAGAATTTCTGTGTGTGCTCAGAACTCTGTGTGAATGATAGCAGTATGTGAGGGTGAACTCAAGTGAACTGTGTCAGTGACTTGGGTTTAAAGGGCAGTGACTGTGTGTGTGTAGATGATAACTTGAGGTGTAGTTAACTGTGGGTTAGATACCTGAGTGTACCTATGTATATCAATGTGACCCTGTTTCAGTTGTGTCTTAGTATAGTATATTAGTGTTGAGTCTTGTGTTCAGTATATAGTGCAGTGTGGTATATGAGAATTCCCAGGTGTGTGTGGTACATATGTTTTAATTTCTGTGTGCAGTGTCTTAGTGTTTAGTGTCTCAGTTGAGAACCTGTGTGTTCAGTGTAGCAGTTATGTGTGTGTGCTGGTGAGTTGAGGTAAGCTAGGAACTTCAGTGTGAATGAGTGTGTGTGTGTGCTAGCACTGAATGTGTTCAGTATTTGAACTGTGTCAGTGTGTGTAAGTGTATCAAGGAGAGTTGGGTGCTATGTGCCTGAGTTCACAGTTAAATTGATACCTGTGTGGACCTAGATAGGTATGTGTGCAGAATTTATACCTGTGTGTAGGTAATTATGAGGCAGTATGTGCCTGAGTACAGAATTCTGTGTGTATGTATTACCAGTGAGGTGAGTGAAACCAGTGTCTGTGTTTTGGAAAGTGTTAGGGTAAGTTCAGTTTGATACCTGTGTGTTACCTGTGCAGGTGTAGCAATCTCAGTTGTGTCTGTACAAGGTGAATGATATTGAATGTATCAGTGTGGAGTTTAGAGTATCAGTAAGGTAAGGTGGTTTGGGATATTGGGTTGAACCTTGGTGTCAGCTAAGGTATATACTCAGTATATATATATATGTAAGTTAATTACATACTGATAGCATATAGTGTAAGAAATAGTAACTAGTCAGCAAAATACCAATATACCACACTATATGAGTTATATATAATGATAATACCTAGTATAATGAATAGTAGCTAGTATTAGTAGTATTACTAAATATAATCTAATATTAGTAAGTATAGAACATATAATATAGTGTATTAACTAGTATTAGTGAACCATAGCTAGTATGAACCTAGAAGCAAGGTATTGACTAGTTTTGACCAAAAACCTAGAGTTGACTTAGTTGGACCTAGTATTGACCAGTAAACCTTAGACATGACCTAGGAACCTCGTTTTTAAAATTGTTAAGCATGTTATTCTTTTAATTCATTAATTAACATTGAATTTCCATAAATAGGTCATTGTGATTCCATTTTGGACCTCGATCCTCACATTTTGCTCAGGACCACAGGCAAGTACATTCTCTGACAGTTTTCATGGTTGATACTTCTATAAATTGTAGTGTATTACATACTTGATTCCGACACTATGGATACACGGGTTAGCACCCTAGATCCCCATCATGAGGAGTCGTGATTGGAATCCATCGTGCTAGCTGGGGGATGGGGAACTATTAGTAGATTATGTGATCATATCCACACTTACCATGCATCATAGCTCACCCCACATCTCACGTCGGGTGCGGCCTGACCATCATCATGCCTCATAGCTGTTATATATGATTAGCCTGACCATTATCATGCATCATAGCTAACCATATGGTTAGCCTGACCTTCAAGAATCATAGCTAATCATATATAACCAGCCTGATCTAGTCCCAAGCCGATCACATAATAAACTAATATTTCAAACACTTAGCTAGATATTTTATCTCTATTCAGATTTACCTGTTCTAGCATTCACTATTTATTGCTCATTGCTAGATGCTTTATTGTCTATTTCATTTCTCCAGTACTTCACATGTTCAGCTTTTACTTCCATCTTGTATCTCTTACACTGTTTATAGATTTTGTCAATTTAATGAAACTGTTGTTAGTGCTTGTGCTTCGCTCCAATCCTGACTGGATAACAACATTTTCAGAGAACCTGGAGGACTTTTGCCCTACTCATTACGGTCCAGGAATAGAGGAGGATTTCACCCCAGAAATCCCAGAGGAGGTGCCTATCCTAGAGGAGAACATGCCTGCCCATGCTTAGATTATTTTTCTGCATTTATTGTTTTAGACTGAGACTGAGACTGAGATGTATTTATTTTGAATTGTGACTTTGTGAGGTCATTTAGACCCAGGTTTGAGTTGGACTTATTGTGGATGGTTTTATTAGAACTCTTTTCAGTTCTCGTCGTACCATTATTCTTATAGCTGTGATTGAGTATATTATAGAACTGTGGTTTATTTTATCATTGTCCTCCGTACGGAGTTGAGACTATTGACAGGATATACTATGTTGTGACCTAGACAGCGTTCTACCGCCGATGCTGCGGCGTAGGCTGGACGTACCCACGACTCATGCCCAAATTCCGGGTGCGGGTCGTGACACATTTTAGTGGTGGCCCATGCAGGTCTAGTCTGTAGTCCGTAGTCTTAGATTCACATTAGAGCGATATTGTAGTAATAGGAATTAGGCCAAGGATATGCTCAATCACAATTAGGGAATTCTGATTCTTATGATACTATTCTTCATGATTAATTCCTTTAGAAATTTTTCTGTCCTTCCTTGATATCATATCTATTGCCTTAATTGAATCTTTCGATCTGTCTTCAGGATGCCGCCAGGAAGGTCCCAGAGACTCGGAGCAGCAGATTCAGAGAGGTCTGCCACCTCTCGCGCTGCCGGACAGACATCAGCAGCACCTCCTATATCTCCAGGACAGGTGGGAGTGTCTGCAGCATTCGGGGGTCCTCCACCACCTGTTCAGAGGGTCCCCGCAGCTACGACGGAGCTACCACCACCACCACCAGTTCAGTATCCAGGAGGTGTGCCCGTCGATGGGGCACAGATGTTCGCTTTGATACAGGGCATGGTCGATGCCCAGAGGACGTCGGCAGAGGCCCAGAGAGTGCAGGCTGAGGCACATCAGGCCCAGACAGAGATGATGAGGGTGAACATGGAGAATGCTCACCAAGTGGCTCTCCAGGCTGTGGAGAGAGTCACTCAGCAGCAGCAACATCCTGGTCAGCAACAACAGAGGCCGGGCACCATAGTGGACTTCAAGAGGATGATGCCTCGGGAGTTCAAGGGGACAGAAGGGATACTCTACGCCGATGATTGGCTAGAGGACATCGAGAGGAACTTGCGTTTGGCGCAACTTCCAGAGGCGCTCAAGATTGAGGCCGCTGGCAGCCAGATGTTTGACATTGCCCTGACGTGGTTTCGCACAGAGCCGAGACTCATGCGCAGGGGACTCACTTGGGAGGATTTCAGGGAGCTCTTCAAGGAGAAATTCTTTTCTGACGTTGCCCTAGGAGCCTTGGAGAGTCAGTTCCATGACTTAGTCTAAGGGGGTTCGTCCGTCGACGAGTATGCCGCGGAGTTTTCCCGCCTGAGCCGCTTCGCGCCATCGATGATTAGAGATCCGGGGGACAGGGCCCAGAAATTCAGAAAGGGGCTGACAAGAGAGATCAAGTCTCGCACGTCGGGACGTCGCACAGCTACCTATGAGGGCATATTGATGGATGCCCAAGTAGCCGAGGATGACTTAGACCTCAGGCCCAAGAGGGGACGCGATGTTACCGGAGGAGCAAACAGTAGTGCGGGACCAGGCAAGCGTCCACACTTTTAGCAGCAGCAGAGGCCCTTCCAGCAGCAGCACCAGGCACCAGCCCGAGGGCAGGTCCAGCATCAGCAGCAGAGGCAGACTCAGCCCGCCATCCAGTGTGCGTACTGCGGGAAGACAGGACATACCAGAGAGAACTGCAGGAAGAGGTTGGGCTCATGTTTGTACTGTGGATCGACGACACACCAGCTGAAGGATTGCCCTACCATTCGTCCAGGTCAGGGTGGAGCAGCCGCCTAGAGAGGACCAGGCAGGGTACCTACCGTACCAGGAGGCCAACAACAGAGGGGACCACTTCCACCTCAAAATCAGAGGTTTGCCCAGCATCAGCAGCAGAGAGGTGCACCCCAGGGGCGAGCGTACGCCATGGCAGTCGAGGAGATCGAGCCAGCAGGAGACTTGATCACAGGTTCGGTTCTTCTCGATTGTATTCCTGCATTTACCTTATTCGACTCTGGCGCTTCCCATAGTTTTGTGTCTGTATCATATGCACTTCGACATCATTTAGACACAGAACCATTAGCTAGGACTTGCAAGATCATGACTGGAGGAGGTATTATCCTAGTCCGTGATCACTGCAAGGACATGAGAGTGTCAGTAGGAGGCCGAGACTTGAGCGTGAGCTTACTCGTCATGCCACTTCCGGGGTACGATATTGTACTCGGAATGGACTGGTTGAGCAGGCATCATGCTACTATAGATTGTTATAGAGGCAGAGTATTGTTCAGACCACCAGGAGAGTCAGAGTTTGAGGTCGTCAGAGCAGCAGCGGAACAGAGCAGGAGCACATTTTGCGGAGCCAGGGCGGAAGAAGAGGAGTTGCCACATCCTCTGATAGCGGAGTTCCTGGATGTATTTCCAGAAGAGTTGCCAGGCTTGCCGCCAGACAGAGATGTTGAATTCTCTATAGACTTGGTTCCAGGAGCGGAGCCCATTTCACAACATGTCTATAGAGTTAACAACAGCGAGCTGGCAGAACTGAAGAAGCAAGTCGAGGAGCTGCAGGACAAAGGCTTCATCAAATCCAGTTCATCACCATGGGGAGCTCCGGTATTGTTCGTACCGAAGAAGGACGGCACGGTGCGCATTACCATTGATTATAGAGCTTTGAACAATATCACTATCAAGAATAAGTACCCGCTGCCGAGGATAGATAATCTTTTTGACCAGTTGAGCGGGGCGAGGGTGTTTTTAAAGATTGATTTGAGGTCAGGTTATCACCAGGTGAAGGTGAAGAAAGAAGACACGCCGAAGACAGCTTTTCAGACCAGATACGGCCAGTTTGAGTTCATGGTGATGCCATTTGGTCTAACCAATGCACCGACAGTATTCATGAACTTGATGAACAAGGTGTTCCACCAGTACCTTGACAAGTTCGTGGTGGTGTTCATCGATGATATTCTTGTGTATTTCAAGACCCCGGAGGATCACGAAGAGCACCTGAGATTGGTCTTAAAGACTCTCAGGAGGGAGAAGCTATACGGGAAACTCTCTAAGTGTGAATTCTTCCTTGACAAGGTCAAATTTCTTGGGCATGTGGTATCGGGTGACGGAATCTCGGTTAACCCACAGAAGATCGAGGCAGTAGAGTCGTGGGCTACCCCCAGTTCGGTAGCTGAGATCAGGAGTTTTCTCGGGCTAGCAGGATATTACAGGAGGTTTGTACAAGACTTCTCCAAGATTGCAGCGCCAATGACCAGACTGACTAGGAAGGATGTGGATTTTGTGTGGACGGAGGAGTGCCAGGCTGCATTTGATGAGCTGAAGAAGAGGTTGACGACAGCCCCAATTTTGACGTTGCCATCAGGGACAGGTGGTTTTACCATCTACAGTGATGCTTCAGGGAAGGGTCTGGGATGTGTTCTTCAACAGCACGGAAAGGTAATTGCCTATGCTTCCAGGCAGTTACGCCCTCATGAAAAGAATTATCCCACCCACGATTTAGAGTTGGCAGCAGTTATCTTCGCTCTAAAGCTGTGGAAACATTACCTGTACGGAGAGCGTGTGGAAATCTTCACAGACCACAAGAGCTTGAAGTACGTATTCACACAGAAGGAGCTGAACATGAGGCAGAGGAGGTGGTTAGAGTTGATGAAGGACTTTGACATCTCATTGCAGTATCACCCAGGGAAGGCTAACGTAGTCGCCGATACCTTGAGCAGGTATCCGATGGCTATGTACTTGACGACAGATAGACATTTGTTGGCTGATCTGGAAAGCTTGGAGATTGAGGTGTTAGTTCCCGGTACTGAGATTCAGATGTGGGGATTGCAGATACAGTCCGAACTGATGGACAGGATCAGAGCTGTGCAGTACGAGGATGAGGCTCTGAGGAGTATCAGAGCACAGGTTCAGAGGGGATTGTCGGACGACTTTACTATCGCAGATGATGGTTCCTTACGGCACGGCACGAGGATATGTGTGCCTAGCGGGGAGCTGCGCGAGGAGGTTTTGCAGGAGGCACACCGCTCTCAGTACTCGATGCATCCCGGTGCCAACAAGATGTATCGGGACTTGAGAGAGCACGTATGGTGGTATGGAATGAAGCGCGAGGTAGCACGCTTCGTATCTCGGTGTCTAGTGTGCCAGCAGGTAAAGGCAGACCGGCAGAGGCCAGGAGGTTTGCTTCAACCTTTACCGATTCCAGAATGGAAATGGGAGCACGTGACCATGGATTTCGTTTCAGGGCTTCCACGTTCTCCAGGAGGGAAGGACGCGATTTGGGTCATCGTGGACAGGTTGACCAAATCAGCCCATTTCTTACCTTTCAAGGTGGGCACGTCGACAGAGAAGCTAGCAGAGATGTACGTGCGACAGATTGTTAGGATTCATGGAGTTCTTGTGAGCATCGTCTCAGATCGGGATAGTCATTTCACTTCCCACTTCTGGAGGAGTCTGCAGGCTAGCTTGGGCACTCAGCTCAAGTTCAGTACCGCATATCACCCCCAGACAGACGGGCAGTCTGAACGGACTATTCAGACTCTCGAGGATATGCTACGTACTTGTGTTCTAGATCTCGGAGGTTCTTGGGAGGATCATCTGCACCTGGTAGAGTTCGCTTACAACAACAGCTACCAGGCCAGCATCGAGATGTCACCATTTGAGGCTCTTTATGGACGGAGGTGTCGTACACCGCTATCGTGGGACGACGTTGGAGAGAGAGCCTTGCTAGGACCAGAAATGGTCGTGGATGCAGCAGAAAAGGTAAAACTCATCAGAGACAGACTGCGAGTGGCGCAGGACAGACAACGGCATTGGGCCGACAGCCACCGTAGACCCCTTGAGTTTCAGGTATAGATTGTTGTTTTCTGGCTTATGTTTGTTTGTTTAGACTGCGTATTGAAACTGTTTTTGTGTTAGGTTGGCGATCTGGTATTCCTACGGATTTCTCTGACGCGTGGAACGATTCGTTTTGGCAGAGGCGGGAAGCTTAGCCCACGCTACATCGGACCCTTCGGTATTCTTGCGAAGATAGGTGCAGTGGCGTATAGACTAGACTTGCCGCCTGCATTAGAGGGAGTGCATAATGTGTTTCACGTGTCGCAGCTGAGACGGTACGTGGCCGACCCTAGTCACGTACTTGATCACTCGGAGATTGAGGTTGGTCCAACGCTCAGCTACCCTGAGCAGCCCGTAGAGATCTTGGACCGCAGAGAGAAGGTGTTGCGGAACCAAACTATTCTCTTGGTTCGCGTAGCGTGGAGACATCACTCTCCAGGGGAGTCGACCTGGGAGAGAGAAGACGAGATGCGCGAGCAATACCCGTATCTCTTCTAGACTTGAGGTATATCCTTTCTGATTTCATTCTTGTTATAGTTCAGTCCAATTTCGAGGACAAAATTTTTTTTAGGAGGGTAGACTTGTTACTACCACTTTTCCAGGCAAGGGTATTTTTGTAATTTCACCCTTTTAAATAATTATGAATTTAATTAATTTGCTGAGTTTTATAAACTAATTATATTTATTAGTGATATTTGGTTTAAGGTAGAAACCCTAGAACTCATTAGGACAGACCCTAGTGAGTCAACCCTAAGGTGTAAACCCTATTCTAGCAAAACCCTAGAATTTTAAGATTAGGGTGAACCCTCAAAACCCTGGACTGACTTAACCTGAGTCTATTAGGTCCTACATGACTTAACATAAAGGTTTAAACCTAAAGCTGTGCAAGGAAACCCTAGAACTAGGTTTATATATAAAGGAAGCTTCTCACAAAGCCATCCTTCATATAGACAGGAGAAACCCTAACCCTAGGTTCCATTCTCTCCTCCTCCAAAGCAAGGAAATCAGGAAACTTGGGTCAAGGAAACTCGGGAAGGAAGAACTTTCATAGAAGAACCTTCCCTGCAGGTAAAACTCTAGTTTTATTCCTTTAATTTCTGTTTTTTGATGGTAATGGCCATTAGGAACCCCAAATCTGTGTGTAGTTCGATTTTTTAGGGTTTTTGGATTAGGTTTTGGTGACCAACATAGTTTTCCCTAATTTTTGTGAACCCTAACCCTAGGGGTTGCATGTAGATTTAATTCATCACCTACATGAAGGTTAGATCTCGATTTCTTAGGGTTTTGATTGAGGATTTATGGGGTTGTATGTAAATCGGCCTTCTGCCCTTCCTGTGTTTGATGAAATGTCTATTAGGGTTTACTTATATAGGTATTCTAATTTCTGTATAATTGATGTAGGAATCTATATGTATATATATATGTATTGTGTGTTGGGGGCATTCATTTGTACATTAAGATTTGGGGAAGAACAGGGTGCAGTCGGGCAACTTGTGCCTGTGCACAGTCAAGGGGGGGGGCAGAATTCTCTGTTCAGTCGGGTTGGAGAATTCTGGGTTAGATTTCAGGGTGTATCAGTATACATGGGCATGTTGTTGTGTGTGTCTCACATAAGGTTAGATGTATCCTGTGTGTACAGTGCCTGTGAGTGCAGAGTGTATCAGTAATCTAGGTGTGTTGCTGTGCAGATTTCAGTGGGGTACTGTGTGTTTCAGTATAGATTTCAGCCTGTGTACCTACTGGGGGAAAACTGTGTGAGTATAGGACTGTGTGTTGTGTAGCTAGGCTAGTTGGGTAAGATATGAGTTTAATGCCTGGTGTTAGGACTTTATGTTAACTGTGTAGGTAATTAATTTCTGTGTGAGTGTAAATTATGTGTATAGGATTTTAACTTCAGTATGTGCAATGTGTATTAGATTAGGTGAGAAGCAAACTGTGTTCTCAGTGAGGGTGTGTATGTATATGAGGTGTGTGATCCTGAGAATGAGGGACTAGTGAGGGAGTAAATTCTGTGAGAGAAGTTGTCATGTGTCTCAATAGGTTGGGGGTCATCAGTGTGTACAGAATTTCTGTGTGTGCTCAGAACTCTGTGTGAATGATAGCAGTATGTGAGGGTGAACTCAAGTGAACTGTGTCAGTGACTTGGGTTTAAAGGGCAGTGACTGTGTGTGTGTAGATGATAACTTGAGGTGTAGTTAACTGTGGATTAGATACCTGAGTGTACCTATGTATATCAATGTGACCCTGTTTCAGTTGTGTCTTAGTGTAGTGTATTAGTGTTGAGTCTTGTGTTCAGTATATAGTGCAGTGTGGTATATGAGAATTCCCAGGTGTGTGTGGTACATATGTTTTAATTTCTGTGTGCAGTATCTTAGTATTTAGTATCTCAGTTGAGAACCTGTGTGTTCAGTGTAGCAGTTATGTGTGTGTGCTGGTGAGTTGAGGTAAGCTAGGAACTTCAGTGTGAATGAGTGTGTGTGTGTGCTAGCACTGAATGTGTTCAGTATTTGAACTGTGTCAGTGTGTGTAAGTGTATCAAGGAGAGTTGGGTGCTATGTGCCTGAGTTCACAGTTAAATTGATACCTGTGTGGACCTAGATAGGTATGTGTGCAGAATTTATACCTGTGTGTAGGTAATTATGAGGCAGTATGTGCCTGAGTACAGAATTCTGTGTGTATGTATTACCAGTGAGGTGAGTGAAACCAGTGTCTGTGTTTTGGAAAGTGTTAGGGTAAGTTCAGTTTGATACCTGTGTGTTACCTGTGCAGGTGTAGCAATCTCAGTTGTGTCTGTACAAGGTGAATGATATTGAATGTATCAGTGTGGAGTTTAGAGTATCAGTAAGGTAAGGTGGTTTGGGATATTGGGTTGAACCTTGGTGTCAGCTAAGGTATATACTCAGTATATATATATGTAAGTTAATTACATACTGATAGCATATAGTGTAAGAAATAGTAACTAGTCAGCAAAATACCAATATACCACACTATATGAGTTATATATAATGATAATACCTAGTATAATGAATAGTAGCTAGTATTAGTAGTATTACTAAATATAATCTAATATTAGTAAGTATAGAACATATAATATAGTGTATTAACTAGTATTAGTGAACCATAGCTAGTATGAACCTAGAAGCAAGGTATTGACTAGTTTTGACCAAAAACCTAGAGTTGACTTAGTTGGACCTAGTATTGACCAGTAAACCTTAGACATGACCTAGAAACCTCGTTTTTAAAATTGTTAAGCATGTTATTCTTTTAATTCATTAATTAACATTGAATTTCCATAAATAGGTCATTGTGATTCTATTTTGGACCTCGATCCTCATATTTTGCTCAGGACCACAGGCGAGTACATTCTCTGACAGTTTTCATGGTTGATTACTTCTATAAATTGTAGTGTATTACATACTTGATTCCGACACTATGGATACACGGGTTAGCACCCTAGATCCCCATCATGAGGAGTCATGATTGGAATCCATCGTGCTAGCTGGGGGATGGGGAACTATTAGTAGATTATGTGATCATATCCACACTTACCATGCATCATAGCTCACCCCACATCTCACGTCGGGTGCGGCCTGACCATCATCATGCCTCATAGCTGTTATATATGATTAGCCTAACCATTATCATGCATCATAGCTAACCATATGGTTAGCCTGACCTTCAAGAATTATAGCTAATCATATATAACCAGCCTGATCTAGTCCCAAGCCGATCACATAATAAACTAATATTTTAAACACTTAGCTAGATATTTTATCTCTATTCAGATTTACCTGTTCTAGCATTCACTATTTATTGCTCATTGCTAGATGCTTTATTGTCTATTTCATTTCTCCAGTACTTCACATGTTCAGCTTTTACTTCCATCTTGTATCTCTTACACTGTTTATAGATTTTGTCAATTTAATGAAACTGCTGTTAGTGCTTGTGCTTCGCTCCAATCCTGACTGGATAACAACATTTTCAGAGAACCTGGAGGACTTTTGCCCTACTCATTACGGTCCAGGAATAGAGGAGGATTTCACCCCAGAAATCCCAGAGGAGGTGCCTATCCTAGAGGAGAACATGCCTGCCCATGCTTAGATTATTTTTCTGCATTTATTGTTTTAGACTGAGACTGAGACTGAGATGTATTTATTTTGAATTGTGACTTTGTGAGGTCATTTAGACCCAGGTTTGAGTTGGACTTATTATGGATGGTTTTATTAGAACTCTTTTCAGTTCTCGTCGTGCCATTATTCTTATAGCTGTGATTGAGTATATTATAGAACTGTGGTTTATTTTATCATTGTCCTCCGTACGGAGTTGAGACTATTGACAGAATATACTATGTTGTGACCTAGACAGCGTTCTACCGCCGATGCTGCGGCGTAGGCTGGACGTACCCACGACTCATGCCCAAATTCCGGGTGCGGGTCGTGACACTGCGTGTCATGGACAACTTGGAATCAAGGGGGAATCTTCAGATCTCGTTCCACGGGCGGTCTCCCGGGCACTGGGGTCGATTCGATCCGGATGGAACTATCGAATAATCTCTGACTAAGCGGGATGGATAGAAGCGACACATGTACCTCCATCATCTGTGCTTTGAGACTATTAATCGGTCCTTTATGGCTATGCCAGCGATAATTATTCATATAGATAAGTCATCCTCTCTTAGCGGCAATCCGCGTGCGAGTCATTGCATCTCATCGAGAATAACTGAAACACCTGAACGATCTTGAGTATAACGATGTACATATGGAATACTTGAACATCTTATGTAACACACCTGCTAATTCGAGCAGCTCATATACCCGAAACATAATCTCGCTCACAACACAGTGTTTGCATATGTTATTGCCCCTGAGTTTCAGTATATATGCTACTTATGCTTGAATTAACTAGGTTTTCCTTGGACAAGGAAGTATGATGGTAAGTTGGTAAGTCTCGCCGTATTCTTTTATCTCGTACGACGTACTGTCACACGAGTTCGGCTTTTCATAGATGCCATAAAACTGATCCTAAGGCAAGAATAGAAAGATAACTTAATAGATGGTGCACGAAACCTATTGAACGTGTTTGGATTTGTCGAGCGGGCGAGTAGCCTCCCCACCAGTTCATTCATGTACTGATAACCCACCAGATTGCTTGTAGGGTACAAAAGAACCTCATTGGGTGCAGATGCCTCCTTCTTGCGTACTAAAGCATGGAGATCACTCTGGAGCCTTACGTCCGGAACTGAAGCACATATACAAGACATAATTTTAGAATATCGCATGTACATCATTCCATAAATATAGCTACTTGGCACGCTTTTACTGTTTCAGAGAGAGAGAGGCTTGAGCGATTTATAATCTCGGCCTAGCACCGCCTGTAACACTTATTTAACATCAATATAAATTTTTCTTTACTTCTAATTGTGTTATTCAATGCTTCTGCTATTGTCGACTTAGTAAACTTGTTACCAATCGCCTATGCGTTTATGATTCTGCTGTACTCGGACAATCTGTGCGACTCTGTGGCTTCGACCTCTTATCGCCAGCAATGAACCTCGGCCTTGCAGGGCGCAGCTCTACGCTCATGCGGCATCAAGCCCAGATGGGTGAGGACGATCGTCCCGCGAGAGCGCTGGCGCAGTGATTCTCGCCTAGCGGGGAAAGTCGATTAGCCTGTAGGAGATCTGGGCGTGACAAGGTCCTCCGTACTGATAATGGTGTGGGAGGGGTAGAAAGAATGATATCACCTGAAAAAAATCTGGTGGTGGTGGTGTAGGTGTCTCAGGAGTTGAGACGGACGACGGGAAGGGACTTGGCACTGGCACTATTGGTATTGGTGCTGCAGTTTGTTCCCCTTTCCTACTGTAGGTAAGTAACTCCCACTGAGCTGTGGGCCTAACACCTCTTATCTCCTCCCCCTATTCCTCTTCACTCTCCTCCTCAACCGTTCCTCCATGCCATACTACTAAATCGGTCACCAAACTCTCACCAATCTCCCTCTCGCCTCATACTCTCAGTGTCAGGTGAGGTTCCCATGGATGAGGTTCCCTCCTGAAGGTAGTATGGCTCAAGCTCCCTGAAGTGAACATCCATTCTCATAAACCTCTTCTTTTCTACTGGGCTCCAGCACACGTACCCCTTCTAAGTCACCGAATAGCCTACAAAGACACACTTGACTGCTCTAGGGTAAAGTTTCCCAACAGACAGTCTGTTGTCCTTCACAAAACATACGCAGCCAAACACCTTCAGCAAAAGTATCCCACTATTACTTTCTTACAATATCTCACATGGAGACTTCTATTCTAGTACTTTCGAGGGCATCCTATTGATCAGTTGAGCTGCTATCAATACCGCATGCCCCCAGAGACTCTGTGGGACATTCATGGCGATCATCATGCTCCTTGCCACCTCTAGAAGGTGTATATTCTTCCTTTTTACCACTCTATTCTGTGCTGGTATGTATGCACAGGTGGTCTGATATTGTATTCCTTGGGCTGACAGGTATTCCTCAAGTACTTTATTGGTATACTCTGTCCCATTATCAGATCTCAGTACCTTTACCAATGCTTTATACTGAGTCTGGACATGTTTATGAAAGTCCCAAAAACATGTAAAGACATCACTCTTATTCTTCATCAAATACAGCCAGGTGACACGAGAGAAACAATCAATAAAAAAAATAAAATGCTTGTAACCATTCATAGTAGTTGTGGCATACGGCCCCCAAATATCAGAATGTATAATATCAAAAATAGAAGAGCTCCTATGGCCCGCAATAACATATGAGCTCCTAGTGAATTTGCCTAAATTACATGCATCACATACTAGTTTTACCTTATTTGCTTTCTCATAAATAGATGGATACAACCTACTCAAAATATCAAAAGAGGAGTATCCCAACCCCCTGTGATGGAATATCAGTATATCCTCAGCACTCATCTTTGGTCCTCCCATTCCTGCCATCTCTTCCACATACACCAATGCCGAATCTAGCCCTTTCCGATATAGGTAACACAGTCCATCATGCCAAGTGCCAGTCCCAAGTCTTCGTCCCGTCTCCTTCTCCTAGAAGATTACCTTAAAATATCAAAAGAGACAATGCATTTTAGTTGGAGAATTATAAAACTAATAGATAAAAGACCGACTAGAAAAGAAGGAGCATGCAAAATATTAGATAATTTTACTGAACCTGTATAATCGACAATACCCTTACCGACCACTGGCTGGAAAGTACCATCAGTTGTTTGAATATTGTCCGCCGATGCTAGGTGAGTGTAGGAAGAGAACTCACTAGCATTCCCTATCATGTGTCGATACGCACCCAAATCAACAATCCAGTCCGACAATCTAAGGGGACATAGATGCAAGGGCGAGTAAGTCGTTAGTACCTTTCGATGGATGGACATACATGACAGGGTTTCCTCTGGCAAATACTGAGGTAGATGCCTCCTCAGTCCCACTGCTCCTTTCTCTATTGCTTTTTGGTCTCTGCTTTCTCCTTAGTATCTCCAGCATGCCCAGTAGTGCCTGATCCTCCTCGGTATAGGCACCAGCAGTTCCCTCCTCATCTTCTACTACTAGTAGGTTCGTCCGATAAACTCCTCGACCACCCTGTCGACCTCCACGACCACGTCCTCCAAACTGTCCATGTCCACCATATGAATCTCCCTTCTTGGGTGGTTTGGTGCAAGTATACCTCAGATGCCCACCTCCCTGTAGTTGTAGCACTGTCGGGGGTCTTCCTTAGGTCCTGTGCCGCCTGAATTGGCAACCGCCAGTGCTGACTTTACTTCAGGACTACCACTTGTCCCTACCTGTAGCTTGATGTGATTTTCCTTCTGGATCATGGTCGAGATAGCCTTCTAAAGTATAGGTATCTTCGGTTGGGCTAGAAGTAGTGCTGTCCTCTGAGCAAACATTGCGGCCAGGCCCTTAAAATTTTTTATCGTCCTCTCCTGCAGACATACCTGTCTCTTCTTACACTTCAGTTCTCGCAGCTCGCCCGATCTAAGGAGTGATCGTAATCCAACCACAGACGCTCCAACTCTGTAGCATACTCCTGCACCGTCTTCTCTCCCTGTACGGTGTTGTTGATCTCCCCCTTGATCTGGAAAATCCTAAAGTTATTTCCCACATCATCGTAGGTCCTTCTCAACTTCTGTCATATGTTATTTACCATCTCAAGGCCATCCACTATGGCGGCGATTGACTGGACTAAAGAATTGAGGAGACAAATGTATATTACCATATGAGTGGACTTCCAATCATCGCGTCCTGCCGAGCCCTCATCCGGCTCTGTCTTCTCTCATTATAAGAAACCCTCTAGGTTCTTCCCTGCGAGGGTTCTCCTCACCCATCGTGACCAACTAAGGTAGGTGGCCAGTCCATCAATCTTTAAATCGATGGAGGGAAGCTCTAACTTTGCCAGTGTTCGTGTCGCGCTCTCACCAGCCGACAGTTTTATCAGCTTCATCAATGTTGCGACCTCCGCAGGGTCCAACTTCTTAATGATCTCCTCTATCGATCCTCCTCTTCTCCGATCACCTCACACCTATCCTACAATTCACCTTCGTCCTCTCCTAGACCCGATCATGCCTCTCTCCCATCGGATCTAGGCCTTCGATGTCAACGTCCGGAATGACCCGCGAAAGATGCCATAAACTGAGGCAGAAGGCTCTTGCGGGTTCTACAGAAGTCACGACTTCGTGGTGGTGGCGGCGGCGATGACGGTGGTGGTGGGCGAGCTGTGTGGCGGCGCTGCAGCGTTGGTGGAGGCTAGGGTTTGTAGCGGCTAGGGTTTGTACTATGATACCATGTAGAATATTTTAGATTTCTATTTCTTATTATAATCTCTTGGCTATATATATATATATATATATATATCGCCTTACAACCCTCCATCTTACATAAAATCCCCTAATATATTCTAATATGCCAACAATATATAAAAACTATCCTTTCGTATTCTTCCATTCTAACTCTTATCATCTTTGGCATCCTTGCTTCTTTCAACCGTAGGATTCATTAGAAAATTTGAAGGAGAAAAGCTAAGGAACTCACACCCTTCTTCATCACACTATAAACCTAGCATTGGAAGCAATTCTAACCTAATTGGAAGAAAAAAAAGTCTTACAACTTTTAGAGAAGGAAGCAAAAAAAAAGTTGCAACTTTGAGAGAGAAGAAAAGGAAATTTGTATGAGAGACTCAGAGAGAGAGAGAGAGAGAGAGAGAGAGAGAGAGAGAGTTTGATGGATATTGTTCTTGAAGATTCATATAGTCTGTTAAGAATAATTAGATTTAAGATTTCTTCTTCTACTCCTATCCGGATATGGATACGTGTTGAGAGTATTAATGGACTTTTAGTCCCACATCGAGTAGATTAGTAGAGAGAGGGGTTAGCCTATCCTATATATATATGTAGCCCCATATCAATAAAAATAAAAGCCAAGTATTCTACTAAAAATTTATTTGGTATCAGAGCCAGGTTCCCCTAACCCTAGCCGCCACCTCCATATCCCTCCCCTCCTTCTCCCCTGTGCCCCCCTGCACGTCTCCACAACCGCCCCTCCCTTCGCCCCCCACTATCCAATAACCCCCTTTCCGCGTCGGCCTCCGCCCCCTCTCCACCGCCGCTAGCGCAACCTTCTTCCTTCTCAATATTATATATATATAGTGCTTTATTGGAATCAAGATTCTGGAAGGCAAACTTGTTTGCTTAAGCTTCTGATTCTCGATTACAACTTTTGAGTCGACAGAGGGTAGACTGTAAAGTTTATCATAAGTTCTGTTGGCCTTATTCATTCATCTTCGTTAGAATTAAGATTCTGGATGATAAACTTGTTTGCCGAAGCTTCTGAATCTCGTTTGCAACTTTTGGGCCGACAGATGATATACTGCAAGTTTATCAAAAGCTCTGTCAGGCCATGCGGTCGTGGGTCGCAGCCATGCACGGGACATGAGTAGCAACTCATAAGGTCACCGCTACCACTGAAGGAAGAATAATAGACATGGAGAGGACATCGATCAAAGGTTAAGACGATCTAGATCTGCTACCGCCTTGCTGATGGAAGAGGAGAAGAAGAAGACGATAGAGATGATCTATGACAAGATGATGGCCATAGAGATGAAGGCTTTGGTGGACGATCTCTTCTCTAGGAGGCTGACCGAGCCTAGCTCCCATGTTGTACACGCATATGTGGATCCTTCCCCATACAAAATAGAAAAGTTAAAGAAACTGGAGAAAAAGTTGGAGGGTACTTCTAACTACTTGAAATGGTCCCGTCAAGCAATGCAAACTCTGAAGGCAAGGGGCTTGGTGGGCTATGTGAATGGCCAAACTAAGGCACCTGAAGATCACTCCTCCCGGGAGTTTGCTATATAGGAAATCTTCAAAAATATTGTAGCTGGATGACTGACAGCCTCATTGATCGACTAAGTTTTGGACAACGTAGAAGCGATTGAGAGTGCTAGTTATATTTGTATGACGCTGAGAGACATGTACTCAGGGATGGGCAGCCCTATGAGGGTCTTCCAACTACAGGAAGAACGTGATAAGTTTGTCCAAGAAAATCACACAATTTCTGAGTATGCGGCCCTGCTGAAGAAGTATTGGTCAGATCTTGACCACTATGATCCCATTGGCATAAAGGATGAGCAAGTGGAACAACATTTGCAAAATATTATCAGAAGTTCATAGAGTATGTCTCGCGACAGAGAATGATGAAGTTCCTGAAGGGGCTCAATCTAACATTCGAGTAGAGGAGGAATATCTTACTTGCACAACCCAGACTGCCATCCCTGGAGGAGGCCATAGCTGCTATAGCATAAGAAGAGTCATGATTGAAGCTGATGCATAGTACCACTAGCTCTCCGGAGGAAAAATTAGCTCTAACAGTTTTTAACCCAAATCCTTCCGGAGGGGAGGGTACTACAACTCTGGAGACCCTGGATATTTTATCATATTTTGTATGAAACTTCTGAGAGGCCATTCCAGCAGTGGTGAACGCAGCCGTGGAGGGCATATGGGTGGCAGAGGAGGCTATGCCGGTGACAGAGGTAATCATTCTAGGGAAACAAGAAAAACCTGGTAGAAGAGGGAAGTGAGAGTCAGTCATCCAGTATGATCCCTAGTGAGAGGGAAAGGATAGAGATGTGGATAGGCATGAAGCTTGGAACCAGCGAAAATTGAGCCAACACCTCTGGGGCATCGACTCCAACTACCTTCGGGGGTAACATCATGTACTATGCCCATACAAGCACATGTATACCTGCTCATGTCCTTGCATCTATCCATAGACCTGGTTGGATAATTGATTCTGGGCATCCCGCTATGTCACGAGTGCCCATGATGAGTTCCAAGATTACACTCACCTGACGATGCCTGAAAGCATTCAGAATATTGATGGTACTGCTAGACCTATTGTGGGTAAAGGTACAGTTGAATGCACCCATTCCATAATCCTTACTGATATCTTGCATGCTCCATCTTTTCTTGTTAATTTATTATCCATTAGTGTTATTGTTCTTCAACTTAATTGTATTATTTTCTTTGACATTCCTAAGGTAATTTTTTAGGAGAAAGGAACGGAAAGACGGTTGGGGACTGGCACTTGACATAAGGGGCTATGATACTTAGACGGGTGGGCTAGATGCAACACTGACATCATTGGTGGAAGAAGCACAACCGGAGAAGCCGCAAAGAATTATGGAAGTAGAATAATTACTTCAACATCAGTGCATGGAACACTCTTCATTCAGTCTACTGAATCGAATGTATCCATCTATGTATCAAAAGGCTAATAAACAAAAGTTGGTTTATGATGCTTGTGAGCTTGGAAAATATACTAGAAGCTTTTATATGAGTTCTGGAAATATAAGTTTAGCTGATTTTGATATGAAACACTCTGATGTGTGGGGACCTTATCCTTATAACTGCTATTAATGGTTTTAAATAGTTTATCACATTTATTGAGTGCTACACTTGTGTCACCTGGGTATACCTAATGAAGAGTAAGAGTGATATCTTTGCATGCTTTCAAGATTTTTATTGTAGGGTTACAACATAGTACAGTGATAAAGTGAAGATTTTGAGGCTAACAATGGGACATAATACACCAACAAGGCTATTGAAGGGTACTTATCAGTCCATGGGATATATCAGACTTCATGTTCCTATACACCAACACAGAATGGCATGGCGGAGCAGTAGAACAAGCACCTGTTGGAAGTAGCATGGTCATTGATGTTTGCCATGAATATTCCTAAATACTTGTAGGGCATGCCATGTTGATGGCTGTATATCTCATCAACATGATGTCTTCTCAGGTATTAGAATGGAAGACACCGTTTAAAATGCTTACAAGAGAGAATAAGTACATTGTTCCCCCAAAGGTATTTGGATGTGTATACTTTGTGAAGGATAATAGGCCTGCAGTAGAAAAGTTGGACCCTCGGACAGTGAAGTACATCTTTTTTGGCTACTTAGGACTCAGAAGGGATACTCTTGTTGGATTTTGGTGGAACGGAGACTCTTTGTGAGCTTGGACATTACATTCATAGAGATGAAACCATACTACCATAATGGTTCAGGTGAAGGCTTTGAATTTGGTGACACATCTAACACAAGAGGTGTTAGGAGTAAGGGATGGGCCCAAGTGTGATTGTCGGGTCAGTTCCATGCCCAATGATGGAAGCTGGTCCAAAGAAATAAGGAAAAGATAGCAAGGATGAGAAAAGTGATGAGGATGCAGACAATCAGGAAGAAGAAAGTGATGCTCCAATATAGGGGGAGGAACAAACTACAGAACAATCTATAGAGCTCCAAGTCTACAGAAGAAGAAAGCAGCAGTCCACTACTGTGCCTATTGCCCCTACTGTGCCATATCCCTCGCCTAACCTTGCCCCAACTCTTGAAGATGCACCTCCTATACCGGATCCCTCTAATTCGGATACGGATCCCTCTAATTCGGATGGTATACGGATCCCTCTGATTCGGATGGTATGCTCTCTCCTCCACTATCTCATATTCCCTTAAGAAGATCTTATCGCAGTAATGCAAAAAGATCCCTTAATCGTTATGGTTATGAATATGACTTTGCCTATTTTTTATCCTACTCTAATATATCCCCTACTTATGGAGCATTTATTGCATCGTTAGACACCATCTCTTTGCCTATGTGTTGGCAGAAAGCGAAGGAAAATCCAAAGTAAAAAGCTGCAATATTGGAGGAACTTGGGGCACTCGAAAGAATTGGAATATGGAAACTTATTTTATTACCTAAAGGAAAGAGAGCTGTTAGATGCAAATGGGTCTTCACAGTAAAGGAGATGCCAGAAGGAAAGGTGGAGCGATACAAGAAAAGATTGGTTGCAAAGGGATTTACTTAGTCCTATGGCATCGACTATGCTGAAACATTTGCTTCAGTAGCAAAGATGAGTACTGTGAGAACCCCGGTCTCTCTTGTAGCAAACCATGGGTGAAAAATTCTTCAATTGGATGTGAATAATATCTTTTTTATGGAGATCTATAAGAGAAAGTATACATGGAGATGCCTCCAGGATTTTGTACGAAGCAGTTGACAAAAAATATGTGCAAGCTGAAGAAATCACTGTATGGACTCAAGCAATCTCCTCTGGCCTGGTTTGAAAAATTCAGGAAGGCTGTCACAGACATGGGGTACGGGTAGACCAATGCAGATCATACTATATTCTTCTGATATACGAGAGGCCAAGTCACCATACTTATAGTATATGTAGATGATATAGTGATCACAGGTGATGAGAAGGAGGAGATTACCTAACTGAAGTCAAAACTTGCCAAATAATTTGAAGTAAAGAACTTGGGAATGATGAGGTATTTTTTCGGGATCGAGATGGCTCGAGGAAGAGTTGGGATTATCCTCTCTTAGAGGAAGTATGTACTAAATCTACTCACAGAGACTAGTATGCTGGGATGTCGATCGACAATCGCTTCAATTGATTAGAAAGATAAGTTGGGGGCAGAGGCAGGAGAGCCGGTTGATCGTGAGAGATATCAGAGGTTTGTAGGCAGATTGATTTATCTAGGCCACACTCGCCATGATATCTCATTTGCTATGGGTGTAGTGAGTCGCTACATGCATGATCCAAGGAAGGGCCACATAGATGTAGTTTTTTATATCCTGAGATATTTGAAGGGGACTCCTGGAAGAGGGCTATGGTTCAAAAAAAATAGGCACCTGGATATTGAGGGGTACTGTGATACAGATTGGAAAAGCTGCATGGATGACAAAATGTCTACCTCAGGGTACTGTATCTTTATGAGAGGTAACCTAGTCTCATAGATAAGCAATAAATAATATGTGGTAGCACGATTGACTACTGAAGCAGAATATAGAGCTATGGCTCTGGGAGTGTCAGAGTTATTGTGGGTAAGAGCGCTACTGACAGATTTAAAGCTGAACCAGGGAACACCATTACATCTTCTGAGTAATAGTCAAGCTGCACCAAGTATAGCTAACAATACAGTTCATCATGATAGAGCTAATCACATATCGATCGGTTCTTTATCAAAGAGAAGCTAGAGAAAAATATATTAAAGATCGATCATGTTTGCTCAGAAGAAAAAGCTGCATATTGTCTTACTAAGGATCATAATTCATTGAATCTTTCTAAACTATGTAACAAGATGCGGATGATTGATATCTATCGTCTATCTTGAGGGTGAGTGTTGAGAGTATTAATGGGCTTTTAGTCCCACATCTAGTAGAATAGTAGAGAGAGGGGTTAGCCTCTCCTATATATATATGTATCCCCACATCAATAAAAATATAAGCCAAGTATTCTACTAAAAATCTATTATATGTTATCTCTCTCTGTTTCTATATATATTTTTAGTTGTATAACTTTTTACATTATCCATTAATAAAATCAATACTTTTGATTTGTTTTATCATATCCGAGCCTAAGGTTTATGAATCCTAGGATTGTTCGAACTCTCTTTCGATATTTCCTCCTCCTCAAATTTCCTTCGGCAGAGACTTACTCTCTACTATACTTGGTTATTCTCCTAACCTTAGCCATCTTCTTTGTGACTATCGACTTACCGGGTGTTTTATCTTATGCCAACATCAGCCTCTTCGGAAAAAAAATCCATCTTAGGGTTCAAAAGCGCAAGCATACTCTCTTTATCCATAAAGATTCAGCAGAGCCCTCCATCCTCCTTTCCTCGAGTATGTGTATGGCCTCTTGCATCCCCAACAACTGGCGGACCAAGCGATGCCATTAAATTGCTTCCAGATTCAAGGAACAGACCCATGAACAAGAATGTGTGGGTGCAAAAGATTCCAATCTTGCACTTTGACTCCAGCAAAATATGGGCAATTTTAACAATATACTTGGCTGTCCTCCAGTATGTAAGCACTATATTAAAGCTTGGTGATTCTTTCTTACCACTTGAAACTTCCTCTAAAAATTTTAGTTTGACAAAAAAGATCAAAAAAAAAAAAAAAGTGTCCTCTATGTACTTATTACGGGAAATTCGATCATTATGCTACCACTTGCTATACTCGTCAGCAGTCTAGTCTGATTTGTTCTTATTGCTAGAAGGTTGGACACTCAGTGGATAATTGTTTTCTACTTCATCCACATTTAAAAATATAATTCTTCAAGCGAATAAAGACAAAGTTCTTCTTCGACTCGTTCTCCAGTGCCTCAGGCTTACTTTATTGATAGTATATAGACATTGGCAGATATTCAGCACCTTCTTACTCAATTAGAGCTCTAGGTGCAGCTTCAACTCTAGCACCAACCTGTCTTTGCTAGCTCCTCTGCATATGCCTCTATTGGTATCTATTTCTTGGATATTATACTCTGGTTCTTCTTATCTTATGACTTCTGACCTTAGTCTCTTATCTAGTATTACACATTTACCATCTCACTTTCGTACTTTACACACAACTGATGGTTCTCAGTTGATCATCACTCAATCTGGCTCTATTATTTCTGATACTTTGAGTCTTCCTTTTGTCTTACATGTTCCCCATTTTACTTTGTACCTCATATCAGTCAATAACCTTTATGAGAGTAGATTTATTATTTTTTTTATTCCCTCACATATTCTGTAACTGACCCTCATACGGGCCAGACGATTGGTCGTGCTCATAGGAAGGGGTTGTTGTACCACTTAGAGTTTTTTCATCTTCCATTAACTCAATCTTTTAATTCTAGTCATACTGCTTCGTTACGTCTGCTGCCGACTTGTGGCACATAGACTTAAGTCATATTTCAGAACCTCCTCTAAAAACTTTATTTTATAGTGGAGATCTTGGACGTAGTTCTTTCTCTTCTCTATCTACATGTACGGGCTGTAAGTTGGCAAAACACATAGCCTTATCTTTTCTTAAGAGTTTATCTAAATCTTGTTGTATTTTTGAGTTAGTTCATTCTGACATATGGGGACCTACTCCTATCCTATCTATGAGTAATTTTCTCTACTACGTAAGTTTTATTGATGATTACACTCGTTATACTTGGGTCTATCTTATGTGTCAACGTTCTGATCTCCCTTTCATTTATAGGACATTTACTACTATAATTCACACCCAATTCAATGCTATGATTAAAATTTTTTATTCTAATTGTGCTCGTGAGTCTCTCTCCACTATGATGCGATCTATCTTGCAATCTCACGGCACCCTTTTTTAGCAGTCCTGCCCTTACACTCATGAACAAAATGGAGGTAGCCGAGCAAAAATATCATCATATTCTTGAGACTGCTCGTGCGCTCTTATTATCCTCTTCTATTCCTCAAATATTCTTAAGTTCTGAGTTAGGAGTTATGACACTTCTAAGTTGCTATGGCTGCTAAAAACGAGGCTGAATACTATGACGAATTTGGACTATTTTGGATAAAAAAATATATGTATACACCCAATTTACCAATTCTACCTTTACGTATCATGACATATCATGATACAGATTCTAAGTGTCCAATTTTGGATACAAGAACACTTTCACACCATCAAATAAACATTAATAGTCCTTATTAGGACGCAATACACACACTCAATGGACACAATTAAAATTTTCTCTAAATTGAGCCCCAAAATTATGACACCAACTTAGGTCTACCAAATTGAGGCTCCTAGTACCAAGATCTACCATTAGAAAGTCAAATCTAATAATGGAAAGGTTCATACATGACCAAGGGTTGTTCCTAACCATGAATTTGATAAAATTTAGAGAATTACATAGTGTTTTGGTAGCCTCTTTGGAGAATTCTTAATTTGGACAAGGAAGAGATGAGTAGGACAAAATCTCCTAGCAAGCTCCTCTCATATAGATCTCCATGTGCTATCCAATGCTCTAGGCCTTCATGATGGTGAGAATGAGTGAAATTGGAAGTAGATTGAGTAAAATTGGTAGGAAATTGAGTTTGCTTGGGAATGAAGAAGCTTTGGGAAAAATGAGGCTAATGAGTAAAATGAATGGATGGGCCCTAAATTGAACTTATCTCTTATATTAAGGTTTGTTCATGCCAAAATATCAAGTTTTTTCCTCTCCATTTGTTATGAATAGAATCTAATTAACTAAAAGAAAAAATCTCTACAACTAAGAGAAATATTCTCTTCATGACAACTAAACTAAATTAATTCTAATTACTAAAGTCATGACTAACAATAATTAGTACTAACTAACACTTGCAAATTCTAATTGGCTAGCCACTAACTAACACTAATCTAATTCTAGGCAATCACTAATATAAAATAATATAAAAAAATTAACAACATGCAAAATTACCAAAATACCCCTATGGTGGAAAGTGATAGTTACAATCCTACCCCCCTTAGAAAATTTTTGTCCTTGAAATTTAAGGATAAAAGTAGACATAAACTGAAAGGATAACTCATGGTCCAGAAGATAATCTCGTCTCCTTTCTCCTAATTGGTTATAATCTATTCATCGTAATCCTGGCTATAATTAAACCCTCATCTAACGATGTTCATAGAAAGTCCTATCCGAATCATACAACATACAATTCTATTAAAAAGGAAATATTCACGATTTATCAAACATGTACGATTATAATCCTATTAGTCCTGATATTGCAATCTCCACCAAGGGTATAATCAAACTATACCATAGCACCAAAAATTCTCATGCACACTATAAGGTACTAAAAAGTCACACTGATCAATAGGTGAAAGGTAAAAAAGGAAAAGGACAAAACCTTCTAACCCAACACCTATAGATCGGTCCCCTCGACCGTCATCGCAAAAGCTCTGCCCTGTTGGTGTGTCTCCCTCTGCTGGTCCGAGATAATTTATGGTGCCACAAGTGGCCTAGCTGTACCTCTCTTACTGCCTGGAATATCCGCACTCCTATGTCCCATAATATACCCTTACATACCCTATCTCATTATCACACTGATATACTCAACTAATACTATCTCACACACTAATACTCACTAATACTAAACTAATATATTGCACCTATCCTACATGACTCATCCTACTTTTGATACACCCTGAACACTTGCACTCTCTAGGCACCCTTGGTACACAGTCATTAACTCTATAACTATATTGGACATATACTTGATACTCTAGGATACCAACTACTAACTATACTCTGACACCTATCTTAGATCTATGGCTATAAATAGTACTACACTATGAGTTACTTCTAGGCTTATACACTGATACCTAATATTCTTCTACCCAACTAGGAACCATTTACAGACTCATAAGCTACACTCTTAATAGTTTACACTAATACACAAATTGGACACAAACATGCCTACAAGTTACCAGACTACTACACTATCCAAAGAAGCTGCCTCCGGAACTAATGAAGGTGATGCACTATAAGGAACTAACTTGAGAAACTAAAGATATCTCTATCCTGAGCTAGCAAGGATGATTAAACAAAATTCAATAATAAAAGTTGAATAATAGGGATGATATGTTAAGAACAAATTTAAAATACAATCTGATAATCATACGCGTCTATCTGAAATTATGTTATCCAGAATTCTCACCATGCTAGTAAGTATAGCTGCGCTAAACAATAGAGTCCATAACTAAGGTACACACCTCTAAAATTATGGTATTTAAAATTTTTGCCCTGCCGCTTACTTAGCTGCAAAAACTCTAAATTCCACAACCAAGAGAAATATATCCAAAATCAGGCTCTATATCTTCATCACGCCAGCTAATATGGTTGCGATAAACTCTAGACTCCATAACTAAGACAGACGGTTACCTTTCTCACCACTCTTATCCAAATACATTATCAAAGTGTACCATGATATAGTCCATAAAATATATCTCGATACAAGAATCAAATTCAACAACGAACATGTGGAGGTAAACAAAAACAAGGGAATCAGATCTCGAAATAGAGTTTATAGTAAGATTCTCAAGGGTCATCCCATGAATCTCTCAAGGAATCCTAATTTATGATTGAGTATCCTCTTATACTAATATCCTATATACTATATCATATCGTAGGCTCGCAGTAGTATAACTAAGCCGTTATACTACCATAATATCATAATAATTGCGAAGCCTGACCTGCATGGACACCACAAAAATATGTCACGATCCGCACCCTGTGTGAGGATACGAGTACGTAGGTACGTCCAGCTTATGCCACAACATCGATGGTAGAACGTTGTCTAGGTCTATAATACTATCAATCTCATACAATAATATAAACTAAACCTGTCAATGATATATCAACTCCAAAATGGAGGACAATATGATAATGATATAAAAATTAATACTCAATCATAATAAGACTAGAGGAGGATAAATGACACGATATGATAAAACGAAGGAGTCACGAATCTCAACTAGATAATCCTCAATATCAACATCAATCTAAACAAATCTAAAAGTAATAATAATATATTACAAAAGTCTAACACGTTGGAAACAAATCCAGTACTGAATAAAGATAACTAAAATAACCAATGATACTGGCTAGACCTTCCGGTAATCACTCCTGAACTAAAGGGTCCAAAGCTACAGTATTTACCTTCTGCGGTCCGTAATGTGTTGGACACAAGTCCTCGAAATAACTGTCTGAAAAATATATCCAGTTAGGATTGGAGCAAAGTAGAACCCAATAGCAGTTCCAAGTTAATTGATAATGACTATAAACAGAAATAAAGAATGTAATACAAGACGAGAAGCAATAAATAATATCATATTATGGTAGAAAAGAGACAGTTAATCTAGAGCACTATGGTATACACTGATCACAATAATATAGAATAAAGGCAAAAAAATAGAATATAATGAAGAACTGTAACTATACTAAGTATTTAAAATACTAGTTAGATATGTGATCGGCTTGGGTTATCAAGATCTACTATCAAGGCTATAATACAGTTATATGTACAGTATGATTGGCTATTGTCTACAAGTAATACAATCATATAAGATTGGTTGTTGTCTACGAAGTAACACAATCATACGTGAGGTGTATGCTTGGTTATTGTCTACATGATGCAATACAATGTTTAAGATTTTGATCACATATTTATCTAGCACTTTTCCTGCCCCAACTAGTATAATGGATCTAAATTATTATATGTCATGACACGGTAATCACTATACAAGGTCTATCATACAAGCACGATGATCACTGTCTATATAATCATGGAGAATATTAAGGTAATCACTACAAAGTAATATCTCATGACGACGATCCAAATATACTAACCCGTGTACCATCGTGTCAAGAGTCAAGTAAAATATTGCTAAATACTTGTATTATAGTAATTATCAAATAATAGAAACTATCAGAGAATGTACTCGCTAAAAATCTGGTGCTGAATCTCAATAATATCCAAAATGGTACCTCAATAACCTAAATATGAATATATTGCTAAATACTTATATTATAGTAATTATCAAATAATAGAAACTATCAGAGAATGTACTCGCTAGAAATCTGGTGCTGAATCTCAAATGATATCCAAAACGGTGCCTCAATAACCTAAATATGAATAATTAAATCAAAATAGTATTTTAGAATCATAAGAATGCTATACTAGCTTGAAACTAGGTATATAAGTCAATACTAGGTCAAACTAAGTCAAACTAGGTCAAATATAGGTCAACATAGTCAAACTAGATCATTTCCTAGTTTCTAGGTTGATTTTACCTGTTTACATGGTTTATAAAGTTATACTAGGTCTCAACAAGTCACTATTTGATTTTTAGGTGTTAACCATGTCAAACTAGTCAATACTAGTTAATATTACGCCAATACTAGATTTCTAGGCTATACTAATAAGTTTCTAGCATATATTACCATAATATATACTTCTATCAATAATTTCTAGCAATACATTGGTCTATAGCTATTTACCTTACCCCGTATCATGATAACCTGTATCACACATTTACCTAATACCTTAGCCCGTATCTCAAATACCTTAACTATTAGTCAATACCTTAGTTCTAGGGTCAATACCTTGGCCTATAGCTATTTACCTTACCCCGTATCACGGTATCTTAACTCGTATCACATATTTACCTAATACCTTAGCCCGTATCTCAAATACCTTATCTATGGGTTATTACCTTGGTAATGCTATATTTTAAAGTCTTACTAGTTAGCTATGATATAATAATATCATATATACTATATAAATATACTAATATATATAATAACTTAGTCTAATACTTAATACCTAGCCAATACCTTAGTATTACCTCATTACCTAGTTATTACCTTAGTATTACCTCATTACCTTAACCAATATCTTAACATATTATCCTGTATCATAGTTCGTAGACTAATAACTTAGCTAATACAATTACCTTGACCAATATCCAATACCTTAACTCATACATTTGTACCTAACTTATTACCCAAGCTAGACAATACCCTTACCATGGTATCTTAATCTAATACATAATATCATAGCCTTACCTTAGTATTCTAGTATTACCTTATACTAGTTCAAATATTTTAGTATCTTGGTATTCTAAATATATTACTATATCCTAGGATACCATACTCTAATTTACTCCACATATATCTCACTTATTTGTACATGCTACCACATAAAGTATCATATGATACCAACCGCCAAGATACTAATCCATGACCATAATCTATACTTATTATATTCAAGATACTTATCCTACTCTTGGCACTTGACATCTTGATATTATCCATTACCTAGTTCGAATACCCAATATCTTAGTATCTTGACCAATACCTTATCCTCCTAGATACTTACCCAACTAACTCTAATACTAATACTTGATACCAAATATGATATCTTACTCAAGCCCCAATACTCACTTACCCTCACTCATGATATTTGAATTTCATGGTACCAATATCCTCATGGTACCCAAGTATCACACTAGTACCTTGCCCCAAACTCTAATACCTTGACACATAACTTACCTATACTTTGCTCACTTGATAACCACTTGTATCAATACTAACACACACACACACTAACTAACACCTATTACCTAACACACACACACACACACACACACACATACACACACACACACATACATACATATACTTGACAACATATGATACATACACTCACTTGATATCCATACTACTTAGTCTCATAGGATACACAAAATGCTTATGTCGTATAGTCAGTTCTTTAGTTGTAACAAATACTGAACCTACTAGACCTATTCAATAAATTCTAGGGTTAAAGTATGTCATAGCCCTTTATATCAGCTTTTCGAAACTTCAAACAGATTACATTTTCGTGTCCGAAAGCTCCCGAAAATGCAAAAATACCAAAACACATTTATCTTTCGGACACCTGACACTCAAATAGTTGTACAGAAAATTTTAGAACGAATTTGGCCTATTAATTTATATATTTGAAAAGATAACTTCGATACAGTTCTTTTAAAAAAATAAGAGATTAATCGGAGTCCTGAGTTAGGAGTTATGACACTTCTAAGTTGCTATGACTGCTAAAAATAAGGCTGAATACTATGATAAATTTGGACTATTTTGGACAAAAGAACACATGTATACACCCAATTTACCAAATCTACCTTTATGTATCATGGCGTATTATAATATGGACTCTAAGTGTCTAATTTTGGACATAAAAATACCTTCACACTATCAAATAAACATCAATAGTTCTTATTATGACACAATACACACACTCAATGGACACAATTGAAATTTTCTCCAAATTAAGCCCCAAAAATATGATATCAACTTAGATCTACCAAATTAAGAGCTCATAGTGCCTAGATCTACCATTGTAAAGTCAAATCTAATAATGGAAAGGTTCATACATGGCCAATGGGTGTTCCTAACCATAAATTTGATAAATTTGAGAGAATTAACTAGTATTTTGGTAGTTTCTTTGGAGAATTTCAAATTTGGACCTGGAAGAGATGAGTCGGACATAATCTTCCAGCAAGCTCCTATCATATGGATCTTTATGTGCTCTCCAATATTATAGGCTTTCATGAAAATGAGAATGCGTGAAATTGAAAGTAGATTGAGTAAAATTTGTAGAAAATTGAGTTTGCTTTGGGAAAAATGAGGCTAATGAGTGAAATAAAATGAATGGATGGTCCCCTAAATTGAACTTATCTCTTATAGTAATGTTTGATCATGCTAAAATATCAAGTTTGCTCCTTTCCATTTGTCATGAATGGAATCTAATTAACTAAAACCAGGAATCTCTACAACTAAGAGAAATATTCTCTTCATGACAACTAAACTTAATTAATTCTAATTACTAAAGTCATGACTAACAATAATTAGCACTAACTAACACTTGCAAATTCTAATTAGCTAGCCACTTACTAACACTAATCTAATTTTAGGCAATCACTAATATAAAATAATATATATAAAAAATTTAACATGCAAAATTACCAAAATACTCCTATGGTGGAAAGTGGTAGTTACATGGTGCACTTGTTGTTCTTCTTCCTGAGACTGAACGTACGAAACTGACAGTCCGATCAGCCCAAGTTTGCCTTACTCGATTTTATTTCTGAGCATAAGGGATATCGTTGTTATGATCCTTTGGCCCGTCGTCTTCGTTTATCGGGTCATGTCATATTTCTAGAGAACTCTTCTTATTTTACTGTATTTGTAGTGTCTGATTCCCCCTTTTTGTAGAGCGCCGTTAAGGAAAAGTTCGGTATCGGTTGATCGGGACATATTAAATCAAGATTATTTCCTTGTTACGGATTTGTTTCTTTGTAATCAAGTCCCACATTCAATGGATCGTGTCTCAAGGAATGACTCAGCGGTAGTCACGAAAGACATTTCCATTGTATTGGTTTTTATTGCTCATTTTCGATACCGCTTTGCTGCTTTCGTGTTGGTTTTATAACAAGCATTTTTTTGAACATTTTTAATAGATTTTATTGTCTTCGTTCTTTGAACTTCACATTCGTATCGAATTCTGGGAGATCGAGGCATGGAGATATTGATCGTCCGTTGATGCGTGCAGGTGATCTAGTAGGCGACGTGTAACACCCCGTTCCGCTCAAGCGGACTGCCGACTCAAACGGCAATCGTGCAGCTGTCCCGACCCGCTTTGCCTCGATCAAGAAGCAAAGGATATCCAGACTTGTCCCTACAGGAATCCGGCTTGGACTTTCAGAGGCTCGCTCAGACGTATCGCTCTACCGAGGCGAATCATCGCTAAGGTGGGTGGCTACGGTGAACTTGTCCTTGCTTAGCCAGCACACATAAAATCTAGAATATTTATGCTAGTCGCTAGGTGAATCACCCCTGCATGCTAATAAATCCAACGCACCTAGCTAAGGGAATAATCCAGACTTGTATTGCTTGCTAGAATATGGAAATGAAATACTGCTTATGTACAGACCCTCGCATGCTAAGTCCCTTAACGTTTCATTTCTCGGCTTACCTTCGGGTCCGAGCAAACGTGCCTGTTTATGTTCCTTAGAAATGCATGCTTGTCTGCTTAAATGTTACCGTGTTTTTATGCAAACTCCGGAAGACTACTACGTAGTCGTTCCGTGCCTGAACGAACCTGCAAGTATCCGGGACCGTTAGGTCACCAAGGCAATTCCCGAACCAGGGAATTTGCACCCTGACTGAATAAATCACTAAATCATAGCTCGCAGAGCAAACTACTGAATCAACTGGCCTGGCAAGCCCTACTGAATCACTGAATCCTGCCTCAACAAGTTCTGTATATATACTGCATCGAACTTGTTCCATACCGGACTTGTTCAATATATACATATACTGCATCGAACTTGTTCCTGTACCAGACCGAGACCCTGACCTGCATGTCGCGGACAACTCAAAAATGAGGTATAGTTCCACGGGCAGTCACCGGGGCACTGGGACCGTTCCGATCCGGATGGAACTGCACGATAGTCTACTGCATCTGGACAGGATGGTCTGCAACCACCACTGCATCTTTGTTGCTTACTATCCTCGTTCAAGACTATAACGAACTGCACGATAGTCTACTGCATCTGGACAGGATGGTCTGCAACCACCACTGCATCTTTGTTGCTTTTTTTCCTTGTTCAAAGACTATAACTGGTCCTTTATGGCTATGCCAGCGACTCCTGTTCATATAGATAAGTCATCCTCGCTTAGCGGCTATCCGCGTGCGAGTCACTGCATCGCATCGACTGAACACCTGAACGATCATGTTAAAACGACCCTCCTGTTTGCATATGCTATGCTTCCTGAATGTTTATACTTACCGTGCTTGAATTAATCATGTTTGCCTTATACAGGGAAGAAGAAATGGTAAGTTGGTAAGTCTCGCCGTGTTTCCTCAAACATCGCACGGCGCACTGCCCGACACGATAAGCTATTCAATGTTTACATGAAACTGATCCTAAGGCAACTAGAAAGACAACTTAATAGTTGTGCACGGAACCTGTATTACGTGTTTGGATTTGTGGAGCGGGCGAGTAGCTTCCCCACCAGTGCATTCAATGTACTGATAATCCACCAGTTTGATATGCAGGGTGCGGGAGAACCTCGTTCGGTACGGATGCCTCCAACGTGCATGCTAAGGCCAGGAGTTCCCTCTGAACCCTTACAACGGTGCGTCCGGGACTGAAGCGCATATACAAGACATAAGTTGTGAACATCGCTGACCATCGCCTGTACATTCATTCCACAGTTATAGCCACTTTGCACGCTTTTACTGTTTCAGAGAGAGAGGCTTGAGTGACTTGTAATCTCGGCTATACGCCGCCTGTAATACATGTTTCATATCAATAAAAGAGCTTGCTTTACTTCAAACTTGTGTTTCAATGCTTCCGCTATAATGTCGACTCAGTGAACCTGTTACCGATCGCCTATGCGTTCATAACTCCGCTGCACTCGGACAATCTGTGCGACTCTGTGGCTTAGAACTCTTGCCGCCAGCCAATGAACCATGGCCTTGCACGGGCGTGGATCACACTCGTGCGGCATCACGCCCGGATGGGTTAAGAGATCGTTCCGCGGGAGCGCTGGCGAGGGTGATTCCCGCTTAGCGGGAATGGCCGATTTGCCTGCGGGAGATCGGGGCGTGACAGGTTGGTATCAGAGCCTGGCTTCTACGCCTTTGGACTTCGATTCGATATCTCTGTTTCGAAAGCTCGTTCGTGGGTTATGTGCACGCTCTCTCTCAATGCCTCGATGGGATGTTCCAACAATAAGTCTAAATACTTTCAAAATACGTTTTGAATGATATGCTTGCTTGTCTGGTTGTATGCTGCGAGTGGCCTTTGAGCCAACCTGTGCGAACCCATGAGAGTATCGCTAGTAGCTTGTCCGATTTTCACTAACCCTAAGTTTGGTTGAATGTATCTATTCGAGGGACGCCTTGAACTAGTGCACCATCCAAGACTTAGAAAAAGGTAAAACTCGAGTGCTAAGACTTCGCTATCACTGAGCTGGTTGTCGTGTTCTCGCTAGAGGGTACCTTCGAAAGTGCGCACGATCCAGTCTAAGCGATATGCTGATTTCGACGTTTGTGCAAGTGAAGATCCAAATGAACAAGTACAAACGACTTGTCTAGGATTGCCTCAACCCTAGATTACTGCTTGTCCTTAGTAAGTCTCGAGGACGAGACTTTTTCTAAGTTGGGTAGGATGTAACACCCCGTTCCGCTCAAGCGGACTGCCAACTCAAACGGCAATCGTGCAGCTGTCCCGACCCGCTTTGCCTCGATCAAGAAGCAAAGGATATCCAGACTTGTCCCTACAGGAATTCGGCTTGGACTTTCAGAGGCTCGCTCAGACGTATCGCTCTACCGAGGCGAATTATCGCTAAGGTGGATGGCTACGGTAAACTTGTCCTTGCTTAGCCAGCACACATAAAATCTGGAATATTTATGCTAGTCGCTAGGTGAATCACCCCTGCATGCTAATAAATCCAATGCACCTAGCTAAGGGAATAATCTCGACTTGTATTGCTTGCTAGAATATGGAAATAAAATACTGCTTATGTACAGACCCTCGCATGCTAAGTCCCTTAACGTTTCATTTCTCGGCTTACCTTCGGGTTCGAGCAAACGTGCCTGTTTATGTTCCTTAGAAACGCATGCTTGTCTGCTTAAATGTTACCGTGTTTTCATGCAAACCCCGGAAGACTACTACGTAGTCGTTCCGTGCCTGAACGAACCTGCAAGTATCCGGGACCGTTAGGTCACCAAGGCAATTCCCGAACCAGGGAATTTGCACCCTGACTGAATAAATCACTAAATCACAGCTCGCGGAGCAAACTACTGAATTAATTGGCCTGGCAAGCCCTACTGAATCACTGAATCCTGCCTCAACAAGTTCTGTATATATACTGCATCAAACTTGTTCCATACCGGACTTGTTCAATATATACATATACTGCATCGAACTTGTTCCTGTACCAGATCGAGACCCTGACCTGCATGTCGCGGACAACTCGAAAACGAGGTATAGTTCCACGGGCGGTCACCGGGGTACTAGGATCGTTCCGATCCGGATGGAACTGCACGATAGTCTACTGCATCTGGACAGGATGGTCTGCAACCACCACTGCATCTTTGTTGCTTACTATCCTCGTTCAAGACTATAACGAACTGCACGATAGTCTACTGCATCTGGACAGGATGGTCTGCAACCACCACTGCATCTTTGTTGCTTTCCTTCCTTGTTCAAAGACTATAACTGGTCCTTTATGGCTATGCCAGCGACTCATGTTCATATAGATAAGTCATCCTCGCTTAGCGGCTATCCGCGTGCGAGTCACTGCATCGCATCGACTGAACACCTGAACGATTATGTTAAAACGACCCTCCTGTTTGCATATGCTATGCTTCCTGAATGTTTATACTTACCGTGCTTGAATTAATCATGTTTGCCTTGTACAGGGAAGGAGAAATGGTAAGTTGGTAAGTCTCGCCGTGTTTCCTCAAACATCGCACGGCGCACTGCCCGACACGATAAGCTATTCAATGTTTGCATGAAACTGATCCTAAGGCAACTAGAAAGACAACTTAATAGTTGTGCACGGAACCTGTATTACGTGTTTGGATTTGTGGAGCGGGCGAGTAGCTTCCCCACCAGTGCATTCAATGTACTGATAATCCACCAGTTTGATATGCAGGGTACGGGAGAACCTCGTTCGGTGCGGATGCCTCCAACGTGCGTGCTAAGGCCAGGAGTTTCCTCTGAAGCCTTGCAACGGTGCATCCGGAACTGAAGCGCATATACAAGACATAAGTTATGAACATCGCCTGACCATCGCCTGTACATTCATTCCACAGTTGTAGCCACTTGGCACGCTTTTACTGTTTCAGAGAGAGAGGCTTGAGCGACTTGTAATCTCGGATATACGCCGCCTGTAATACATGTTTCATATCAATAAAAGAGCTTGCTTTACTTCAAACTTGTGTTTCAATGCTTCTGCTATATTGTCGACTCAGTGAACCTGTTATCGATCGCCTATGCGTTCATAACTCTGCTGCACTCGGACAATCTGTGCGACTCTGTGGCTTAGAACTCTTGCCGCCAGCCAATGAACCATGGCCTTGCACGGGCGTGGATCACGCTCGTACGGTATCACGCCCGGATGGGTTAAGCGATCGTTCCGCGGGAGCGCTGGCGAGGGTGATTTCTGCCTAGCGGGAACGGCCGATTTGCCTGCGGGAGATCGGGGCGTGACAGGTTGGTATCAGAGCCTGGCTTCTACGCCTTTGGACTTCGATTCGATATCTCTGTTTCGAAAGCTCGTTCGTGGGTTATGTGCACGCTCTCTCTCAATGCCTCGATGGGATGTTCCAACAATAAGTCTAAATACTTTCAAAATACGTTTTGAATGATATGCTTGCTTGTCTGGTTGTATGCTGCGAGTGGCCTTTGAGCCAACCTGTGCGAACCCTTGAGAGTATCGCTAGTAGCTTGTCCGATTTTTACTAACCCTAAGTTTGGTTGAATGCATCTATTCGAGGGACGCCTTGAACTAGTGCACCATCCAAGACTTAGAAAAAGGTGAAACTCGAGTGCTAAGACTTCGCTATCACTGAGCTGGTTGACGTGTTCACGCTAGAGGGTACCTTCGAAAGTGCGCACGATCCAGTCTAAGCGATATGCTGATTTTGACGCTTGTGCAAGTGAAGATCCAAATGAACAAGTACAAACGACTTGTCTAGGATTGCCTCAACCCTAGATTACTGCTTGTCCTTAGTAAGTCTCGAGGACGAAACTTTTTCTAAGTTGGGTAGGATGTAACACCCCGTTCCGCTCAAGCGGACTGCCGACTCAAACGGCAATCGTGCAGCTGTCCCGACCCGCTTTGCCTCGATCAAGAAGCAAAGGATATCCAGACTTGTCCCTACAGGAATCTGGCTTGGACTTTCAGAGGCTCGCTCAGACGTATCGCTCTATCGAGGCGAATCATCGCTAAGGTGGGTGACTACGGTGAACTTGTCCTTGCTTAGCCAGCACACATAAAATCTAGAATATTCATGCTAGTCGCTAGGTGAATCATCCCTGCATGCTAATAAATCCAACGCACCTAGCTAAGGGAATAATCCCGACTTGTATTGCTTGCTAGAATATGGAAATAAAATACTGCTTATGTACAGACCCTCGCATGCTAAGTCCCTTAACGTACCCAGGTTCGAGTTCCCCTTCACGTACGTGTACGCGCACGTGCTTATGCGTATTTTATAATAGGTATATGATAGTATACGCGTATTGTTAGTATAGATATATAATCGGTGTGTTGTATGTACGTATTGGCATACGTATTAGTATATGGTTAATATATATATATATATATATATATATATATATATATATATAGTATATTCTCAAATTAGTATATTTATACCTATGTATATGTATTGTATAAGTATTCCCTAGTATGCGTGTAATATGTATAAAATTGATTGGTATATATATATAGTATAGATTCTCTTAGTGTATATACATATATATATATATTGTATATGCATTTAATTGGTATAACATATATATTGGTATTAATGTTATATGCTAGGTAAATATGTATTATATGTCTAGGTACTAGACGACCCGAGTGTAACCACGGATACCCCGTAGTTGCATTGACCTGTGACCATGTAGCATGTTAGCAGACTGCCATATGTACACTGACATACCGGCAAGACCATATCATTGACTGTCTGTTATGCACAACAACTACAGACGTGATATCCCCTAGCATAGTCTTTGAGATCATTATGTTTTGATTGTGTGTGTAGTGTAATGTCTGATGTAATATTATATTATATGATATGTCTATAGGACTGTTGGATCACTCAGACGATACTTTGGAACCCGGATAATTGTATTGCCAGCTAAGGACCACAGGCGAGTACATTCTCTGACAGTTTCCATTATGTTGATTATCTCTATAATTCTAGTTGTATAGAGTACATGACTCTGACACTGTTGTTTACACGAGTTGGCATCATCGAGACCTGTCACGAGGAGTCATGATTTGGAATCCATCGTGCTAGCTGGGGAAACAGGGGAATATTAGTAGCTTATGTGATCATACCTAAATCTACTTGCATCATAGCTCACCCACACCTCACGTCGGTAAAGCCTGACCATTACATGCCTCATAGCCTGTTATGTATGATTAGCCTGACTATTGCTTGCATCATAGCTATCCGGATGGTTAGCCTGACCTTACATGAATTATAGCTAGTCATACATAGCAAGCCTGATCAGTCCCAAGCCGATCACATGATATGTTGATATTTCACACACTTAGCTAGATGTTCTTGACATATATCCCTAGTATATTGATCTAGCATCTCTACATGTTCTAGTTATTGTTCTAGTACTCATTATATTCTAGTTCATTGTTCTAGCATGCACTGTATTTCTATTTTATTGCTAGATGTACATTGATGATGATATGTTCCAGTATTCTTTATTCCAGTATTTCATTATATCCAGTATTTCTTATTGCCATTATTCATATATGTCTTGTATTTATTTACACTGTGTTATAGTTTTTGTCAATATAAGTGGAACAGTTGTTAGTGCTTGTACTTCGTTCCAATCCTGACTGGATATTTTTTCTAGAGGATCTTGAGGATTTCTGTACCACTCACTGTGGACCGGGTATAGATGCAGACTACACACCAGAGATCTTAGAGAAAACTATTCCTTTAGAAGAGACATTACCTGCAGTTATCTAGACAGTATCATCTTATGCACTGAGACTTGTTTGAGGTTTATTGAGTTTATGTTTAAACATATTCTTAGTTATGTTGAGACTTGTGGAGACTTTATGTTGGACAACTAGACTATGGTTTATCGTTATTTTGAGACATGGTGTTTGACTATGTCATTCTACTTATCTTTTATTGTGCCTTTATACTCTTATAGTTGTAGTGATTGAGTTTACATTATGAGATATTGTGAGATTTATATTGTCCTCCTTATGGAGATTGATGTCATTGACAGGTTGTGAGTATTATATTAGTATTTATTGTGACCTAGAGAGCGTTCTACCGCCGATGCTGTGGCGTAGGCTGGACGTACCCACGTACTCGTGCCCCTATACTGGGTGTGGGTCATGACAGTTCCTGAAAATGGTCACATGGACACCGAAACCGATTCGTCCCGGGTGTAGAAGCATAAAAAATATGCTGGAAATTATACGCGTAAAACCCCCAACATACATGAAGCACGCGTAAAACAGAACTCCAGAACTGTATGGCGTAGAAGCATAAAATACGCTGGAGAATTATACGCGTATTACATGAAGTTCGCGTAAAACAGAGTTTAGTGGCATAAAATATGACTTCAGAGCTATTATCATACAAGAGAGCTTCAACGCTATCCAGCATAGAACAAAGCTCCAAAATAACCCGCGTACGGCAGCACTTACAGGCTGTTTTGGCATAAAAAGGTTGCTACACTCCGGCGTAAACTACGTCTGCTTTTAATGCAGCGGTTTTAATGCAGCGGGAAGTTTTACGAGGAACTCTTCGTATTCCTCGAATGAACCTGTCAGACAAAACAGTGAACCTGACTCCTGACAAAGAGTACTGCACGACGATCGAGAGGACGGCTGTAATGATGATTCTGCACAGAGGTCTAGGTTGTCGTTTAGTGACATATCCTTGATACAAGTCATTTTTACGCACTCAAGGAATACGCTGCCTATTTTACACAGGCAAAAATGAGCCTTTACGCTCAAGATGAGACAAAATCAGACTCCACGTCAAAACTGTTCTTCGTACAGAACTCGAGGCATATCTCTACAGTTAATGTGCGAGATGAGGGCAGATCTCTGCATTTAATGCACGAGATTTTGTTCTATTTTTAATGACTAGGAGAGCTAAAACTAGGGCTAATACGCTCACATCACCATCCTGGCATTTTATGCCAACCAGGCTATTTTCAACTATAGGAGCACGCCGTATGCTATCTCCTCGAAATATGCCAACCAGGCTATTTTCAACTATAGGAGTACGCCGTATGCTATCTCCTCGAAATATGCCAACTCTGGCTATATTTGCAAAGGTACGAGATAAGGCTATTTGGCCCAGAATACGCTCGAGACCTCATTCAAGGAAGGATAATTGGCTATCTTTACACTGGTTACGTATTATGCAACTACTTGGCTTTTACGCCAACAGGACAGCTACTTGGTTTTTACGCCAATAGGATAGACATTTACCTTTTACGCCAACAGGACAGCTATTTGGCTTTTACACCAACGAGACAGTTATTTGGCTTTTATGCCAACCATCTCTACGCGAGGGGCAGTTACCTACGTGGCTTGCATGCCGTGATCTTCGATGAACGATTATACGCATTACCTCATAATGGGACATGCGTCACACGCGGATTCAGGAGATCATTTATACGTGGGTAGCAGTTATTATAACCGTCGCATAAAAGGTACAACTCTCTCCACTAATTGGCTTCTACGCCGACTGGTCAGTTACGGTGATCAAGTTCTATAAATAGAGATTTCCGGTCACAGGAGACAAGGGGGTGGAGATCAGAGAGAGAGAGCACATATAGAGAGTATTGATTGACGACTTTGGCAACGAGAGTTCAATCCCTCTTGCAATCTTTGAATCTCCTTCTTCTTCTACAGCACTTCTTCGTCATCGTGTGGTCCATGGGACAAAGTGATTGGCCGCAGATCAGACTCCTATAGCAATTTTTCCCCAGAATCATTTTTTTGTACTTAACATCCTCGTATAGGTTTAATTGTACTTCTTTTTCTTGTTTGTAAACAAAAAAAGGGTTTCGTATAAACCTACTCTCAATTTCTTTTATTTATCATCAAACACAAGATGGCGACTCTGCTGGGGACTACTTTCTCATCTGACGAGAAAGCCATTGCTCAACACGATGTTATATCCGTCGGATCAACGAAGAAGACTCTGGTCGTCTAATTCGACCAATCTGCTTATGAAGACATGCTTCGCACAGGGGATAGCTCTCATTCCCTCTCTGTCCAGGACAACAGGAAGCTGCGTAAAGTATGGATACCCCGGACATCCTCTACCTTTCCTGCAGACTCTTTCTCTCCGACCAACAAGGTTGTGACATCACAACCTATACGCTCAGTGCGTAAAAACCCGTCTCCCGTCTGTGACGTGGCAGACAAAGCTTCTCGCAATGCCTCAGTGCCAATCCAGAAGTCTAGAATGCGCATTGCGCGTAAAACTTTGTCTCCCGTCTGTAACGTGGCAGACAAAATTTCTGACAAGGCCTTAGTGCCAAATCAGAAATTTCAAATGCCCTGCGCGTAAAACTTCGTCTCCCGTCTGTGATATGGCAGACATAATTTCTGACAAGGCCTCAACGCCAATTCAAAAATTTTAAATGCACCTTGCGCGTAAAAATGCATCTCCCATCTACAATGAGGCAGATGGACCCTTGGATCATATCAAGGAAAAACGAGTGGCGAATCTCCCGATCGCTAGAGTTGTACGCCACCAAGAGAAGAAGTTGCCCGCTCTTCAAAATACGCATGATGTTAGAAGCCATTTGAAGACTTCCCCTGTTTTATGCGAACCTGTACAAAGCTCCAGATTACGCCAGGGTAAGCCTATCCGCGTAAAAAAGACCCGCTTCACAGGAAAATATGCTCCTCAGACGGATGACGGATCGTATGCTACTCATATGGCTGAACTGCTGTATTCTTATGGCAGGGAGAGAGTTATGGTTCCTAATCTCCACGCCCCTACTGATGTAAAATGGCAGAATAAGCCTTCTCCTTATTCTGTTAATCTCCCTGATTTGCGTGATTTCTTGATCCAGAAGCGCAAAGACAGGGGATACTCTAATATGTCTATTACACCCCCTAGGGAGCATTGTTGTAATAGTCATAAAGTTGTAGTTAACTATTATTGTTCTAAGGCAAAACAGTCAGTTTTCGACCGGTTGAACTACTCTTTGTCTCTACAGGAACAAGAGCCGACATTCGCATCAGTAAATATGGCTTCACACATTCCTAGAGAAAGGTCAAGTTCAAGACGTCATCCCTCTAGAACTCCAAGCCAAAGGAGATTTGACAGACTCCTTGGAAATATTTAAGTAGGTGTGTTTTAAAATACTCGATCGAGGTCGCGACAATCGGCTTCATATTCTTTCGATTCTGACACTGGGGGTCACCAGTTTCCTGAATTCGATGCTGACAGTATAGACTCGATCTCTACAGAGATCTATACCAGTCCCTCAGTAGCATCCAAAGAAATGGGGGTTTATGCCATTGGAGATGAACATGAAAAGGCTTCCCCATCAGGAAGTACTGAGCAACGCATCGCTATATTGGAAGCATCACTAAAAGAGATGCATACCATGATGGAGAGTATGCACCAAATATTGGTGACTCAACACACAGCTGCACCTGTTCCTCTGACTCAGTTACGGGTGGGGGTAGATATACCATCAAGTCAGGAGCCTGTCCAAAATCAAGAATCAGCAGCTCCTCAACCTCTCAATCCAAAGAATGTATTGCCTCCTGTTGGAGTTATAATATAATCGACCTCTCACCACTCTGCAGTCCCTTTCCCAGCTAAAGATCCGATACAGGCAGTTCGGAAATTGAAAGCCCAATTTGATGCCTTGAAGCATAAGGATCAGCTCAAGAAGTTGGGAATCAACCAGCTATACCCAGCTATCTGGGACGAGATCCCTTTCCCGCCAAAATATAAACCACAGGCTATGGTTTTGTTTAAGGGAAAGACGTCACCAAGCCAGGATATAAACTACTTCAGTATGATGATGGTGTTGTTGCAAGGAAAAGACGTCACCAAGCCAGTATATGAACTACTTCAGTATGATGATGGTGGTTAATTTCTAACCTAGAAGTTCTACAGAATTAACAGCAAAGAAATACTTCGAATTAAATTCTGATAAAACATATGTCAATGATCTCGACATTAACTTTCCGAAACTTTAAACGGTTCATGATTCTGATTCCTGGTTCTCCCGAAATAGCGAAAACATTGAGACGCATATATTTTTGGATATGTTATGCTCTACGAATTTTCCAGAATTTAATATTCAAAATTTTGTAAAACAATTTAAATATTCAGAAAGCTAACCTCAATACAGTTCTAATACAAAAAATTGGACCATGTTTGGAGTCCGGAGCTATAAGTAATGGCTTCTGGAAGATGAAGGAATCCTAGATGACAATTCTCCAAAATCTCTCTCTCTAAAATAATGGAATAATTAAGGTTATTATATATATATATATATATATATATATATATATATATATATATATATATATAGATATTGAGCGGCTGAAGGAAAAGTGATAGCTTGACACGTGTCACAATCTGATTGGATTATGTTGTTTATATTATTTGTTTTTGATTTGTCTTTATCAAAACATTATTTAAGTTATTTTAAATCTAAATAACTCAAAATAAACATTAAAAATAATCATAAAAATTTGGAAAAATTATAGAAAATATATTTTGAACCTAAAAACCCTAAAAAAATATTTGGAACAATTTTATTTCATAGGTTTCCTACTATAATTAGGAGAAGCTCTAAAAATTAGTTTTACCTATTTAAATAAAAATAAATATTAAAATTATTCCAAAAAATCTAAAATAATTTCAGAAAATATATAATAATATTATAAATACTAGAAAATTTTGTAGATTGATTCTATATTCTTGGTCTTGCACAATAAATTCTAGAAGTCCTAAAAATTAGTTATTAGCCTAAATAACTCCAATTAAATACTAAAAATACTCAAAAAATTTCCAGAAAATTCTAAAAAATATATTTGATTATTTAGAACCTAATATAAAAAATTTAAATTTTTTTAATTATGTCTGATACTAAAATAAATTCTTAAAAGTCCTAAAAATTTATTATTACTAGTTTTTAATTAACCAACAATTATGAAATTTTTTAATAGCCCCAAATTAACCTAATAACAAAATTTAAGCACAAATTTTAGGATACGGAGGTTACAAATTACAACAGCAGCAGCAGCTATATCAACAACAACAATAGCGACAACAACAGCATTAACAGCAGCACAGTAGAAGCAGCAGCAGATTTAGCAACAACATCCGCAGCAGCATTTGCGACAGCAGCAGCAATAGCAACTACAGTAGTTCAGCAATAGCAGCCGTGTCAGCAGCGATATCAGCAACATTAGCGACGGGCAACAGTCGCCTTAGCGACAGTTATTCGGCTATATATATATATTATGTTTATTAATATTAATATTAATATATATATATATATATATATATATATATATATATATATAGTATTAGTGTATATATATATTCCTAATTGATATTTATGTTCTGTTAAACTATATTTGTAATAGTTAGATGATAGTATGTAATTATTAATGGATAGTTAGTATATATATAAAGTTGTGGCTTTTACCTTGAGATACCAAGGTAAGTATCAAGGAATTTGTGGATACCCAAGGTATTGGGTTTGGGTATCAAGATTGAGGTTTAGTATTGCGCTACCAAGTTGGTTCGAAACCAAGGTATCCACATAGCTTTTGGTAATTAAGATTTTATATATTTAATATTGTTTGATATATATATATATATGTGATATTTACCTATTGTTTGCGTATCCTGAGATATGGTATCCTAGTATCCCAATATGTAGCTTGTATGACCTAGATTCATAGTGTTTGAAACAACATCATTGGGATAGACTCATGCAACCTAGAAATAGGTAGTTTGACATAGTTTGACCAAGTTTGACCGGTTTGACTTAGAGTTGACCTAGTTTGACTTTTGACTTAGAAATGGCTTGTTGACCTAGTTGTTGACTAGTTTAACTTATTTTATTTCTTAAACCTTATATTGATGTTATATTCCATATCTAGGTCTTCGAGGTACCGTATCAGACATCTGTGAGACTATTCTTTAGACTTCAGGCGAGTACATTCTCTGATAGTTTCTCATTTATGATATCCTTTATGTTCATTGTATCTAGTGTAGATATCCTTGTTTTCTTGACACGATGGTTACACAGATTGGTATATTCGGATCTCATCATGAGATGTTATTCCTTGGTATATGGTGTATCTTGTGTAAGCCTTGTTTCATTAATTATCTTGTATATGTACAAACACTGATTCTCGGGAAGACTAGCTATCTTTTTGGGGAATCTCGTGCCATAGCGTACCATAGTTGGATCTACTATACAAGTCAGGGGTAGAGAGTATTTTCGTGTAGATATGTGATCATACCCTCCTTGTGCATATCTTGTTCCTTGTGAGTATTGATCATACACCACACGTATGATTAACTATGCCATTATACTCTTGTGCAAGTTCCCAAGCCGATCACATGTTAAAGCTAGTACTCACACACTTAGTCATTAGTATTCTTGTTCATTGATATATTGTTCATTATTGTATTTATTCCAGTATTTTCTTATTTTATATCTCTTGTATCTATTGTGCATCTTGTATATTCACATCTATTTACTGTTACATAGTTTTTATCATTGATTAGAACTGCTATTAGAGATTGTACTCTGCTTCTTTCCTGACTGGATATATTTTTTTCCAGATAATACTGAGGAGTGGTACCCTATATATTATGGACCTCAGGATGTTGTGGGTTTAGAGTCAGAGACCCTGGCTCAGGAGGGACTTCTCTCAACTGAGAAAGATGACCCGGGACTTGTAGCTTCTTAGTATTTTTGTACTATATTTGTCTCCAGCTTATTTTGTTAGTATTCTATCAGACTCATTGATGTTATAATTTCAGACTCATGAGTTGTATCTGACTATTTTATTCTTTATTATATTCGTGCTTGATTTTATCTTAGATCCGTGATTGAGTATATTGTTATTGTTGGTGGTTCATTATATTACTAGATAGATTATCCAGACAACGTTCTACCGCCGATTCTGCAGCGTAGGCTGGGCGTTGTTCCCGACTTGCATTTCAATATCAGATGCGGGTCGTGACACATTTTTAGTGGTGGCCCATGTAGGTCTTTTTCTTCAAGGTCGCAATTAGTGTGATTCGTAGTGGTTCTCTGAATTGAGTACTATTACGAGCCTGTTTCAGGATATAGGTTATAGACTATAGGCTGCGAATACTCAATCACATCTAGGAAATTTTTTTTGATTCATTCAACTATTCTCCTTTGATATTGATACTTGATCTTTAAACCGTCATTTCCTTGAGTGTCTTACATCATATGCCATATTGATTATTTCTTTCGCTTTGTCTCAGGATATCGCCTAAGAGTAGATCGCAGCAGGGGAGAGCAGCTTCTGAGAGGTCTGTGACATCCCAAGGGCCTGTACCAGTCTCTTCTCCGATGATTGGAGTGTCAGCTGCTTTCGGAGGCCCACCACCTACTCAGAGGACTGTGCCAGCTGTATCTGATGGGCTTCTACCTCTACCTTCCGTGCCAGCAGAGGCGACACAAATGTTTATACTGTTTCTGAGATGCTCGAGGCACAGAGGGCTCAGTCTGAGGCACATCAGAGGCAGACCGATATTTTACGGCAGGGCATTGAGAGTGCTCATCATCTTGCTCGTGCCATACTAGAGAGAGGAGTTCCGGTCCAGCAGCAGGTTGCTTCTTAGATTGCTCAGTTTTGGCTAGGCAATATTCAGGACTTCAAGAAGCTAGAGCATAGGGTCTTCAAGGGGACGGAGGGCATCGTCTATGCTGATGATTGGCTCAAGGATATTGAGCGTCTTATGAGGGTGTCCCATCTTTCTGAGGATCTGAAGATTGAGGCGGTAGGACTTCAACTGTTCGACGTTGCCCGCACTTGGTTCAGGAATGAGCCAATTCTTGTTAACGTAGGACAGTCTTGGAAGGTATTCAAGGACCTCTTTAAGAAGAAGTTCTTTGCTCGGGCAGACATGCTAGACTTGGGAAGGCAGTTTAAGGGCCTCATTCAGGGGAGCATGTCTGTGGAGGAGTACGCTGCGGAGTTCGACGGGTTAAGCCAATTTATAGAGTATTTGGTGAGATAGACAGAGGTTTGGTCTATTCGTTTTCATGAGAGTCTAAACTGGGAAGTAAAGATCCTTATTCCATCTTTTTATGAGACATACTCGGAGATACTTGCGGAGGCACGCAAGGTTGAGCAGGAGTTGGGTTTGAAGCCCAAGAGTGACCCTAATTCTTTTCTAGGGCCAACAGCAGTACAGTATCTGTCAAGCATCCTTATTTCCATTCCAGGCCTTTCCAGTAGCCTCAATAATACCAGAATCCAGCTAAGGCACCATTTCACCAGGTACCACAGCAGCAGAGAGTTACAGTAATCTTTCTGCCACTTCTGCAAGAAGCCAAGTCATATTTGGGAAGTTTGCAGGAAGAGGTTGGAAGTTTGTTTGTATTGTGATACTGAGGGGCATCAGCTGAGGAAGTGTCCTTCCAATCATCGTTGTGCAGTTCAGGGAGCAGTTTTAGCTCCGAGGGCACATACGAGACCACCTGCAGTATAGCCGAGGGGACCGCTTCCGACCCAGCAGTAGTATTATGTCCAGCATTAGCAGCAGGGACGTGCACGTCAGGGACGAGCGTTTGCTATGACCGTCGAGGAGGACGAGCCCACCAGAGATGTCATCGCAGGTTCTATTCTTCTTTATTCCATTCTAGCTTTAGCTTTACTTGATAGTGGTGCTTTCCATAGTTTTGTATCTGTTTCTTTTGTTTTGAAGCATGGTTTGGTAGCTAAGTCTTTTCTTAGGACTTGCAAGATCATGACCGGGAGAGGCATTATCCTGGTTAATAATATTTGCAAGGATCAGAGAGTTACTCTGGGAGGTCGGAAGTTGAGTGCGTGTCTACTTGTAATACCACTTTTGAGTTACGATATTGTACTCTGGATGGATTGGTTGAGTAGGCACCGTGCTAGTATAGATTGTAGAGGAAGTAGAGTTTTGTTTGGTCAGCCGGGAGAGCCAGAGTTTGAGTTTGCTAGAGGAGCTGCAGAGCAGGGAGAAGGCATTATTTGTGGAGCTATGGTAGAAGACAAGGAGTTACCGCATCCGTTGATAGCAGAGTTCTTGGATATGTTTCCCGAGAAATTGCCAAGATTGCCGCCAGATCGAGATATTGAATTCTCTATAGACATGGTGCCAGGTGCAGAACCAATTTCGTAACATATATATAGAGTAAACAACAGCGAGCTGGTCGAGCTGAAGAAGCAGGTGGACGAATTATAGGATAAGAGATTTATCAGATCGAGTTCTTTACCATGGGGAGCTCCGGTATTGTTTGTACCAAAGAAGGATGGATCAGTGCTCATGTGCATTGATTACAGGGCATTGAATAATCTCACTATCAAGAACAAGTATGATTGATGATCTGTTCGATCAGTTGAGTAGGGACAAGGTGTTTTCTAAGATAGATTTGAGATCAGGTTACCACCAGGTGAAGGTAAAGCCGGAGGACATACCGAAGACTGCTTTTAGAACTCGGTATGGTCAGTACGAGTTTATGGTGATGTCGTTTGGGTTGACTAATGCACTGGCAGTATTTATGAACTTGATGACCAAGGTATTCCATTAGTACCTTAACAAGTTCGTGGTGGTGTTCATCGACGACATACTCATATACACGAAGACACCGGAGGAGAATGAAGAGCATTTGAGGATTGTGTTGGATGTGCTGAGAAAGGAGAATCTGTATGGAAAGATGTCCAAGTATGAGTTATTCTTAGACAAGGTGGAGTTCTTGGGGCATGTTGTGACTGGTGATGGTATTTCAGTGGATCCGAAGAAGATCGCAGTAGTAGAATCTTGGAAGACCCCATTTTCGGTAACAAAGATCAGAAGTTTCTTGGGATTAGCAGGCTACTACAGGAAGTTTGTGAAGGATTTTTCAAGGATTGCCGAGCCGATGACCACACTCACCAGGCAGGATATAGAGTTTATTTGGACGGAGGATTGTCAGGCTGCTTTTGAGGAGTTGAAGAAGAGATTGACGTCTGCTCCTATTTTGACGTTGCCATCAGGGTCTGGAGGTTTTACTTTTTATAGTGATGCATCGGGAGAAGATTTGGGTTTTGTTCTTCAGTAGAATGAGAAAGTGATTGCCTATGCATCCAGGCAATTGCGTCCTCATGAGAAGAACTATCCTACCCATGATTTGGAGTTGGTAGCAGTCGTCTTTGCCCTGAAGTTGTGGAAATACTATTTGTACGGAGAGCGTGAAGAGATCTTCACAGACCACAAAAGCTTAAAGTACATTTTTACACAGAAGGAGTTGAATATGAGGCAGCGTCGGTGGTTGAAACTGATGAAAGATTTTGGTATATCTTTGCAGTATCATCATGGGAAAGCTAATGTAGTTGTCGATGCTTTGAGCAGGTATCCGGTAGCTATATTTTTGACGCAGGATCAATATTTGTTGGAAGACTTGGAGAGCTTGGATATTGAGTTGATACTTCCTGGTTGTGTGATGCAGATATGGGGATTGCAGATACATTCAGATTTGATGGACAGGATTAAGGTAGCACAGTATGAGGATATATTTTTAAGAAGCATCAGAGCTCAGGTGAGAGCAGGATTGGAGGATGAGTTCACCATTGCCGATGATGGTTCTTTGTGGCATGGAGTTAGATTGTGTGTGCCTAGTGGGGAGCTGCGTGAGGAGGTATTACAAGAAGCGCATTGCTCTCAGTATTCCATACATCCAGGTGCCAACAAGATGTATCGGGATATGCGAGTGTATGTGTGGTTGCATGGCATAAAGAAGGATGTGGCATAGTTTGTATCCAGATGCTTAGTGTGCTAACAGGTGAAAGCCGATAGGCAGGGGCCAGGAGGTTTAATTCAGCCATTACCCATTCCAGAGTGGAAGCGGGAGCACATTACTATAGATTTTATGTTCGGACTTCCACGATCTCCAGGAGGGAAAGACGTAATTTGGGTCATCGTTGATAGGTTTACTAAGTCGGCCCACTTTTTTTCTTTCAAGGTGGATTTGTCTACGGAAAAGCTAGCAGAGATGTATGTGGGGCAAATCGTCAAGATACATGGAGTTTCCGTCAGAATAGTCTCAGATCGGGGTTGTCGTTTCACTTATCATTTCGGGAGGAGTTTGTAGGCGAGTATGGGCACTCAGCTCAAGTTCAGTACTGCATATCATCCCTAGACAGATGGGCATTCAGAGAGGACTATTCAAACTCTCGAGGATATATTGCACACTTGTGTACTAGATTTTGGGGGTTTTTGGGAGGACCATCTGAATTTGGTAGAGTTTGCTTACAACAACAGCTACTAGGATAGTATAGAGATGTCACCTTTTTAAGCTCGGTACTGTCGGAGATGTCGTACTCCTTTGTCATGGGACGATATTGGAGAGAGAGTTTTGCTTGGGCCAGAGATGGTTCTGGATGGAGCGGAGAAGGTTCAGTTGATCAAAGACAGACTTCGACTAGCACAGGACAGACAACGATATTGTACCGATAGCCACCAGAGACCTTTGGAGTTTGAGGTGGGTGGTTTGGTATTTCAGAGGATTTCTCCGACACGAGGCACGATTTGCTTCGGTGGAGGCGGGAAGCTTAGTCCGTGATTCATCAGAATTTTCACTATTTTAGAGAGGGTCGGTGCAGTTGCGTATAGACTAGACTTCGCACATTGGAGGGAGTGCATAACGTGTTTCACGTGTCGCAGTTGAGATGGTACATGACAGATCCTAGTCATGTATTGGATCACTCAGAGATAGAGGTAGGCCCTACTCTTACCTATCAAGAGCAGCCAGTTGAGATTCTGGATCGAAGAGAAAATATGCTGAGGAACCATACTATTCCTTTGGTATGCATCACATGGAGGCCTCACTCTCCGGGAGAGTCTACCTGGAAGAGAGATGATGAAATGCGAGATCGTTATCCATATTTGTTTGTGCCTTGAGGTATGTTCTTTCATAGTTAGTTCTGTTCTTTAGCTCTGTTCTTTTGTATGTTCTGTTATTGTCTGGGGGTAGTTTTTATCTTTGAATTTCGAGGACAAAATTATTTTAAGGAGGGTAGACTTGTTACTACCATATTTTCTAGGAAAGGATATTTTAGTAATTTTATAATTAATTAAATATTGTGCATGTTAAATAATTATTTGTTGTATTATTTAATTGTTGTTAGTTGTTAGTTATTTATTTTAGACTTGTGTTAGTGGACCTAACTAGTTTAGTTTAGACTCATGAACCAACATGTATTAATTGTTAGAATTGAGCCAAACTAGAAAGCCCATTGATTAGAAGGATTATTAATTTAATTAAACCATTAGACTAGAAGCTTCCTTCCTTAATTATTCTTCATGAGAGGCCCCAAGGGGTATATTGGATATTATATAGTAGCTTGAGGAAGGGGTAGAGGGGGCTAGCCTATATAAAAAGAGGGAAAAAGTTTTTCTCTTCTCTTTTTATTTGAAAACTAGATCTAGAATTTCTCTCAACCAAATTTCTTCATTCCCACATCATTTTCTTACCAAATTTCATTCCAATTCCTTCCCAAATCACCATTGGAGACTAGTGGAGCAAGGATCTAGAAGGAGGAAGCAAGGATCTACAAAGAGGAGCAAGGATCTACAAGTTGGAGGCCAATTTTATCACATTTGGAGGTTTCTTTGGGAATCCATCTTCCAATAGGTATAATTCAGTTTTTCCCCTTAATTTAGTTCTAAATCTGAGATTTAACCATGAGAATTTAACCCATATGCATAGACTACCCATAGGATTTGGTTTTGTGTTCATAGGAGGCATATTGAGAAAGTTATGGTAGTTTTTGTGTCAATTTTGGGGAAATTCCGAGATTGACAATTATTGTGTGTGTCAATTGGTCCTATAGATCAATTTGGCATGTGCTTGTGTGTTTGGGACTAGTGTCGTATCCATAATTAGGTACGTGTATGTCGTATCCTAACAATTTGGTGATACGTGTTGAATTGGGGATTTTCCCTCCGACACGGAACTTTGTGCATATCATATTTTAGCACAGACACGTAGATTTGTGTTTGACTCTTTTTATTATTTATAAATAATATATTAGACTTTTTCGTGTCCTTTGGGATAGTTTGGATGTGTGGTAGACTCTTGTCGCAAGCGTATCCTAGATCTAGTGGGATATGGGTGTGATACGCTCCATGTGTTTGTGCAATTTATTTCTAGATCTATTTCTCAATTGTTCTTAATCATTGTGATATATAATTATATGTATGTATATATTGTTATATATATATATATGTTTATGTGTTAGTGTGTCATATATTTATGTACCTAAGTGTTATATATATATATATATGTACCTATACTTTGCATATATAGTAGCTAGTAATTATAATAGTGTATATAAATATAGTAGTATATATATATATATATATATATATATATATATATATATATATATATATATATATATTATGAGTATATATATGTATATATGTTGTTATATATATAATTATATGTTATGTTATATATATATATATATATTATGAATATATATATATGTGTACGTATATGTAGTTTTAAATATATATGTTACTATATGTGTATTAGTGAGGATACGTATATATGTATGTGGAGGATAAATATAGGTAGCAAGTATATATATATATATATATATATATATATATATATATATATATATATATATATATATATATATATATATATATATATATATATATATATTAGTAGTTATATAGTATATATATATATATATATATATATATATATATATATATATATATATATATATATATATTAAAGTGATTATATAAGAGAGAGAGAGAAGATGGGAGATTTTTAGCGACAACAGCCACGACTATAGCAACAGCAACAGCAGTAATTGCAACAACAACAACGGCTATAGCAACAGCAGCAATAGCGACAGCAGCAGCATTAACAGCAGCACAGTAGCAGCAGCAGCAAATTTAGCAACAGCAGCCGCAACAGCATTTGCGACAGCAGCAACAATAGCAACGGCAGAAGTTCAGCAACAGCACCAGCAGCAGTTCAACAACAGCGACAGCAGTAGGAACCATCACAACAACAGCTGTGTCAGCAGCGGTATCAGCAGCATTAGCGACGGGCAACAGTGGCTTTAGCGACAGTTATGCGGCTATATATATATTATATTTTATTAATATTAATAGATATATATATCTAGTATTAGTGTATATATATATATATATATTTCTAATTGATATTTATGTTTTGGTATACTATATTTGTAATAGTTAGTTGTTAGTATGTAATTATTAATGGGTAGTTAGTATATATATGAAGTTGTGGCTTTTACCTTGAGATACCAAGGTAAGTGTCAAGGTATTTCGGGGTACCCAAGGTATTGAGTTTGGGTATCAAGATTGAGGTTTAGTGTTGCGAAACCAAATTGGTTCGAAACTAAGGTATCCACATAGCTTTTGGTAATTAAAATTTTATATATTTAATATTGTTTGATATATGTATATGTGATATTTACCTATTGTTTGCGTATCCTAGTATCCCAAGATGTAGCTTGTATGACCTAGATTCATAGTGTTTGAACCAACATCATTGGGATAGACTCATACAACATAGAAATAGGTAGTTTGACCAAGTTTGACCGGTTTAACTTAGAGTTGACCTATTTTGACTTTTGACTTAGAAATGGCTTGTTGACCTAGTTCTTGACTAGTTTAACTTATTTTCTTTCCAAAATCTTATATTGATGTTATATTCTATATCTAGGTCTTCGAGGCACCGTATCAGACATTTGTGAGACTATTCTTTGGACTTCAGGCGAGTATATTCTCTGATAGTTTCTCATTTATGATATCCTTTATGTTCATTGTATATAGTGTAGATATCCTTATTTTTTTGATACGATGGTTAAACGGATTGGTATATCCGGATCTCGTTATAAGATGTTATTCATTGGTATATGGTATATCTTGTGCAAGCCTTGTTTTATTTATTATCTTGTACATGTACAGACACTGATTCTCGGAAAGACTAGCTATCTTCTTGGGTAATCTCGTGCCATAGCGTACCATGGTTGGATCTACTATACCAGTCGGGGTGGGGAGTATTTTAGTATAGATATGTGATCATACCCTCCTTGTGCATGTCTTGTTCCTTGTGAGTGTTGATCATACACGACACGTTTGATTAACCAGGCCATTATACTCTTGTGCAAATTTTCAAGCCGATCATATGTTAAAACTAGTACTCACACACTTAGTCATTATTATTCTTATTCATTGACATATTATTCATTATTATATTTATTTTAGTATTTTCTTATTGTATATCTCTTGTATCTATTGTGCATCTTGTATATTCATATCTAATTACTGTTACATAGTTTTTATCATTGATTAGAACTGCTGTTAGAGATTGTACTCTACTCCTTTCCTGACTGGATATATTTTTCCCAGATGACACTGAGGAGTGGTACCCTATACATTATGGACCTCAGGATGTTGTGGGTTTAGAGTCAGAGACCCTGGCTCAGGAGAGAATTCTCCCAACTGAGACAGATGATCCGGGACTTGTAGCTTCTTAGTATTCTTGTACTAGATTTGTCTCCAACTTATTTTGTTAGTATTCTTTCAGACTCATTGATATAATGGTTTCAGACTCATGAGTTGTATGTGACTATTATATTCTTTATTATATTTGTTCTCCTTTCTATCTTAGATTTGTTATTATTGGTGGTTCATTATATTGCTAGATAGATTACCCAGACATCGTTCTACCGTCAATTTTGCGGCGTAGGCTGGGTGTTGTTCCCGACTTGCATCCCTACATCGGGTATGGGTCGTGATACGTCAGTCCTCACATGGTGAAACTTTATCATCCCTTTCTGATACTCATCACGAACAAAGTGAATGTCGCTTTCAATGTGCTTTGTCCTTTCATGAAATACATGGTTAGTAGCAATATGAATAGCAGACTGGTTATCACACCACATATCTACTGCTTTATATCCTGCTTCTTCTTCCAGTTCCTGTAGAAGATGCTGCAGATATATCACCTCTGCTGTGCCATGAGTAATTTCTCGATATTCTGCTTCTGAGCTTGATCGTACGATCACACTCTGCTTCTTGCTCTTCTATGATACCAAGTTTCCGCTAATGAAGACCTCGTAGCTAGATGTAGACCATCTATCCGTAAGAGTGGTACCCCAATCAACATCAGTAAAGTACTAAACATAAGTATGCTCCTTATTCTCCATCCGAATTCCTTTTTTTGGATTCTGAACTAGATAGTGCAGAATTCTGAGAACTGCCTCCCAATATGGAACTCGTGGTGAAGACATGAATCTACTTGCAACACTGATGACAAAGAAAATATCTGGACGAGTCATAACGGCCAAGTAGTTGAGTTTCCCAACTACTCAACGATATTGATCTGGATCGGTCATCAGTGTCCCTTTGTCGGGAAGTAACTTTATCCCTGGGTCCATGGACGAGGTTGCTCCCTTAGCTTGCATTATTCCTGCATCATTTAGGATGTCAAGCAAATATTTTCTTTGAGACAGTACAATGTTCCGCTTACCCCGTGTGACTTCTACGCCCAAAAAATCGCTCAACGATCCCTAATCCTTTGTTTAAAATTGTTCTCCTAAAAACTTCTTTAGTTCTGCAATGCCTTGACTGTCGTCTCCTGTGATCACAATATCATCCACATAGATACCGAGTTGTATCCTCCTAGCTAATGTCTGACGGTAAAATACTGAATGATCCTTCTTTGATTGGCACATGCCAAACTGAGTAACCACATTTGGAAAATGACTAAACCATGCACGAGGGAATTGTTTGAGACCATAAAGGGCCTTCCGCAGATGACATACTTTACCCTCCCTTGCAACAAACCCGGGAGGTTGCACCACATATACTTCTTCGTCGAGATCTTTATAAAAAAATATATTCTTGATATCAAGCTGTAGCAACGGCCAGTCATAGCGAACAACTAAGGCTAAGAGGACGCGCACAAAGGTTATTCGAGCAACTAGAGAGAATGTCTCAAAATAATCCTCACCATAGGTCTGAGAATAACTTTTTGCCACCAGACCAGCCTTCAAGCGATCAAGAGTGCCATCCAATTTTATCTTAATATTGAACACCCATTTGCATCCCACTGCCTTCTTACCATGAGGTAAATCAACCAAGTTCCATATATGGTTCTCCCGAAGTGCTTTCATTTCCTCTTCCATAGCAGCATGCCAGCCAGGATGTTTAAGATCCTTCTTCCTGTCTGAACTCTAATTTCAAAAAAAAAAGTCGTATATCAAAGCCAGAGGGTAGAGTGTTTTTTTGGGAGAGAGAGAGAGAGGTGGATGGATTATGGCTCTGATACCATTTAGAATATGAATGATAGATTGATTCGTTAAGAGGAGATGGGAGTACATTATATATGAGAGGCTAACCCCTCTCCCTATTAGTTTACCCGATGTGGGACTAAACTCAACTTAACACATAACTCAACAGTTACCATCAGCTCAAGATCAAGCCTGAAGACATGCTGAAGTCAGCATTTTGCATTCACTAAAGCCACTACGAGTTCTTGGTAATGCCATTCGGACTGACGAACGTCCCTGTCGCCTTCATGGATCTGATGAATTGCGTGTTCCGCTCGTGCCTTGACAATTTTGTGGTGGTATTCATCGATGATATCTTGGTGTATTCGAAGAACATGGAGGAACACGCTAAGCACTTGCGGACCGTGCTTCAGACTCTTCGAGACAACAAGTTATATGCAAAACTGAGCAAGTACGAGTTTTGACTGAACAGTATATCTTTTCTCGGGCATATTATTTCTGCAGGAGGCATTTCAGTCGACCCAAAAAAAGTTGAAGCTATCGACGAGTGGAAGCGACCTGGATCAGTTAGTAAAATTTGAAGCATTCTCGGTTTAGCAGGCTACTACAGACGGTTCGTCAAGGACTTTTCCAAAATCGATTTACCTTTAATTTGCCTCACTCAATAGGAGTCGCATTTGAGTGGTCCGCCGACTACGAAACTTTATTTCTGGAGTTAAAGCAACACCTCGTCTCAGCTCCAATACCTGCATTGCCAAATGAGAATATGGGATTCCAAATTTTTAGTGACGTATCAGGTCAGGGCTTGGGAGCTGTACTTATGCAACAAAATAAAGTAATAGCCTTTGCTTCGAGATAATTAAAGCTGTATGAGCGCAACTATCCTACACACGACTTAAAACTTGTGACGATTGTGTTTACGTTAAAATTATGGCAGGACTATCTCTATGTTGTGGCTTGCAAAATTTTCACCGATCACTAGAGCCTCAAGTATCTCTTCACCCAAATGGACCTGAACCTACAACAATGACGATTGGCTATAATTGATTAAAGACGACGACCTAATGATCAACTACACACCAGGCAAGGGGAATGTTGAAGCGGATGCTTTGAGTCAAGTATTTGCAGGATTATTGTCCATCGATTGCAGGTTATAGAAAGAATTGGAGAGCGTGGGCATTGAACTGCAAATTCGATATCGAGTAGGACCAATTAGGGGATCATTAGATCAGTTACTCCTTGAACCAAACCTGATAGAGATTGTTAAATCCGCTCAGAAGGATGCCCCATTCCTGATGAAGATGCATAAGCATATCTCAGCAGAAAAGGCAACCGACTTTGCGGAAGAAGAAAGCAAAATATTGTGGGTAAAAGAAAGACTGTGCATACCCAACGATGCAGAACTCAAAAAGGAAATCCTCATGGATGCTTATCATACAGCCTATACAATGCATCCTGGAAGCAAAAAGATGTATCAAGACCTCCACACGATCATCTGGTGGCACGACATGAAGAAGTATGTGACACTCTTCGAGTCACAATTCTTGTAATGTCAGAGAGTTAAAGCCAACCACTAGAGGTCGGGCGAAGAGATGTAGAACCTTGCTATTATGGAGTGGAAGTGGGAGCATATCAGCATAGATTTTATTGTTGGTCTGTCAAAGACTCAACGGGAGAATGATGTTGTCTGGGTAATCGTCCATCAATTAACCAAGTCAGCACACTTTATTCCTATCAAAGTTGCTTGGAGCGTCGATCACCTCGCTCAGATATACCATAACGAGATAGTCTGTCTGCATGGAGTTACATTATCGATTGTCTCATATCAGGATGGGCGATTCTTATCATATTTCTAGGGAGCCTTCAGTCAGCTATGGGGACCAAGTTAAAGTTTAGTTCAGCCTATCATCCTCAAACCGACGGCCAAATCGAGCGAGTGAATTAGATTTTCAAAGACATTTTACGACTTTGTGCGATTGATTCAAAGTCAAGTTGGGACATTCATCTACTGCTGGCAGAATTCGTATACAAGAATAGTTACTAATATAGCATTCAGATAGCTCTGTACAAGATTTTGTATGGACGAAAGTGTAGGTCACCTATCAGTTGTGATAAAGTTAGCGTGCGACAGATCCTTGGCCCGGAACTAGTAGAGCATTCCATCCGGAAGGTTTGACTGATTTGTGAGCAATTAAAGGTAGCACAAAGCAAAAAAAAAGTTACATAGATATCCACCGACAACCTCTCGAATTTGCAGAAGGCGACCACGTATTTCTTAAAGTCCCTCACATGCGAGGAGTCATGAGATTTGGATCAAAAGAGAAGCTATCACGAGATTTGGATCAAAAGAGAAGCTAAGTCCGAGATTTGTTGGCCTGTTCGAAGTCCTCAAACTAGTCGCTCAAGTTGTCTACTAAATCATATTGCCACCAGCCCTGTCAGATGTACATAACATCTTCCATATTTTATAGCTTAGAAAGTACGTACACGATCTGAGCCACGTGGTAGATTTTAGCCGGTTTAATCTAAATGCAGACTTGTCATACATCGAAGAGCCCGTTCAGATCTTGTATCGAAAGGAAAAGCAGCTCCGGGATTGTACAATCCCTCTTGTACACGTACTCTGGCAAAATCTCGCAGTCGATGAGTTGACCTGGGAACTCGAATCATAAATGAAGGAAATATTTCTCTCATTATTTTCATGGGAGTAGGTTCCATTCCTAAGTTTCGAGGATAAAACTTTTTTAGTTGGTTAAGATGTAGTGTCCCGTTCCTCCTTTTCGGGGAGCGCGGCTAAGAAAAACTTTGGTATTGGTTGATCGGGACAGATTGAATCAATATTATATCCTCGTTATGGATTGGTTTCTTCGGAATCAAGTCCCATATTCAATGGATCGTGTCTCGGGAAATGACTCAGCGGCAAAGTCGCGAGAGACCTTTCCATTGCATTGGTTTTTGTTGCTCATTTTCGATGCCGCTTTGCTGCTTTCGCATTGGTTTTATGACTTGTATTTTCTTGAAGGTTTTGATGGATTTTATTATCTTCGTTCTTTGCACTTCGCATTCGTATCAAATTTTGGGAGATCGAGGCATGGATATATTGATCGTCCATTGATGCATGCAGGCGATCAAGTAGGCGACTCGCGAGCAGAGTCCTGAAGCTCTTCCCATTTTCTCTTTCCAAATTCACCAACTTGTGAGTAGCTTTACATTCGATTAGTTGATTATTCTTTCAAGTCTTCACATCTAATTATCTCACTCTTGCTAAGTTTCGATCAATGATACCATAATAATAATAACTGAGTCAAGATAATAAGAAGTAAGGCTTGAACCACTTGATGCATGTTACACAAATTTATGGAACGATCGAACTGTCACATGCTTATTCACTATGAAAGTGTTTTCATTATGTTTCAGTCGTAGTTAGAATATATATTTATCTATAACTGTGCAACGAGTAGAACACACTTTATATGCGATCACTTGAGCAGGTAGACTATTCTTTGGAGTATGCTAAATTATTATATTTTATCTATCTAATCTTTAAATGCTTTGTTTGATAACTTAGTTTTTTTGAAGTGCATGGTCACGAAAAACTTGTGGAGAAGGTGTAGGGTTCTTACGAACGGTTGTCCGGGTACCGGTATCGATTCGTCCTGGGCGGAAATAGTTGACACGTCCCAGTCCCAAAATACCGAGGGACTAGCCACGTGGCAATGGCCAGCAGCACAACTCCAATGGACAAACCCAATTTAATAGACCCGTTAGAGTACACTTAAGCTGTAATAAATATCAATGCAGTCTACAACATCTATCACAAATAATTCTAAACTCATCCACAAAAAGAAAAATAACTAAATATGATAGACTAATCAAGATAATAGATAAAAAGAAATATATTCTATTAACAAGTCTAAATAAAAAGTGCCTCGGGGAACAACCCGATAAAATAAGTTAATACATAAATTCTAGAGTGAAGATATGAAATAATTGGAAGCAAAAATAACTGAGTATGTAACAGAATACTCAGGAGAAATCCTCTGGCACAACCTCGTCATCTGGTGCCAGTACTGCTCCAGCGTCAGCTCATCTCCCGTATATCTCAGGGTATTCCTCGTCTGCTATACCTGGGGACATAATCCGGATCCAGGTCCTTAGGGGACATAGCAAGGTACAAGAATAACTCAATCCAAATGAAATACAGTATATAAAAATAGATCCACAGGACAAGCTATGTAACCAGCTATGTGAAATGAAAATGAGAGCATCACTTGTACTCAGGCTAAAACTACTACAAGCTCTATGTCGGGGAGCCGGTAGCAGTAATATCATGAAGGGCTACATGTGCCAAAGCTCTGGTACAGAGACTAAGACACTATCCAGTAACATAAGTATATATATATAATCAGCCTGTAGCCTGTGTGTCTCTCTCCACCCAATGTAACCTCACATCTTATATCCATAACACGCAAGATCATGACCTCTAGCTAGTACAACGAGTCATAATGATATATATGCATGCAAGTCTTATGTCACGAATCTTGTAGCCTATACAGAATCACCATGAATAACTCATAAAAGATTCGGTCACATGAATAGTGTCAAGTGTCGTATGGTATGACGTACTTGATAAAGCAAGCACGTAAAAATATATAGGATCGTGGTATCAACTCTCTAAGTGACGTTACACGACTCCGCGTACATTATCGACACCCGAATCTTGTTAAGAAGCTAAGCAATATCTCACAGTCCTAGGTTGAACAGGTACAACACAGAATATATATATATATATATATATATATAAAGAACTCAACAATAAAGTCACAGAATCTACTGCAAGTTGGCAAGGTACACTTGCTTGTGTTCTGAGCTCCGTCAATTGCTCCGATATAAGTAGAATCTTCAATTACGCCTTCGGATGCTGAAACAAATATTATCATCACTCTCAGAATATGTGAAATAGCTAGAATTGACTACTCATAAGTCCAATTTAGACACAAGGACAGAATTGACAGTTTCGGGTCAAAGCGGGATCCACATGTGGCCCACTTCGCACCAAAAAATGTGCCAAAGATAAAGTTCTCCAAATTTATCAAACTTAGTATCTACGAGTTCAGAACGATGATACAAACCCAATAGAATATCCAGAACTAGATTCCGATGAGCCGGTCACGAAATTGCCCGTCAAGTGGGACCGTTGGGCCCACGAAATGGTGTTTCGTCAACGTTCTCATAATCGAACCAAATTTGGGTCACATGACCAGCGTAATACTACGAATCCGATGGCATAAGTTTTATTGCAAAATTACAAGTACACCCAAAATTATGACGAGAGTCAGAACAGGCTAATACGGAGCTATTTGACTGATATGTGTTGATTCCGGTGTGCATGCACATCCAAATCAACTTCTGTAAAATCTTATATATCCATGTTAATGATACGTGCCTTTTGGTGTAATTTGCATACAACAAAATTGCCTCGTTTAGTAGGACGCACCCTATTTCAAAAAAATTTGGTTTTAGAAAACTAAGTTTTTTGTCAACTTCAACCACGAATAAATCACAACATACAAAAAATTAAAATAAACTAATTAAAGAGATTAAATCTCAGTTATGTTGTCTAAATTACTATTTAATTGAAATATAAAAATATTAACCAGGTTGGAAGAAAAATGGCCATAAACATGGGCGATTGGGACAGTTTTCTTATCTATAAATTGGGTCATTTTTTTTCTGTTTTGCGTCGCAAATTATGACCGACACAGGACACGATACCATGAACTAATTATACGGGTTCAAGAGGATCATGTGGTCTTCACATAGGATTTGATAGATCGATATTTGAATTTCTGTGCAGGAAGATACGAGAGTGGGAAGTTGAGTATCTTACTGTTGTTGTTTGCTCAGAATTGGATGACCCGTCTTGCAACGATCGTCGACTGCGGTCCGGCGGTTGTCGGAGGCTGAGGTTGGTCGTGGTGGAAGAGGAGATGATGGTGGTGAGGTTCGGCTAGGATGGGAGTTTTATAGGTTGTCGAGGTGGAAGTTACGGGAAGCCGAAGGGAGAGGGTCGACGGCCGGTTAGGGGAGGGGAATTGAAGGGATTTTACTGTTACTGTAGGTAAGTTGGTGGGTTTTGGGTGAGTGGGTATGCGGGTACGGGTCAAGTTTTGGATCCGAATCCAGTAGTTAGGTTGGTTTAGTTTGGTTTGGTTCGATTTGGTTCCGTTTAGGTTGGTTTGGGTTGGTTTAGTTCGGTTTAATTAAAAATAATGCAATATGGCCATTTAAAAATAGTTTTGGAGCCCAATAAATTCCAAAAAAATTACACAATATCCTATTATTAGTTATACACCCAAAAATATAATTTTTGTAATATTTTAATAATTAATTTAATACACAAAAATATAAATTCATGAAGAACATTTATTATAATTAACTAAAAATAATAAAAATTTCTAAAATAATAATTAATGAAAATTTTAAATTAAATTTTAAAATCAGGGTGTTTACAATCTAACCACCTTAAAAGAATTGCATCCTCGCAATTAAAAAAATAAAATATAACTGATCAAGAAAATATTTGCTCCAGAAGAGATGACACGGTTGCAAGACATGTTTGTTGAAGCATGACACAAAGGATAAGGAACCATGAACAAGGAGAAATCAAGAGGAAGGGTGAGAGTTTTGTTCAAGCAGAACACGTAGGGAAGGAATAAAAAAAATTTCCTAGGAAATAAGAGATAAGTAACTCAAGAGTAAAGGAGTCTGGTTAGAACGAAGATCAACTATAACTTATGAAATATTGGGTACCACTAACAAGTATATGCTAATCATAATACTAGGTTTAGGCTAGAGAATGGAACTAACAGGCACATGCTAAAGTATCACTAGGAATATTCGCTATTATAGATATCTATGATAAAACTAAATCTTACTCATATTCGCTACTCCTTGAGTCTGTGCCTCCTCCACTGTCATCGCAAAAGCCTGTCCACGTCCCTGTGGTAATGCCCTCTGCTATTGCTAGACCTGCTGGAAGAGTGTTGCCTGTGGTGCCAATGGTGGCTTCGTCCGATGGCCTCTCGGTGCTGGTAAAGCTTGTCGGTTTACCATCGGTGCTCCTTCTCGACGCTCAGGGCAATCCCTGGCTGAATGTTGGATGGATCTGCAAGCTAAATATAATCCCCATTTGTGTCTGTATTCCTTCTCAATATGGCCTACCTTGCTACAGTAGTAACAAGTAGGAAGGGTTAGGGATTGTGATACTGCTCTCTGTGGTATTTTCATCTAGGGTCGCTTTGCAGGCTCTCGTGTGATGCTCTGGTTGGTGCTGATATGAACGGTCGTTTCAGGCTGGACTCTCTCCTGGTGACGCGCTCTATGCATCGGGCTGCAGCAAGGACATCCATGTAAGAAGTAGGTACGATAGAGCCAATCTGTCTCTATAGCTCAAAGTTTAGTCTATTAAAGAATTTCTCAGCCTTCTCCTTCTGTCGGAATTAGTGTAGGTGCGAAGTGGCTCAAACGGATGAACTCCGTATTGTACTCTTCTACTATCATATTTTCTTGAGTGAGGCGATTAAACTTGTCCCAAAGTTTTGATCGAGTAATAGATAGAATGTACATCTCCTGAAAGAGTTTAGAGAACTCCTCCTAAGTGACTCAGTCTAGTTCGAGCCGTCTATCCTCAGATCGCCACCAGTGATGTGCATTGCCCGTCAACTACATTCGGACGACAGTCATCCAATGCTCCTTCGAAAGCTCAGCTGCTTCCAATTGGTGTTGAGTGTTTGTGAGCCACTCATGAACTTCAGTGGGCTCCTCCTTGCCTGAAAAGTATGGAGATTCAGCTGGCAAAAATCAGTGATAGATCTCGTCGTTGGCCGTCTAGATGGTGGCTTTGCCTACTCCAGTGCGGTCACTATACTGTTTCTCACGTTCTCTGTCTTGTGATTCTGAGCCTCTTGATGAACCTGTTGTTGGATTTGCATTATTGCATAGAATATTTGGAATATCTGTTGTCCATCCATAGGCTGTCCTATTGAAAAAATAGGCATCGGTAGAGTAAACTGCGGTGGTGGTGGAATATTGTCTCGTCGAAACCTTAAGGCGTACTGATCTGCTTTATTGCTTTGTTGAGCGGATGGATCTCCACTCAATGGTGTTATCCTATCGTCATAGGTGAACACAACACCTTGTGGTATACCTACGGGAGTTTTGTCGCTGCCTCGTGGATCCATTATTCTGCATACAAAGTAAACTTTGAGAGGCACACAGATAAATCAAAGCAGGATGCAAGTCAAGAAATTAATTCGAATCCGATATAAAGGTCAAGAATGTGTCAATATATGGATGAGATCCTATAATTTATCCTATCCTAATTGTAGGCTTGCTCGATTCCTTAGTTGAAACTGAAGCAATATAGTCGTAGACCTGCATGGGCCACACAAAAATCATATCATGCCCCAGTCCTAAATACCGAGGGACTAGCCATGTGGCAATGGCCAGCAGCACAACTCCAATGGGCAAACCCAATTTAATGGACCCGCTAGAGTGCACTTAAGTTATAATAAATATCAATACAGTCTACACCATCTATCACAGAATAATTCTAAACTCATCCACAGAAAGAAACATAACTAAATATGATAAACTAATCAAGATAATAGATAAAAAGAAATATAGTCTATCAACAAGTCCAAATAAAAAGTACCTCGGGGAACAACCTGATAAAATAAGTTAATACATAAATCCAAGAGTCAAGATATAAAATAACTGGAAGCAGAAATAACTGAGTATGTAACAGAATACTCAGGAGAAATCCTCTGGCATAACCTCGTCCTCTAGTGCCAGTACTGCTCCAGTGTCAGCTCCTGTCCCGTATATCTCAGGGTATTCCTCCTCTGCTGTACTTGGTGACATAATCCGGATCTAGGTCCTTAGGGGACATAGCAAGGTATAAGAATAACTCAAGTCAAATAAAATGCAGTATATAAAAATAGATCCACAGGGCAATCTATGTAACCAGCTATGTGAAATACAAATGAGAGCATCACTAGTTCTCAGGCTGAATCTACTATAAGCTCTGTGTCGGGCAGCCGGTAGCAGTAATATCACGAAAGGCCAGATACATGTGCCAAAGCTCTGGTACAGAGACTAAGACACTCTCCAGTAACATAAGTATATATATATATAATCAGCCTGTAGCTTGTGTGTCTCTCCCCACCCAATGTAACCTCATGTCTCATGTCCATAACACGCAAGATCATGACCTCTAGCTAGTACAACGAGTCATAATAATATCTATGTATACAAGTCTTATGTCACGAATCCTGTAGCCTATACAGAATCACTATGAATAACTCAGAAAAGATTTTGTCATATTAATAGTGTTAAGTATCCTATGGTATGACATACTTGATAAAACAAGCACATAAAAATATATATGATCATGGTATCAACTCTCTAAGTGACATTACACGACTCTGCGTACAACATCGACACCCGAATCTTGTTCGAACGCTAAGAAACATCTTATGGTCCTAGGTTGAACAGATACAACACAGAATATATATATATATATATATATATATATATATATATATATATATATATATATATATATATATATATATATATATAAAGAACTCAACAATAAAGTCACAGCTAAGTCAGTTGCTCCGATATAAGTGGAATCTTCAGGTACGCCTCCGGATGCTGAAACAAACATTATTATCACTCTCAAAATATGTGAAATAGCTAAGATTGACTACCCATAATTCTGATTTGGACACAAGGGCAGAATTGACAATTTCGGGTCAGCGGAATCCACAAGTGGCCCACTTCGCATCGAAAAATGTGCCAGAGACAAAGTTCTCCAAATTCGTCAAACATAGTGTTTACAAGTCTATAACGATGATACAAACCCAACGGAATATCCAGAACTGGATTCCGATGAGCCGGTCATAAAATTGCCCGTTAAGTAGGACGTTGGGGCCCACAAAATGGTGTTTCGTCAACGTTCTCAGAATCGAACCAAACTTGGGTCACAGGACTAGCATAACGCTATGAATCTGATTGCATAAGTTTTATTACAAAATGATAAGTACACAAAAAATTATGACGAGAGTCAGAACAGGCAGATACGGAGATTTATGACGGATACGCGTTGATTTTGGTATGCACGCACATCCAAGTCAACTTCCGCAAAATCTCACACGTCCGTATTGATGATATGCACCTTTCGGTATAATTTGCACACGACGAAGTCGCCTCATTTAGTAGGACGCACCCTATTTTAGAAAATTTTAGTTTTAGAAAACCAAGTTTTTGGTCAACTTCAACCACGAATAAATTACAACATACAACAAATTAAAATAAACTAATTAAAGAGATTAAATCTCGATTACATCGTCTAAATTAATGTTCAAGTGAAATTTAAAAATATTAACTAGGTTGGAAGAAAAAGACCATGAACATAGGTGGTTGGGACAGTTTTCTGAACTATAAATTGGGTCATTTTTTCTGTTTTGCGTCGCGAATTATGACCGATACAAGACATGATACCCTGAACTAATTATACAGGGTTCAGGTGGATCATGTGGTCTTCGCATAGGATTCGAAAGATCGACATTTGGATTTCTGTGCAGGGAGATACGAGAGTGGAAAGTTGAGTACCTTACTGCTACTGTTTGCTCGAAATTGGGCGGCCATCGTCGGCGGCGGTCCGGCGATCGTCGGAGGCTGAGGTTGGTCGTGGTGGAAGAGGAGATGATGTTGGTGAGGTTCGGCTAGGATGGAGATTTTATAGGCTGTCGAGGTGGAAGTTACGGGAAGCCGAATGGAGAGGGTCGACGGCCGGTTGGGGAAGGGGAATCGAAGGGATTTTACTGTTACTCTAGGTAAGTTAATGGGTTTTGGGTGAGCGGGTCTGCAGGTACAGATCAGGTTTAGGATCCGAATCCAGTAGTTAGGTTGGCTTAGTTTGGTTTGATTTGGTTCGGTTTAGGTTGATTTGGGTTGGTTTAGTTCGGTTTAATTAAAAACAATGCAATATGGCCATTTAAAAATAGTCAGGGTATTTACAATAGTTGTGATAATGGCCTAGCACGGAAGGCGGGGTGGCTTGTTGTGAGATCGCTACCTACGTCTACAACCATCGTCGTCTACCCTAACTATAGTCTATAATGGCTTGTAGTGCCAGTGACCACATATATTTTGTATTGAACTGTTCAGGCTTATGATATCTTCTTGGCTGGGAATAACATGCTAGGTCTTGTGCAGGTGGATGCATTGGCCGCTGGTAAAAGTCAGTTAATGGTGACACATTTATTTCAGTCATTATATATATATATATATATATATATATATATATATATATATATATATATATATATATATATATATATATATATATATATATATATATCGCATGCTTGTAACTTGGACTAAGGAAAAATAGAAAGACCACATAATAATACATGAATACCGTGTCGATTTGGTGAATTGGGTTAGCTCGCCATCACCAGTATATTTCGATGTACTGGCCCACGTTGCAACAGGTTCTCCGAGCCGACGCGATGTTGCGATGAGCTGAAGTTTCTTTCCCCAACCAGCCCATCAATCGACGTACTCTTCTTCCCCCAATTAAGGGATGCAATCTATGGAATGACTATCTCATTTTGCATCCATCTTGTAAGCCCATGCAGCACCCCTTTACTTTTGAGTTAAGAGTTTGTAAGAAAGATGTTCATTATCAATAAAGAGAACTTTTCTTCGTCCAATGCTTGCTTTTTAATTAGTGTACTTTGTTTCATGCGTTTTAAATTATATCATTATGACTAGGCCTTGTGCGAGCGTGCATTACGCTCATAAGGTATCACGTCCGAGGGACGACTATTGATTCTGTGGAATCGGGACATGACAGTGCCACCTCCGGATGTTCATTTCTTGTTCCTCCTAGATCCGACGTCTAGTGTTTCCATTGATCCTACTCCATTGGTTCCCTCTGCTGGTACAGCTCCTCCTGCGATTCCTCTGTTACTGACTCACGAGGATCCTACACATATTCAATCAGCCTCCGCTACACCATCTTCTCCACTATCTACGCCTCCACCACAACCTCTCCGCCAGTCCCAACGTACTCATGAACCTCCTGCTCATTTTACTCCCGACTATTCTGGTCTATCGGATAAGTTTGGTTTTGCTTTATTAGTCTCATGTTCTCTATAGTTCCATTCATTCCTTACTTCTATTCATACTACACGTGAGCCCAGTTCTAATCAAGAAGCTATTTAGTACCCTGAGTGGTAGGAGACTATGAAAGAGGAGTTTCGAGCATTTTAGCAGACAGGTACTTGGGACGTTGTTTCACTACCAAACGGGGTCTAACCTGTTAGTTGCAAGTGGGTCTTCAAGGTCAAGTATCGACCTGATGGATCTGTTAAGCGACACAAGTCTCGCCTTATTGCCCGGGTTTTACACAGGAGCATGGGATTGACTATGATGAGACCTTTGCACTTGTTGCTCAAATGACCACGGTTCGTACATAACTAGTTGTTGTTGTCACTCGTTAGTAACCACTCTATCAGATGGATATAAAGAATGCATTTCTTCATGGTTCTTTATCCGAGGTTGTCTATATGGAGCCCCCTCCAAGCCTTTCTATTCTACCGAGACATATTTGTCACCTTCGTCGTGCTATCAATTGTCTCAAGCAAGCTCCTCGAGCTTGGTTTGAGTTTTTTGGAGTGCTATTTGTGAGACAAGTTTTCTGCAGTGTTCTCAAGATCATTCTCTGTTTGTGCGGTCATCACCACATGGATGAGTTCTTCTTTTACTCTATGTGGATGACAAAATTTTGACTGGTGATGATTCAGCAGGGATTGTATCTACTCGGAAGTACCTTCATCAGCAGTTTCAGATGAAAGACCTTGGCAATCTTCGATATTTTCTTGGACTCGAGATTGCACAAGGTAAGAGAGGAAATACTTGTTTCTCAGCAGTAATATATTTTAGAGATTATTTTGTCTGTTGGTCTATCGGATAGTCGCACAGTTGATACTTCGTTAAAGCTTCATGTGAAGCTTCATCCCACAGATGGTGAGCCTCTCAAAGATCCTACTCGCTACATGCGGCTAGTGGGTCAACTTGTGTATCTTTGTTTGACTAGGCTAGATATTTCTCATACAGTTAGTATTGTTAGCCAGTTTATTTTTGCGCCTCGATCAACTCACTATAGTGTATTACTCCAGATTATTCGATATCTTTAGGGCACCATTATGTGCTCATTATTTATGTCTTCTACATTTATTACGGAGCTTTATGCATTTTTTGATGCAGATTGGACAGGAGATCCGACCACTAGACGATCTACTACATGATTCTGTTTATTTCTTGGTGATTCGTTGATCTCATGGAGAAGCAAGAAACAAGAAGTTGTTGCATGTTCTTCTACTGAAGCAGAATATAGGGCTATGGCTATCACCACCAAGGAGATCGTCCATGTATGTAGACTACTCTCTGATATAGACATTACTCCTACAGGACCTATGCCACTTCACTGTGATAATAAGAGTGCTATACAAATTGCAAATAATCCGATTTTTCATGAATGGACAAAGCACATTGAGATTGATTATCATTTTGTCCGTGAGCATTTTCTGAAAGGTACTATTTCTGCCACATATGACTTCAGTTGATCAGCTGGTAGATTTATTTACAAAGTCACATCCTACACCGCGATTTCAGTTTCTGTTGGGAAAACTCATGTTGTTTGACCCTCTATGAGTTTGAAGGGGGGTGTTAAGAATAATTAGATTTATGATTTATTCTCCTACTCCTATCCGGATATAGATACGTTCTCTCTTTATATATATATATTTGTAGTTGTATGACTTTTTACATTATCTATCAATAAAATCAATATTTTTGATTTGTTTCATATTCGGTTTTGACAAAGCAAAGAATATAAAATGGTTTCATTATTTGATAATGTTGTTTAATTCTCAATTGTAATCATATTCTTCTCGATTGTACATTTGTGTGACTCGAATTGTCTAACTGGTGTTAGAGAGCTAGATAGGAACGATATAATTCTTATATTTATTAGTAAAGATTTTTCGAGTTGGACTTCAAATCGTTTTGTAGTTTTCTTTCGATTTGATTTTCATATAAAATTATTTTTGTGTGATGTACAATTTGCATTTGAACATTTATTCTTTGCTCATTGTGAATCGCCATTAAATAGTTAATGGCTTTTCGCAATTGCACTGATTCCAACACATATTTGGTACCAAAGGAAAACAATCCTGTATATTCTAAAACTAATAGAATAGTTCTATAAGATATTATTTTATTTGCTTCTGCTATATTGTCCATGATTATCGAGCTGCTTATCTGGCAGTACATGTTTTGCATCAAAACACCTAAAGGTTAGGACGTTTGAATTGAATTTTATTAGCTTCAAGCATGGGGTCAAATGTAGTTTATTCAGGTGTTGTTGATTATTGAGATAGGTTGGTTCCTTGAACATTACCAAATTAATGCATATGTATAAAAATCATGTTGTTCATCCTCCAGACTTAGCGGTTACAGTAAGGAAGCTGGAACAGTACTCTTCCTCAAATATTATTACATGTACTGTTTATGATGCTAGATTCTTTGCATGGGTGCACCCATTTGAGGACGTGCCTTTTGGTTGCCAGACCCATCATATCCTCTTCTTCTACCTACAAGTTTTAAAGCAATTAAAATTAGCAGCAAAGTCTACATTGACATTAATTTCTATTTATGTGAGATTCTCTTACATACCAAGTTTTCTCTCCTGCAGAATCTCTCTGTGCAACTCCAAGAATGGTTTAGTCCCCTGTTTTCGAGCAACCACAAAACAGTTAAGACTTATCTATACTTCTGACATCATGATGGTTAAAAGGTTCCCTACTGTTCCCAGCTTCTAATAATACAACTAATATGTGAGCGACTGTTAGTGTTTGGTAGACTTTTTCCCCCTACGTGGAGTGTGATGAATATCATCTATGTTTTGAAAAATTTAGAAAGTCGAAGGTGATGGAAAGAAGATCATTGGAGCGATATATCCCGGGAAAGAATATCACCAAACTCTAATTGGAAAAGTATAGCTTTCCATTTGTATTTCAATCATATTATATATTCATTTTATGTTATTGATAGATATTATGTGCTTGTGACTCACGTGGTTCAAATCTGGGCCTCTGAGTCAGACTCTATGTGATCGATCGATTGAGCTTATCGAGATCAACGTTAACCTAGATAGTATTATTGACTATTGTATGTGCGTCGAGATACCCTGTTAGCTCATTGTGACTTTGATATGTAGATCCAAACCACAAATACTTGTGCATTCATGCTAGGGTACGTACCGTATCTACGATACAAATGTATAACACTATAATATTAGTTGTTATAATTGATTTCTCAATTTATCATGTTACTAGACTCATGGATTATCAGAAGACTCTTGATCGATAGTTGATACCTGACTGGATGTGTCGTGGATACTACTTGCTCGGTATCATTAGGTGGATCGACTTTTCGGGAACTGTAGCCTCCGAAGAAGCAACGTAATGATGACCTATTAATTTGATGGCATATATGAACATCTCGTTGTTCTCTTATATGATGGCCTCTAGCCTCCAATGAGTGCTATGCCCATTTATTCATTTAGCTAGACAGCCCAGGCATGCGAATATTCTCCTTAATTATATTAACGTAGATTGGATAGTCAAAGTTATACCATGTTATCTGTATTGATTATTATGATGCTACTATTTTATATATGACATGTTATTATGTATCTTGTTATGTCCCTCTGAGGACCTAGTACCCTTCTATGTTACTTAAGCAGGATTACCTAGAGAGGAACGTTGACAATTCTTTTCTCGAATTCATGTATTTTTGCTTAGATACTTGTATCATATATTTTTCGTAGATTATGTTTCTTTGTATTATTCTTATCCCATTGTTATAACCTAGTTCTTGTAGGCCTATATGATTCTTTCTGGCCTATTCGAGCAAGTGTGTTATTTGGCAGCTGACCGTAATACATATTAGTCATTCTTGATATCTGTAATTATGTGAATTGAGATATACTAGTTTTAGTCAATCATATGATATACTAGTTAGACGACCCGACCTTGGACAACGTATATTATCGAGTTGGGCTAGAGTTCGCTTGATATTTAGCTGGTCAATGTCACACGGCGCGGTCGTCCGTAGTTTAGGACTGTAATGCCCCGCCCACACGATGCATTACGATGATTCGATAATTGGAAGAAGTATTAATCCGGGTTAGTTTCATGTGCAGGTAGTATGCGAAGTTTCTTATGATCAGAGTATTGCTTCGCAACGGGCTGAGGAATGGGGTAGACATCGTAGTTTGAATCAGCGGGCAAGTTCAGAGATCGTGGAATTTTAGCGGTGGTATAGTTTTACTTAATCTGGTCGGGTCGGAACAATGGGGGAGCACGGAGTGCTCGTAAGGTTATACTAGTTAAGAAGATTGTGCATCACATCAGATCACATAGTCGGAGTAATATACTGTATCAGCTCGATATACTGTATCAGCTCGGCAGAGCGATAGATAGATATGTAGAGGTGGGTGGGCTCTGACTCTTTTCTTCTTTTTTACTCCTTCATGCCCTTAATAAAATATACCCTTGTGTGCTTGTAACATCATAGATTCAATGGGGCCTAGTTCAGATAAACAGATAATCATAATGTATATTAGACACTGAGGATAGAATATTGAATAGCTGTATCGGAGCGTGCATTAGTGCACGAGAATCGAGTAGTAATCCTTCATCAGCGAAGCTAGCAGTTGTGGCACAATGCCACGGAACTGCTGGTAAGCGAAAGGTAGAAGCGTGCATCACTGCACGAGTATACAGTAGTAATGCTTCGTCAGCGAAGTAAGCAGTTGTGGTTCAAAACCACGAAACTGTTGGAACGGGGTATGGTACACATGGAACTATCTGATGTGGCATGGTGCTTCGGTATATTGGGACATGCGGGTCGCCAATCGGAACACTAATCGATTATGTAGTGACAATACGAGAATAATATCATGTGTCGAGTAAATATAAATGTCGCTTTACTTACCTTTTGGTACCATGCATGTGTTTTATAGTCAGCTATTCATGCATTCACATGGTCATGGACAACATGTGCACAAGATATATGGTTCCTCGAACTAGATGCACTGGAGCACTGGGATCATTCGACCTGGGAGGAACAAAAAGATTATCGTGTCAAATGGAATGGCACGAAGTTTTGCGGAACCTTCTGTTGGGCTTGCAACCTGGACTGGAAGGGTGCATCGTAATACGGATAAGATGGTACCTTCGGTCGGGCTCGCAACCTGTACGCAAAGTGTTCATCATTTACCACAAATATAGTCTAAGATGGCGGCATGCGTGTCACCAGTAACCTTCATATAGATAAGTGTCGGCATGCTAATATATATCTTATGCATGGACGATAAGTGTTTACCTTGCCTTGTGCAAGGGTGGGGCGCATCGATTGTGGTAAGAAGTCATTGTCAAGTGACGCGATGTAGTATGTTTCCTGTTTTGCTTACGCGATCAGTAACATGTTTATTTGCTTACAGACTACTTGCTTTTCTGCTTTCAATAGATGACATGGATATGAATTGTAATCAATCTAGTTCAATATAAAAAGATTACTGTATAAAACTGTATGCTTCACATGACTATTTAGTGTCGGTTTAGATGAGTGGGCTACCTCACTCACCTATACACGATATGTACTGATACCTAACTCCCCAGGTACAGAGATCCGCTCGGTCATACCAAGGCATTAGAATCTCGGATTGACAACATGAAGATGTTCGGCTGAGGATGCTTGCTTGGATATAAAAGACATGATGTATTGAACGGCAAAATCTTTGTGAGCTAGAGAGACCTTGAGTGTTGTAAGCCAAGTTGGCATATTCAATTAGGCTATTGAGAGCATTTGTAATCAGCCGCATTATAAATAAAAGAGATTCATTTTGTATATTTTGTGTGACTTCCTTATGACTCTGTTTCTTCTACTACAATATCGCCGTTTTGAAATACACCATTTACTGCTTTATGTTCTTGCCTTGTACAAGTATAATCTAGACTTGTAGATATTACGTCCAGTAGCTATCTTTCAGTTCTGCGGAACCGGGGTATGGCAAGGACTAGGGCATGACATGTGTTGTCTACTTCCAAAGAGTTTTAACCCTTTGCTAAAAAGGGGATGGGCAAGAAATTGAAGTGATTTTGCTCGATAATGGCACGGATACCTTTGATGCTTATTGTAGAGAGCAAACGCTACTACATAAGAAGTCTCCGCTGAAGATGCCTCAACTCACTAGCGTAATCGATAAAATGAATATGATGCTAATGGAGAGAGTATGATGTTTGCTATTTAAAGAAAAGTTGTTAGGAAGCTACTGGGGGTGAGGTTTTAAATATTGTTGCTTATGTTATATATTAATATATCTCCTAGTGCTCCTTTGTAGGGTGATGTGCCTAAAAAAATATGTTACAAAAAAGAGCCATCATATAATCACATTCATGTGTTTGGATATAAGGCCTTCGTGCTAGAGGTCCAAATTCGGACGAAAATAAGGCAATACGTCATTGTCGGCTATGGTCAGGATGAGTTCGGGTATAAACTCTATATACAGTAGGAAAGAAGCTTTACAAAAGCCGAGATATGATATTCCTAGAGAATCAGACCCTGCACAATACTCAAGATTCTAACATTTCCAATATGCCTTCTGAGGCTGAGCATTTTCTTGAGTTGGAGTCATTCAAATTCAAGCGATTTTAAAGAAAACTACGGATATACTATATTTAGAGGAGCCATTACATGGAGTTGCTCCTAACCTTGGTCATTAGCATGCCGATAATGATCAAGGTAACCTTCAAGAGGATGAACATGCAAATGAGATGGTTCTTGAAGTTGATGAGGTTGTCAATGAACAACCATCACTAGAGGCTCAATGGAGGAGGGGGATTACCAGATAGCGCCGACCATCTATGAGGTACTCAACTGATGAATAGTTGCTACCAACTGAGCGAGAGACTGACTGCTTCATAAAGACGATGAAAGATGAGTATAGACAAGATTAAGTGCAAACAATGCAGGAGGAGATGAGTTTGTTGCAAGAAAATCACTCTTACAAGCTGGTGCATTTGTCAAACGAAAAAAAGCCCTTGAAGAATCGGTGGGTTCTCAGAGTGAAACAAGGAGAAGATGTTACTTACCCGCGATACAAGGTGGGGCTAGTAATTAAGGACTACAGTCGGCGGTAATGCATTGATTTGTCGGCGGTAATGCATTGATTTTGATGAGATCCTTTCACTACTAGTCAAATTGTCATCTACCAATTGATGCTAGGTTTGTCAATTATTTTTGATTTAGAGGTTTAGCATATGGATGTTAAGATGATGTTCCTTTATGATGCTTTAGAGGAGGGGTTGTATATGTAGCAGCTCGAGGGTTTCGATAAAAAGGATAAGTCATACTTTGTTGTCGGTTGAGAAAGAGTCTCTATGGGTTGAAGCGGGCTTTGGGACAGTGGTGCATAGAGTTTGAGTCATTTATGGGAAGTATGGTTATTCTAAGACGAAGTCGGATCTGTGTGTTCATGGAATATTTTATCGAGGACAATTTTATCATATTGTTGCTTTATGTGGATCATATGTTGTTAGTAGGACAAAGTGCCTCTGGGTTATTGGAGTTAAAAGCACCAACTGGGTGTGGCCTTCTTTATGAAAGTTTGGACACAACAAAAACTATTTTTTGTATAGAGATCAATCAAGATAGGGTCCAAGCTGCTATGGTTATTCTAGGAGAAGTACATTCATATGGTATTTTAGAATTTTGGGATGGACGAGTCGAAGAAAGTAAGTAGCCTACTTGCAGCCTACTTCAGGTTTACTACTGAGCATTGTCCATTGACCGAGGAGGAAAATAAAGATAGTGGTTGATAGCTCTGGTCTTGAAAACCGGTATAGTTCTGAACAAAAAACTATCGAGGGTTCGAATCCCACTCTCTTCTTTTGCTTGTTGAATAAATTTTTTTTCTTTATTCGATTGGCCTGATCTGAGGATTAAAGGAGAACTGATATCGAATGAGAGATAAAGGTCGGATGGAACAAAAAGAAAAGAGAAGCAACTGGCGAAAAGCACGCTGAAGCCCTATGTGTCAGTAACACTATATCACGCGGGATCTTTCTCAGGACAGAGGGAGTATTGTATGCTTCAGATGTGTGGAGCCCCTTGTATGTTATGGTTTGTACGAGACACGATATTGCTCATGACGGCTGGATTAGTCTATGAGGTATTATTCCAATCTAGGGGATGCCTAGAGTTTCGTAAATAGATTCTACCTTAGCTTCAGGGTACTTCCAGTTGGCGGCTTTTATTTGAAGTGACGAGCCAAACCTGTTTGGATATACTAACATTGATATGGCTAGGGATGTGAGTACCAGGAGACCGAGTTCGGGATACATGATGATGTTTGTAGGAGAAAAAATATTATAGAAGTCCCGGTTGCAGAAGTGTGTCGCCTTGTCTACGACGGAAGCAAAATTTATTGCGGCGACGGAGGATTACAAGGAGTTATTATGGATGAAGAATTTTCTTCAAGGGTTGGGGCTAAAAATGAACCTTATACGTTGCTTTGTGATATTCAGAGCACAATTCATCTTGGGAAGAACCTTACTTTTCAAAGCCGATCTAAGCGTATTGCAAGTCGATATCATTGGATACCAGATGTGCTAAACGCAAATGATGCAAATATTAATGAGAAAGTACATTGATGGCAATATAGTTCGGATATATTTATGAATATTTTGTCGAGAAAAATTCGAGTTCAAGATTGTCATCGAAGTGGCGAGCGACTCCACCTAGTTAGGAAGGAAAAGAATTATTGGTGTTGGGTAGAGTTTCCTTCCTATCAGGAGAGCACTCCAAAGTGCGACGAGTGCCACCCATTTATCAGAAAATATCGAAAAGTTGAAGGCGACGGAAAGGAGCTCATTTGAGTTGGATATTGTGTGTACCAAAGCCGTATTAGTAGCATCGGTATGCCATCGACATACTTACAAGTGTAAAAATTGTCCAACAAGTGGTGTGAAAAATTTGGTTTGCCCGACATACCGTCCACATGTCGTCAAGCCCTAGCTGATGGATTTTTGTGTTCTAATCTAGCACATTGGTAGGTATTGAACAAAGATGACAACTCCACGATCAGATATTCTCTTCCAAGTGTCTTGGATGACGAGCCCTAAGAGCAAAGTATGGACTTTCTCTTATATTTTCTGTGGACAAGCACCCTGAATCTCCCTTCTTGTGCTTCTCCTATTGCCTCCACCCTCAACACACACACACACACACACACACACACACACACATATATATATATATATATATATATATATATATATATATATATATATATAGTTGAGAAATCATATTTTAGGTCATAGGAAATACTAAAATAGGAAACCCTAAAATAGTAAACCATATTACCTAAAAATGACAAATCCTATTTTAGCTAATAGAAAATCCTAAAATAGTCCAGCATCAATTATGTACGTCCAAATCTAATCAAATTAACTATTTGTTGCATATTTCCAAATCTAATGAAATCAAATATTTGATGCAGATTTGTGGGGCATGCACATGTGTTGTTCCCAAATCCGGACTGGACCCGACATAATTCTCTATTCTCATTTTAATTTATTTACATTCAAGTTTGAGTAGTTGTGGTGCTATATGTTGGATCGGCGGGAGGAGCTAGAAGGGAGCCGGTGTAGTTTTTTATTCATTAGTGAGACTTTTCTGGTTTCATCCTGTGGTTTTTCCGTTAGGATTTTCCACATAAATACCGTTTGTGTTTGTGTTTGTGTTTGTGTTTGTGTTTGTGTTATGCTTGTTGTGTGTGGATATCGGCATCATGTGCTGGTTGTGCATTTCAAGTCGGTCCTTGACATTTTCTTCTGGTTTGGGAGCGATGTTCTTTTGGTTCCGTGTCTAGTCCCATGAACTACTGTTAGTGTCTAGTATTTATACAAATACTAATCCTACTTACCTGTAAGGCATGTCCTGAGGATGTTGTTTTGCCTGTAGGAATTCTCTGTAGAGTTTAGAGTCTCTCTCTCCTTGCCTCCTTTGGTTTCTTTCCTCCTCAAACAACAGATCCTGGCTGTATGGTTCAATACTTATATCTGTTTGTGGGACTGCTGGTATCAGGAGCAACCTGTCAGTAGCCCTTCTGTTAGACGTCGTATCAAGGCACTGAACCTTTTGAGAATTGTCCAGATTAGGGTCTACGAAGATACTGTCTCTGCCATCTTGGCCCAACTGATCAGAAAGAATGCGGCTGTGTCGTCTCTGAGGCAAGATGACGTCTCTGCTCTGAGGTTTTGGACACCAAATATTGCTCTCCAGATTTGGGCCAGATCCCTGGCTCAAACTTCGTTTTACAAAGTGTGTGCTTTTATCCATGCTCCCTCGTGCTTTGGGCAGAACTTGTGGTTTATCGTGTCCATATCCGCTTGGTTCTGGGCTATGTGAAAGTAAGTTCCTTCGTGTAGTTTGCTCCTGTTCTGGTTCCCGGCTGATGTTCACAGTAACTGGGCATCCTAGAGCAACTTTAAGTGTATCTGTTATGTCCTGAGGAATTTCTTCCGAGTGCTTCACCATTAGGTGCAATATGGCATTAGCTGTCAGAACAAAAAGATATTGAGGGATTGGCAACTGCAAAAATGAGTTCATCAAGCTCCTTTAAGGAATTTAGAGTACCGTACCTTGTGAAACTGTTAGCGATATGATCTTTGTTTGACATCGCAAGAATTCTCCTAGCCATTGATTATCGATCCTTTCCAGTATTTTGTGCCATAGTTCCTCCATGTCAATACATTTGATATTTGTGTTAGGGTTGGCAGCGTTGCTGTTGAGATTTTCTGCACTCGAGTTAATAAACTGATGTTGCCTGAGCTCGCTGTTATAAATGTAGTTAGAAGGTCCAAGTCTGCTCTGTTGTTTCAGGTATAGTCTTGTTTCAGTATCAGATTTCTCTGCAAGCACATGACAGGCAGTTTTCAAAATAGTGTTACTATTTCATATATATATATATATATATATATATATATATATATATATATATATACATGGAGCCAATCCCTGAGGGAAATACCTAGTGTAACTTTTGAGTTGTCAGAAAGCACTTTTTCCGGCGTCAAGATGTGGGAGGAGCTGCCTAAGGATGCAATTTGCAGTACAACACCAGTGATCCTAGTGGTGTGGTTGAAGGGAGAGGTCATCAATTGCTTCTCAGTTTCAATCAGGACTTCTAATGCTTGCTTTAATATCTCAATATTCGTGTTTCCTGCAATATTATGTGGCTTCAAAAGTCAAGAAGAAAAGGTGATGATATGGTAGGATATCATGCCATGCTATTAACTGTATTAACACAATTATAAGAAATTATATTTGGTCTAGTAACTAGGATACTAGTTCAGGATTTCAATGCTTAGATACATAAAAATAGATTGATGTCCTCTACAAAGTTTGGATCAGACCTAGAGATAACATGCTCTAAAATACCAATGTTCAATAAATTTGGCCATGTTCAGTCCTATTTTCACTAGCATTCAAGAATTGGACAATGATGGATTCGTTAACATTCAAGAAATGAAAGAATGGTAGGTTCCTTGAGATCCGGTACTAGAAGCCAGGAGATGGGCTAGGATAATAGGGATGATGGGTTCTGTGTTTGGTTGCTACGAAAGTGTGAGAAAGGAAAGGAAAGGGAAGGGAAGGGAAGGGAAGAAAAACAAAAATTGATCCTGTGTAAATCTGGATCCTAAATGAAACATTCATTCATCTTTCCTTTTCCTCACTTTTTCACCAAAACACAGCCTTTAAGCTTTGTTTGACTATGTAGCTGATTTTGTGTATAGAATCTATGAAAAGTTAGTATGTTCTTGTGTACCCAAATCCTTGGGAGAAGGTAGCTACTTACCCAGTGCAGCAGAGTAGGAAGGAATCTCAACCTGTAATTCTAATCTGGGCGGTGATGATAAATGAATACTGCCGGCAAGGATTTCGATAACAAGAGATGACAACTGAGATACAAGGCTTCGCGGTTCGATTCCGCACTCGATCAAATCTCTTGTGCTTCTCACTGCTTCTGTCCCTCTCCCAGTGATGGCAGCCTCCAGCAAGCGAACAAGCCTCTCATGTGGTACTAGACCCACCTGCATGACGTCATAATATGTATGATCAACCCAAGAGTAATTAAGTAGATGCTGCTAGCTAGCTAGCTAAAAGGAGGGGTTTAATATATACTGACAAGCTGTTGAACGATGGAGGCGGTGATCCTCACTTCCAGAAGTGCCAGTTGATCAAGTAAGTTCTCGGCTTCCCTCATATTACCTTGTGCTTTTCTGACTACTAACTGGAGGGCATCTTTGCTGATATCCATCCCCTCCTGAGAGACGATCCTCGATAGTTTAAGCATGACCTGTGCATCTTTAAGCTTGGAGAAACTAAATTTCTGGCACTGAGACGAGACAGTTTTCGGAAGCCTGCATGCATCCTCCATTACCAGTATGAAAACTACAGAGCTCATGCAGCTAATTCTCTGCTCTAGTATAATATCCAACAGCTGCTCTTCCCATGGGGATGGGGCCCCCCGTGAGCAGAGACTCTCATCATCTAAGATGAAAACACTGATCCGCTTCTTTGAAGGGCTACTAATTGTGCTGTGGAGAAAGCTTCTTATGTTTTGGAAGCCACCGCCACCACCACCGCCATTGGATGAACTAATTCTGTAATTTCTAGAGCAGTACATGTGCGATGTATGTAGGCTGTGAGAGCAGCCGGTACACTCCCAGCATGGTCTCAACGGTGAAGCAGCAGCATTAGATGATGATGATGATGATGCACAATTAGTACAATTCAGTAGCATGGCAAATATTATGGCAGCAGATGTTTTACCAGTTCCACTCGGTCCATGGAAGAGATACAGAGGAGAGATTCTTTTCCTCCTGACAGCATTGGATAGGGCTCTAGTGATTATCTCGTGGCCGATAACCTCCTCAAATGCCTTGGGTTGGTACTCACGACTCAAACCAGCAGCCGGATGATGATGATGATGATAGCGATGATGTTGTACTTGCTGTGGCTGTTGCTCCACTTCTCCTTGGGTGCAGCTGGGGCTTCTTGGTGAGGACGTCGACGATGATGGTGAGAAAACCTGCAGCTGAAAGGCAGATGCTACCAAGTCCTCCGCTTCTTCCTGCTGTGAATAGTAGCTTGCAGCTGCCTCGACACCAGAAGGATTTTGCTGCTTGATGAATCTGCGCTCACCGCTACTCCCGCTGCTTAGATCCTCCTGCAGCTCCTTGGTTGATATCCGATAAGAAGCAACTCGGCTCATATTGTTGTTGTTGTTCCGACTCCTCCAGCGCCTACCCTTTATTTTTGGATTAGTGAATATTGCTGCTGCTGCGGTTACTTCCTCCGTGGCATCTCAACAATATTTCTGGAGCCTGCCTGCTGATGAGGAATCTTCATATGAACAACAACAACAACGAGAAGAAGAATAAATAGTAGCAGAGTGTTATTATATATATATATATATATATATATATATATATATATGAAAGCGCCCCGGGATCAAAGTCAGGTCTATGTGTATTCATCCAATTGAACAAGCTTCAGCCGGCTAGCTATCTTGTTTATTCAAGTTAGTAATTGAGAAGAAACTCAATGTTGAGATATCACTGTCGTCAGTTTGGTTGGGCCACATGACATACATTGTCATTTACCAACCAATTGGCGGGGTTTAGTACCTCCCCATCTCTGTTGATATGTTCATCTACTCTTCAGGTTGATTCCTTTTCCATGGATGCCATTTGTCCTAACTGTTAGATTGCTGGCTATATGCTGAATAAATTACATGTTTAACAAAATGCATGGGTGATCATCATCAACACGACAAAACTCCAAAAACATCTTCAAAAAGTTTTTATTGATTACCTATCCACCTGATATGTTAATCTTTTATATGGTGCAGAATATCAAGTTATGACAAGAGGACATATATTCCCCAAGAAGAGGCTCAATTCCTCAAGACATTATGTAGGTAAAAATCCTAAAACTCATGAAAAAATAACTCAAGGGACCAAACCTTTGTAAATAAATTCAATAATTTTTTGGCTTATTTGCAACTTGATACCCTCAACTATCCATGTTTTTCAACTTGATACCATAAACTTATTTAATCAACAACTAGATACCCTGGAGGAAAAAAAAATCCATAAATATCCTTCCCCGCCCCACCCGCCGGCCCTCTCCCTCTCCCACGCACCCGCCCCCCCACCCTCCCGCCCCCCACCCCCGGCTGCCGCCTCCTTCCCCACCCCCCCCCCCCCCTTCCTGCCTTGAGTTGCTGCCGCTGCACCCCCCCCCCCCCACTCCCCCTTCCTGCCGTCAGTTGCTGCCGCTGCACCCCCCCACCCCCCTCACCCCCTCCTCCCGCCACAAGCTCCGCCGCAATCACCACTGCCGGAGAGAGACAGAGAGAGGGGCAGGGGTAGTTTTGGTTTTTATTTTTATGATATGAAGTTGAAAATATTTAATAGTTGATGGTATCAAATTGGTGAGCAAAAAAGTTTAGGGTATCAAGTTAAAAATAAGCCTAAAATTTTCGACGTACTTACAAGATGTATATACTCTAATTTATAGTCTTTAGAAAATTCTAATATTAAGTTAAGACACATCCTAATCCTAACAAAGAAATAAAAATTATCCTAGAAAGAAGTAATCATATATAATTCAGAAAATTTACTGTACCGATAATAATTTTATATTAATTAAATATAACGATAGGAATTTTTAAAAATTTAAAATTTTGATACATATCGCCAACCTAGATGGCGAAATTTTCGAGAACTTGATTTTCGCCAACAGGGTTGGCAAAAATCCGAATTTTGAGTGAGAATACACAGATTTTCGCTAACTGAGTTGGCGAAAATATGGTCTCTCCGGTTCATTTGATTGGTTGTGGTTCATTTGGTTGGTTGTGGTGGTTTAAATATGTTGGCTCTCCGGTTTAAATGTGGTTGGTATTGGTTTGTGTATTCGGTTTAGTCAATGCTGGTTTAAATATGGGTTTAGATATGGGTAGTTGGTTTAATAAGTTAGTTGGTTTAATAAGGTTGGTGGATGTTGGTGTATTCGTATTATAAAGAGAGGAAGGGAGGAAGAAATGATGCAGGAAGTGAAGAAGAAGCAGAGAAGAAGAATAAGCAGAGAAGAGAAGAGAATGAGGAAGTAAACAGAGAAAGAAGAGAAGAGAAGGAGAACGCCAAGAAAGGTTTGTAATATTTTTAATTATAATTGTAATCATGTAATTCTAGTTACTATTTTAACTATTATAATTGTAACCTAAGTATTAAATATTGTAAATGGGTACCCAAAATGATGGACGTATTCCGGGAGGGTCTCCCACATATATGATTATCCAGCTACGTGAGTCACACATTTCTAGTCTAGTATTTTCTGGACAGGTATATTAAAATTAAATTATTTTAGTAAATATAATTTATATTTTTTTAAATGTCTAATAATAACATCATTTATATATGTCATATATAGCAATACGGTTATCCTGATACGTTTCGAGCATGAGAGCATGTCGCATGGCGTTATGAGGACGACGTTGGGTACTGGATGTTAACTGAAGAACAACATGGTATGGTGAACGTATTTTGTTTTGATCATATTGATCAGATATATTTTCTACGTCACGACGGAGACTTGATCTTCAGTTCAGTTGAGTGGTGATGGCCCGGAAGAAATACCTTTCAGTTACCGTTCGGAGAAATGACCATTTTGCTAGTAGATGTGGCAAATATCTTAGGATTACCTATTACTGGTGAACCTATAATATTTGAAAATGATGAATCATTTTGCGCCAAAACTGTCATTAGAAAGTATTTAGTCGTGGAGCCACCCACCATATATGGTAAAAGTTTTGTGACGCTTTCGTGGCTCTGCCACAACTTTATGCACCTAGATCGTATTGGTGAGGAAGAAATCTTAGTGTATGCAAAACGAGTAAGTATAACATTTAATGTTATTATGTATGTAATATATATTTTTATTTAGTTTAACTAATATTCTTTTTTATGATATTTTCAGGTTACTGCTTGCACCAGGGCCTACTTACTAGGTCTAATCATTGGAATTTTGTTCCAAACTCCGGATTTAGGACAAATTTATATTTTTTACCTTTTTTGGAAAATCTGACAAAACCTACCCGTCATGCATGGGGAGCTTCTGTATTGGCATATCTGTACAACTCTATGTCAAATTTTGTGTATTTTACTTCAGTGGATAAAAGACAGAAAAATTTGAATAGATATATAACATTATTACAAGTATAAAATTTTCATATAATTTTATTTACTAAAGAAATATGTACACTTACATGATATATTTTTTTCTATGTTTGGTCCTACGAGCACTTCAGTATCGGTAGGCCAGTCTCCTGAATTGATACTGAAGATGGTGTCTTCCCATCAGCTTTACGCTGGATGACGACTGCAGCTGATCCAACTCGATGTGCTCAAAAGGATATCGCAGTATATCGGGGCCAATTCGATTCACTAAGGTTTAACGAGGTAAAAATTTTATAGTCTCTTATATTTTATTTTTATTTCATACAGTCAATATGTTTATTATCTTATAATTTTGTTGACATGAAATAGGTAATTTTTTTACCGTACCGGCTTGGGCAGAATCCTCTTGAGTTACAAACAACAGCCTTTGTATTGAGTCTACATAGATTTTTTATAATATTCCATAATAACATCATGTATCATCTAGCTGATCGTATTATGCGACAGTTGTAAACACCCAAAATTTTTCGGATAGTAAAAATGAATTTTTAGGATTTTTTCTGCTTTTTTTAATTAAATTAAATGTTCTGCTAAATTAAATATTTTTAAGTATTAAAATAAATATTAAAATATTATGAAAATAATATTTTTGGGTGTAAAATAAAATATTAGACATAGGGTAATTTTCTTGAAATTTATTGGACCCCAAAACCATTTTTAAAGACTTAAAACCAAGTTTTAAATAACACCAAAATAAACCGGGTTGAACCGGGCTCAAACCGGACTGAACCCAGTCCAACCGAACTGGACTGGCCTAGACCCAACCCTAACCCTAACGGGTCGGGTCATATCCTACCCGACCCGACCCGGATCCGACCCAACCCGAGCTCACCCCTCTCCCATCACCGCATGACCCCGCGTTTCCCGGCGCCCCGCCCCCGCTCCGCGGCCACGACCGCCACGACCCACCTCAGCCCGCGGTTCCCGGCCCCACGATCCCCTCCTCGCTCCGCCTCTCCCGGCCACGCCCCCGGCTCCCTCTCCCTCTCCACCCCCTATTTAAACCCCCCCGCAGGATCTCCCCGCCACCGCCAACACCTAGCCAACTCCCAGCCACCACCAACACCAAGTCACACCGCCCTCTCCCCTTGCTGCCACCACCGCCCTCGCCCAACTCCGCCGGCATGTCCCCAAGCTCCACCGCGATCCCCTGCCTCCGCTGCCCTCGACCCAGCCCGTCCATCCATACTTCTCCTCCGGCAACAGCCTCCTCCGCCAGAGCTCCGGCCGCCCCCACCAGCACGCCGCCCCGATGACCCCTACTCCGGCGAACCCGGCGTCCCCATAACCTCGCCAGCAGCAGCAGCGACCCGCCGGAACCCTAGCCGCCGTGAGCGTCGCGCCGCCTCACGGAATCCTGTGTTTTTCGTCTTCTGCGTAGCCCTGTTCAGGTGACTGTATCTCTCTCCTCGCTGCCCCATTTTTTGTTCCGTCTGCTTTGACGCGTAGCCTGTGTGACCCTCTCGATACCCGTGCAACTCGCTCGGTGTGTCGCATCCTGTGGCGATCGCAAACTGTGACCCAAAATCAGGAAAATTAATACCATGTTCCCCGGAACTGGGTGCGCCCCGCTAAACGGGACGACTTGGTCGTGTGCGAACTTCACCGGAAGGTGCGCACCGCCAATACGGACGTGTGAGATTTTGCGGAAGTTGATTTGGATGTACGTGCATACCGAAATCAACGCGTATCCATCGACAACTTCCCGTATCGGCCCCGTTCTGGAACTCGTTGTAACTTCGTGTATGCACGTCGTATCAAAACAAAACTTACGACATCGGACTGTAGACACTAAGTTTGACAAATTTGGAGAATATTATCTCTGACACATTTTTCGGTGCGAAGCGAGCCACATGTTGACTCCGCTTTGACCAGAAACTGTAACTTTTGCCCCTGTGTCCAAATTGAACTCAAGGACAGACAATTCTAGCTATTTGATATCTTCTGAACCTGATGGGAATGTTTGTTTCAGCATCCGAAGACATTCCTGAAGATTTTACTAATACCAGAGCAGCAGTTGGAAACCAAACACCAGGCAAGTGTACCTTGCCAAACTTGTAGTAGTTATCTGACATTGTTTCTTGAGTTATTCATATATATATACTTCTGTGATATACATAGTCAACCCAAGACCGTGAGATGTTGCTTAATGTCCGAATAATATTCGGGTGTCGACGCCATATGCGAAGTCGTGTAACGTCACTAGAGATTGATATCGCGACCCTATACATTTTCGTGCTTGCATTATCAAGTACATCATACCTCAGGACACTTGACACTATTCATGTGACAAAATCTTCTGAGTTATTCATGGTGATTCTGTATAGGCTACAGGACTTGTGACATAGATATTACATATGCTTAGCTATCATTATGACTCGTTGCATCAGTTAGAGGTCAAGATCTTGCGTGTCATGGACATGAGACGTGTGATTACATTGGGTATGGAGAGACACACAGGCTATAGGCTATTTTATATATGTATTTATTATTGTGAGGCCGTAGACTCTACATCAGAGCTAGGCACATTACATGATATTACTGCTACCGGCTCCCCGACACAGAGCTTGTAGCGGTCTCAGCCTGAGTACTAGTGATGCTCTCACTTACATTTCACATAGATGGTTACATAGTTACCCTATTTGTTTTATTTATTGTACTGTATTTATTTTGGCTTGTGTTATTTTGTACCTTGCTTTGTCCCTTGAGGACCTGGATTCTGGATTATGTCCCCAGCTTTAGAAAAAGGATTTATATCCCAAGGTATACGAGACAGGAGCAGAAGTAGGATCAGGAGCTGACACTGGAGCTGAACCGATCCCCGAGGACGAGGTGATGGCTGAGGACTTTAGAGGAGATCTCTGATTGGGCCGCCAACACAGAGATGCTGCTAGAGGCTTCACAACTGCATCCAGACCTTTGGATGACCACAGTGAGGGCCCAAATGAAAGGAAACGTCCGTCACTGGTGGGATTCTATAGAGCGTAGTATAGGCAAGACCCAGACATGGGAGCAGTTCTTAGAGTACTTCAACGAGAAGTATTTTTCAGCTACAGTCAGAAATGCCATGTACTCCCAGTTCCTACATCTAGAACAAGGGAATATGACTGTAGACGCATACGATACGGAGTTGTGCAGACTTAGCATATTTGGTGTCATTTTGATACCCAACGATCTAGAGAAGGCCCAAAGATTTCATTACGGCCTTACTTTCGAGTTGCAGAGGTATACTACCGCCCAGGCAAGGATTTCTTATGAGGAGGTTCTTTCAGAAACGAGAATCCAGGAGGCCATCGGCAGAGGAGCAAGACGTTCCAGCACGACCACACCAGCCAGAGCTCAGCCCAGAACAGGAGGACCGATCCGTCATCTAGGAGTGCAGGCGCAACAGGAGATAGTGCCGTATCAGCAGAGAGAGCAACCAATGTGTCACTTTTGCAGAAAGAAGGGACATATTCAGAAGGATTGTAGAAGAAGATTAGGACTATGTTTGAGGTGCGGATCAAACCAACATCAAGCTCTGGAGTGTTCTCAGTATGTTGATAGAGACTAGCAGATAGAGCAGAGGCCAGCTCCACCAGTCCTAGGTATGTCCGTAATATTTCTTGATGCTTTATAGCTTATTATGTGTTATTTTAATTTCAAGGACGAAATTCTTATAAGTTGGATAGATTGTAAACCCCTTCGACCAAATTTAGGTTTATTTAACTTAGATAAAGAGACTAAGTTTAATTTGGAGACAATTAGAATTAGATTACAATATTTTAGAATTTTTTACAATATTATATCTCCTAGTGCACCCTACCGTTGCTTCGATAATTGGAGGACCTCACTAGCCATTACCTTCCTACGAATTCTATACACTTTTCCTAGACGTGCCAACCTACTATTCTGACCCTTGTATAACTCATGACCACTCTCTCTTGTGCTACATTTTAGTCGCACAACAATCGTCACAAACGTATTTATTTTAATTCTAAATAAAATACGACTTTGTACCCTTGTGCGCTCCAATCGAAATTGGAGGCACAATCTTGACCGTTTTGTGCAACCTGAATTTTGTTAATATTCTACATAGAATTATTTATGTCCATGACACTTGTGCCCCACCTAATTTTAATCACATGTACTTCTAATTAATATTAGAACACCATGCGCGATATTTTAATTAATTAAAACCCAATTTCCATCTTTGTGTAATTTTTCCAATTATTGGGCATTTTTATGCAAAAATGCATTGAGGTGTCCACACCATTGGACAATGCATGAAGAAAACCCAAATTCCCATTTCACATAATTTTTTTCCATAATTTTTCGGAATGTGTAAACGCACAACATCGCCCCTCAATTGAACCTAGTGTTTCAATTTAATTAATGCAAATTCTAGCCTCCAAACATCATCTTATGAGCCCAAGGCCCAGCCAAAGAGGATGTTGACCAAAGTCAACTTTTCCTAGGTCAACCAATCCCCTTACATGTGTATAAATTCAACATCCTCCTCCCTTTAATTATTTTCTCATCAACCAACCCAAAACCCTAGCCGAATTTTATCCTCCCACCCGTGCATCACCTTCTCCCTTCTCCGACCGGATCTCCAGGCCGCCACAGCCACCACCTCCTCCACCTGGCCTTCCTCTAGCCACCGGAACACCCACCCCCAGGCCACCGGACTACTCCATCCACCACCACCACCATCCCCTTCACCATCATCAACCCCTAGCCAATCGACTCCCCTTCCCCGACCCCCTCAACCACCATCACCACCGGACTACCACCGCCTCCGCCACCTGCCCGACTACCGTCTTCACCACCCCAACATCACCTGCACCACCGCCTGACCACCACTTCCTCACCAACATCAACGTCGCCATCACCACCCGCATCATTCCCATCACCAACCCGACCCCGATCACCCCCAAGCCGCCAGACCAACACCGACTCCACCAGCAACACCACCGTCCACCTCCTGACCACCTCGTCGATAGACCCCCAACCGCCCAGCCGTCGCTGCCAGGCTGCTGCTGCAACTGCTGCTGTGACTACTGCTGCTGCCATTGTTTCTGTGCACCCCGCCGGAGCTCCGTCACCCCCTCGCCGGCGATGACTGCACGACGGACACGCACCCCCCCCGGACACGATAGTAGGTACGTATATATATAATATATAATTGTATATATATATAACGTATAGTGTATAAATGTGTATAATGTATATATATATATATAGTATATACTTATATATGCTATATAAATTGTGTATTTATATATATATATAATATATATTTGTATATATAAATATTTATATGTATATATATCGTATATTGTATATAATGTATAGGTATATTGTGTATAAAGTATATACAGTATACATTTGTGTATAAGTTATAATTGTAGTTTATTTAATGTATATATTTATATATGTATTATTTTATTTATATAATGTAATTATACTATGTATTAAGGTATTATTGTATATATTATCTAATGTATATATGTAATTATATATGTATGGTTGCATTTATATAATGTATTTATATACCATATCTAATGTATTATATTATTATGTAATTATATATATATGTTATTAAATTTCATATACATAATGTACATTTGTATATATGTAAATATGTTATTAATATATATTAGGTATATATGTAATGTATTATATGTATGTATATATATATATATATATATATATATATATATATATATATATATATATATGTTATGTATGTGTGCAGGTACTATGTTAGCATAAGTAATTAAGCATAGTGTAATGTAGATGTTTATAATTATTGTTATCTGTTTGTAGGCATCTAAGACAACGGTGCTACCTTGACTGCTGGTTCCGGAGCATTGCTTGCGCACACCAGAGTTCTAGGCAAGTATACCTTGCCTTGTTGTATTGTTTAAATTCTGTATTGATAGCTGCATATTTATTATTTAAATTTTGCGCGTCCGAGAGAGACTCGGGTGCAGTCAACGAAGGCGTTGACGTTAGTATTGTGTCTGACTTAGAGGCTAGTGGACCCACCTAAAGTTGCGAAGTTATCGGTATGACTCCCCAGGCCTTGACACGTATCGTACACGTCACAGAGTGAGTTCATGTAGGGACGCGTACCTCATTCTCGCCTGGTCATCGGTGTGAGCAGCACGTGTGACGGTATTTAGCTTAGTTGTTCATTTCTTTAGAGACTTGCATTAGATTATGAGATGTCCACGTTGTGTTCGCGACTTGTACATTGACATTGGGCGGAGAAAACAATTAGTAGGCATATGGGACAGACAATTTGGTTGCCGTAGTTTCAGAGTAAACTGCGGGGCCGTGAGCCTCGGTGTTACCCGGGTATGGGCTATGTGTTACCCGATTATGGGCTCAGGTTACCCGGATATGGGATCAGTGCTACCCGGTTATGGGAGTATATGCTTGTCAATACATCCGGCAGAGGTTACTAGCTGCGCGCTATCATGATCGGTGATGTAGTCAGCATATACATCTAGCATCCAGTTTACGGCTAATGCCAGGTACTTAGCCTCTGGCTCGACGCTACGCTTTATACCTTTCACCTACCCATACGTACCAATGTTGTCTTCAAAGTGCATTTCACTTAGCTGGTTAGATCACCCTAGAGTTTTTACAGTATTTACTTTATGGCATGCTTCTTTGTATCTTGTTATGTCCCTCTGAGGACCTGGCCCTTTCCAGATTTGGATGAGGCAGATTACCCTACAGTATACGAACCTGGACAGGAGACGAGGTACGCTACCGAGGAGGAGCTAGAGGTGTTACCGTAAGAGTTTTCGTGATCAGTGGTTAGGCCTTCTGCCTAAGATTGGGTGCATTATTATCTAGTCAGCCGATGCCCTAGTCATTATTTATTTTATCTGTTATTCAGTACTTTTATTTCGTCATAGTAGTGGGTTTGTTCCCACCAGACATCTTGGGTTGTACTTGGATATTTCAGACTGATATTTATTTCCAGTATCTATTTCAGTATTCCTTGTTGTTTATATTTGTGGATGAGATTAGATTACCTGTTGTTGATGGACATGGGACTTACTAGTAGTTTAGGACAGTGTAGCACTCTTAGTTAGGATCCATTAAATTAGGATATCCTCGGAGACGTGTCAGCTGGCTATTGCCACGTGGCCTGGTCCCGTGTATTTTGGGACTGGAGCATGACAATATTCCAAGAACAACGAAGAGCATGAGGAGCATCTCAGAATCATGCTAGAGACGCTGAGGCTGGAGAAGCTGTATGCCAAACTCAGTAAATGTGAGTTTTGTATGGATAAAGTGCCATTCTTGGGACATATCATCTCAGGAGAAGGACTTTCAGTTGATCCAGAGAAGGTTGCTGCAATAGAAACTTGGCCTACACCTACATCGGTTGCAGAAGTGAGAAGTTTTCTCGGGCTTGCTGGGTATTACCGGAGGTTCGTAGAGAATTTCTTAAGGATTGCAGAGCCTATGATGAAGTTGACACGTAAGGACCAGGAGTTTGCATGCATGAAAGATTGTCAGAAGGCCTTTGAAGAATTGAAGAGGCGATTAACAACAGCACCAGTCTTGACTCTTCCTTCAGGATCGGGAGGCTTTATTGTTTATAGTGATGCGTCAGGTAGTGGACTAGGATATGTTTTGATGCAATATGGCAAAGTTATCGCTTATGCATCGAGACAGCTAAAGGTCCATGAGAATAACTACCCAACGCATGATCTTGAGCTAGCTGCAGTAATATTTGCACTGAAGATATGGAGGCACCATCTTTATGGAGAGAAGGTAGAAATCTTTACTGATTATAAGATCTGAAGTATGTATATACTCAGAAGGAGCTTAATATGAGACAGAGACGTTGGCTTGAGTTGATGGTCGACTTTGATATAGATCTGCAGTACCATCCGGGCAAGGCGAATGTCGTAGCGGACGCACTCAGTAGGAAGCCTACGGCTTATTTCTTGACGATGCAGCCCCAGCTATTAAAGGATACAGGAGCTCCAGATAGATATTATTTTACCAAGACAAAATGGCGTGTTGGCGAATCTTGAAGTTAAGTCGTCACTTGTGGAGAAGATTATGGAGGCATTGCCCATCGATGCTAGATTTCGAAGACTTAAAGAGAAGACGGAAGCAGACATGCAAACAAGACTTCGCACACATGAGGACGGGACATTAAGGTGCATAAATCGCCTATATGTACCGAATGGGGAATTGAGACATGAGTTGATGACTGAAGCACATAGCTCCATGTACTCTATTCATCCGGGTGGAACAAAGATGTACCGAGATTTGAGACTGTATTATTGGTGGCATAGAATGAAGAAGGAGATTGCACGGTTTGTGGCAAAATATTTGGTCTGCTAGCAAGTAAAGGCCGAGCATCAAAGAACTGCTGGTATGTTACAACCGCTTTCCATCCCCGGATGAAAGTGGGAATATATCACTATGGATTTTGTTACAGGATTTCCAAGAAGCCCCAGTGGAAAAGATGCAATATGGATTATCGTGGATTGACTCACTAAATTGGCATATTTCTTGTCGTTTAGAGTTGGACAGTCCACGAAAGTACTAGCCGACATGTACATACGACAGATTGTAAGATTACATAGAGTACCGGTTAGTATTGTGTCAGATAGTGACTCAAGATTTATATCCCATTTTTGGCGAAGCATGCAAGAGAGTCTTGGCACCCAACTCAAGTTTAGCACTGCTTACCATCCACAGACAGATGGTCAATCTGAGCGCACGATTCAGATCTTGGAGGATATGCTGTGATCGTGTATACTAGACTTTGGAGGGTCTTGGGAAGATCATTTGCACTTGGTGGAGTTCTCTTACAATAAAAGCTACCAGGCGAGCATCCAGATGGCACCATTCGAGGCTCTGTACGGCAGAAAGTGCAGATCACCGATATGTTGGAGTGACGTTGGCGAACATCAAATACTGGGTCCAGAATTGGTGATGCAGACCGTTGAGAAGGTGAAGCAAATACAGAATCATCTTTGTGCAGCTCATGACAGACAGAAGCATTGGGCTGATACACACAGACGACCTTTGGAGTTCAAAGAAAGAGAGCATGTATTCTTGAGGATTTCACCTACTCGAGGTACTATTCGATTTGGGAGCAGAGGCAAGCTGAGCCCAAGGTACATTGGGCCATTTGATATTCTAGAGTGCATTGGTGAGGTGGCGTATCGTCTTGCATTACCTCCATCTTTAGAGGGAGTGCATGATGTATTCCATGTCTCACAGCTGAGGAGGTACGTGACTGACCCAATTCACGTAGTCGATCATTCTGAGATTGTAGTAGGCCCTAGCTTGAGATATGAAGAGCAGCCAGTTGGGATACTCGACATCAGTGAGAAGATATTGCGAGGTCAGACGATTAGACTGGTTCGAGTAGCTTGAAAACATCATTCCCCCGACGAATCTACCTGGGAACGAGAGGATATCATACGCCAACATTATCCTCATCTGTTTGAAGATGCAGGTATAAACTAAGCATTTATTTTAGTTACCATGCTTTAATTTCCTTTAGTAGTTAATTCTTTGATTGCGATGATGCAATCCTCTTAAGGGGGGTAGATTGTAAACACCCAGATTTTTTCGAATAGTAAAAATGAATTTTTGGGTTTTTTCTGCTATTTTTTAATTAAATTAAATGTTCTGCTAAATTAAATATTTTTAAGTATTAAAATAAATATTAAAATATTATGAAAGTAATATTTTTTGGTGTAAAATAAAATATTAGACATAGGGTAATTATTTTGGAATTTATTGGACCCTAGAACCATTTTTAAAGACCTAAAAATCAAGTTTTAAATAAAACCAAAATAAACCGGGCTGAACCGGGCTCAAACCGGACTGAACTGGACTGAACCCGGTCCAACCAAACTGGACCGGACCGGTCTAGACCCAACCCTAACCCTAACGGGTCAGGTCCTATCCTACCCGAACCGACTCGGATCCGACCCGACCCGAGCTCACCCCTCTCCCATCACCGTACGACCCCGCGTTTCCCGGTGCCCCACCCCTGCTCCGCGGCCACGACCGCCACGATCCGCCTTCCCCCGCGGTTCCCGGCCCTACGATCCCCTCCCCGCTCCGACTCTCCCGGCCACACCCCTGGCTCCCTCTCCCTCTCCACCCCTATTTAAACCCCCCCCGCCGGATCTCCCCGCCACTGCCAACACCTCGCCAACTCCCCGCCACCGCCAACACCAAGTCACCACCGCCCTCTCCCCTAGTTTCCACCACCGCCCTCTCCCCTAGTTTCCACCACCGCCCTCGCCCAACTCCGTCGGCACGTCCCCGAGCTCCACCGTGATCCCCTGCCTCCGCTGCCCTCGACCCAGCCCGGCCATCCCTACTTCTCCTTCGGCCACAGCCTCCTCCGCCAGAGCTCCGGCCACCCCCGCCAGCACGCCGCCCCAACGACCCCGTCTCCGGCGAACCCGGTGACCCCATCACCTCTTAGGCAGCAGCAGCGACCCGCCGGAACCCTAGCATCCGTGAGCATCGCGCTGCCTCGCGAAATCCTGTATTTTTCGTCTTCTGCGGAGCCCTGTTCAGGTGACTGTATCTCTCTCCTCGCTGCCCTATTTTTTGTTCTGTCTACTGTGACACGTAGCATGCGTGACCCTCTCGATACCCGTGCAACTCGCTCGGTATGTCGCGTCCTGTGGCGATCGCAAACTGTGACCCAAAGTCAGGAAAATTAATACCTTGCTTTCCCCGGAACTGGGTGCATCCCGCTAAACGGGACGACTTGGTCATGTGCGGACTTCACCGGAAGGTGCGCGCCGTCAATACAAACGTGTGAGATTTCGTAGAAGTTGATTTGGATGTGCGTGCACACCAAAATTAACGCGTATCCGTCGACAACACCCCGTATCGGCCCCGTTCTGGAACTCATTGTAACTTCGTGTACGAACGTCGTATTGAAACGAAACTTATGCCATCGGACTCGTAGCAATGCGCTGGTCCTGTGACCCAAGTTTGGTTTGATTCTGAGAACGTTGACAAAATCGCGTATCGTGGGCCCTACGACTCCACTTGACGGACGATTTTGTGATCGGCTCATCGGAATCCAATTCCGGAAATTTCGTTGGGTTTGTATCATCGTTCTGGACTTGTGGACACTAAGTTTGACGAATTTGGAGAACATTGTCTCTGACACATTTTTTGGTGCAAAACGGGCCACATGTGGACCCCGCTTTGACAAAAAACTATCACTTTTGCCCCTGTGTCCAAATTGAACTCAAGGACATGCAATTCTAGCTATTTGATATCTTCTTAACCTGATGGTAATGTTTATTTCAGCATCCGGAGAAATTTCTAAAGATTTTACTAATACCAGAGCAGCAGTTGGAAACCAAACACCAAGCAAGTGTACCTTGCCAAACTTGCAGTAGTTATCTGACATTGTTTCTTGAGTTATTCATATATATATATATATATATATATATATATATATATATACTTCTGTGATGTACATAGTCAACCCAGGACCGTGTGATGTTGCTTAATGTCCGAATAATATTCGGGTGTTGACGCCGTATGCGGAGTCGTGTAACGTCACTAGAGATTGATATCGCGACCCTATACATTTTCGTGCTTGCATTATCAAGTACGTCATACCTCAGGACACTTGACACTATTCATATGACAGAATCTTCTAAGTTATTCATGGTAATTCTGTATAGGCTACAGGACTTGTGACATAGATATTACATATGCTTAGCTATCATTATGACTCGTTGCATCAGTTAGAGGTCAAGATCTTTCGTGTCATGGACATGAGACGTGTGATTACATTGGGTGGGGAGAGACACACAGGCTACAGGCTATTTTATATATGTATTTATTATTGTGAGGCCGTAGACTCTACATCAGAGCTAGGCACATTACGTAATATTACTGCTACCGGCTCCCCAACACAGAGCTTGTAGCGGCCTCAGCCTGAGTACTAGTGATGCTCTCACTTGCATTTCATTTAGATGGTTACATAGTTACCCTATTTGTTTTATTTATTGCACTGCATTTATTTTGGCTTGTGTTATTTTGTACCTTGCTATGTCCCCTGAGGACCTGGATTCCGGATTATGTCCCCAGGTTTAGCAGAGGATTTCTATCCCAAGGTATATGGGATAGGAGCAGAAGCAGGAGATGACACTGGAGCTGAACCGATCCCCGAGGACGAGGTGATGGCTGAGGACTTCTCCTGAGTATCTGTTATTCATACTCAGTATTTTCTTTTATTAGACTCCTTTATTTCTGGTCTGTTGAACCAGTGTATCAGACTTATATTGGGTTGTTCCCCAATTTATTTTATTGAGACTTGTTATTGGTTTTTATTTCATTATGCTGTTGATCATATTTATCTTCCATGGATGAGATTAGATTATGACATGTTTAGTGAATCTTTATTATTTACAGCTTAAGTACACATTGATGGGTTCATTAAATTGGGTTGCCCATTAGTGTGTGCTGCTGGCCATTGCCACGTGACTAGTCCCTCGATATTTTAGGACTGGGGCATGACAACAGTTCTGGATGATACAACACATTCCTGATGAGCCACCATATTTCAATCGTTGTAAAGGCAATGCAACTACCAGAGCATGCAGATTGATTCCTTGGTAGAATTTTAGATTTGAGACACATCAGGTGGAACATTTGTCTCAAATGATGTCCTCTATTGATGATGGTAAGTTATTCCAAAACTTTTACAAAATTTACTTCAAAAATTATAAGAAATCATATGCTTATAATTTGTAATGTTGCAACCTACGGTGATGATGCATATAGATCTTTGTGGGGAGCTCCTCTAATCAGCAATAGAGCCTACCAATTCCAAGAGTTTCGATTCCAACATTGAGCCATAGCATGGCTATTATGATTATGTTGAAGGGATGGTACGTTATTTTTATATGAAAATGTCCATCTTCTTAGTACTTATTTATGTCCTCTATTGAATTCTATTTAATATTTCAGCTTCCAAATTTAAATATCGCATACCAAAATTATTAAACGGATGACCCGTTGCGCACAGTGGTTGGCAAATTTTTGGCTGCTATGCAACGAAGACCGACTCCTCCGAACCCTCCTTTACTTATTCCAGGAGATTATCCTCAGGGTCTTGTTGCACAACGACAAGCACGCCCTCCTAGGAAGTATACCTCTTACTATGACTGACGTTCCCGTCCTTGCATAAGACAGAGGTGAACACTTACTGTCCATGCATATGACATACATTAGCATGCCACATATCTATATTAAGGTCACTGGCATCACGAGCCATCTTGGACTATATCTTTGATAAGACGATGATCACTTTGCGTACGACTTGGAAGCCCTATCGATGATCCCAAAATACTCGTAATGATGTGCCCTTCTAGTTTGGGTAGCAAGCCCAACTGAAGGTCCAATAATACCTTATGCTTAAAGCACATTCTTATAATTTTCTCCTAGGCTGAAACGATCTCGGTGTCCCACCGTTGTTCAAAAAAAATCAAACCTTGTGCACATGTTGTCCATAACAATACAAATGCAATAAAAGTTTAACTATAAACACATGCATTGTATCAAAACACAATTAAAGCAATGCACAATCTTCTCATACAATTTATCATTCTTGCGCTATCAACATACTAATTCAATATTTTGATTGGCGACCCGCAGTTCCCAAACACACTGAGATACTAAGCCCAACCAATAGTTATGGTATCACATCTCTTCCAACAATTCTGTGGTACCAAACCATAACTGTTCGCTTCGTATAAGAAGCCTAACATTTACATATTGATAGTTTCATGGTATCACACCATAACTGTCGCTTCTCATACGAAGCCTACCAATCACGTACGAATAGTTCCATGGCATTGTGCCATAACTGTCCACTCCACATATAAAGCGTTTTATAACATAAGTCTTGTGCACTAATGCATTTACCGATACAGTTATTCAATGTTCTATACTCAATATTACAACATGCATAATAATTTGTATTTATCAGTTACAATCTACTAGGCATCATTGATCTACAGATATTACAAGGCGACAAGGGAATTTATTTTATTAATGACGTGAAGAGTAGAAAAGAAGAGCTAGAGCCCACCTACCTATAAAGGTTCACTTATCGCATCGACTGAGCCGATACAACATGATTCCTCAACAACACAATTTGATGCGATGCACGATCTTCTTAACTGGTATAACCATACGAGCACGTCGTACTCCACAAGCATCCAATCCGACCAGATTAAGCAGGACTGCATCACCGTCCAAATCCTACGATCTCTCGTACCACTTAGAACCAATCTAGCCGATTCAAACCACGAGGCCAACACAATGCCTCCACCCATAACGGGGCAAAACACATATCACGAAGAACTCTGCATAATACCTGCACATGAAATCAAGTCCAATTAAGGCTCTTCAAGTAACAAACCATAATAATGCACGGTACGGAGCGGGACATTACAGTTCCTTCCTGAATCAGATCTGCAACCACAGATAATTCTTTTGTAGTATCGAGATTTCTCTCCACTCTTGATGATAGTAAAGATGTAACCAAGGATCCTCCTGTATGTTTATTGATTTGTCATTCCCCACCAACAAACCTTTGCCTTCATCTGATCTCTATATGCTACATACTAGCACATATATTGGAGTTGAGATTTTTGAGCCGCCTAAAAGTCATGTTTGTGGATCTATTTGCCGCTGAGATGTTTGACACAAAGAGCTTCCAGGTTGTTAAAATATCTCTAAACAAGCTTCATCACCTTGCAGACCTCAGATTGGTTGATTTCCAAACCCTCATCTTTCTTGGCTCTACCAAATTTACTCTAACTTGTAAAATAGTATTTCTTCTTCGATTCGATTTGGTGCCCCCGACCAAAAATTTACGTTCTATATGCATTAAGGACCCGTTTGGTTTGCAGGGTTAGACAACATAATGTAATTGACATTACGTTGTCAATTGAACTCGGATGTTTTGTTGGACAAAAAAATTAGATGTAATGTAATCGCGATTACAAGTTTGATTATTTTACATCAGTTTCTTCTAAAACCAATTATTTCATAAAACCTATGTAATCGCGATTACATTACAACTTAATGAGAGGTTTGGTACATGGTAATTTTGGTCATTTTTGGTCATTTTTTACCCTTTTTTGGTCGTTTTTGTTCGTTTTTTGTCGTTTTTATCATTTTTTTTTTCTTTTTGATCGTTTTTGTCATTTTTGGTTTCTTTGTCATTTTTGTTCTTTTTTTTATTGTTTTGGGTCATTTTTTGTTTTTTTGCTCATTTTAATCGTTTTTGGTCATTTTTGTCTGTTGATCTTTGTTGTCATTTTTTGTTCTTTCTTTTGCTCGTTTTTATCGTGTTTTATCCTTTTTTGTCAATTTTGGTTGTTTTTGTTCATTTTTTTCTTTTTTGATCGTTTTTTGTCCTTTTGGTCGGGTTTTGGTTTTTTATTGTTTTTTGTCATTTTTGATCGTTTTTGTTTTTTTTTTTCGTTTTTGGTGGATTTTTTTTTCTTTTTTGGTCTTTTTATATCAATTTTTTTTGTCATTTTGAACTTTTTTGTCATTTTTGCTCTTTTTAGGTCGTTGTGGGTCGATTTTTGTTCCTTTTTTTTCTCATTTTTGTCGTTTTTGATATTTTTGTCATTTTTGGTCATTTTTTTGTCCTTTTTTTGTCCTTTTTGTTCTTTTTTGCTCTTTTTAATCTATTTTTTCATTTTTGATCGTTTTTTGTTGTCTTGCCATTTTTGCTCTTTTTTTTTATTTTTTTGTCATTTTTGCTATTTTTTGTTGTTTTGGGTCAATTTTTATTTTTTATTGTTCGTTTTGGTCATTTTTTGTCGTTTTGGGTAGATTTGTTCTTTTTATCATTTTTTGTTCTTTTTTGATAGGTTTTGGTTTTTTTTATATCGTTTTTGCTCCTTTTTTTTTTCTTTTCACCATCCGTTTTTGTCATTTTTCGTGTTTGATCGTTATTTCATTATTGATTTTTTTTTTTCATTTTTTTCGGTTTTTTGATCGTTTTTTGTCAATTTTTTTTCCTTTTTTTAGTTTCTAGTCATTTTTTTTTTCATTTTTGGTCGATTTTTCATTTTTGGTCTTTATTTTTAAATTTTTGGTCGCTTATGATCTTTTTTGAATTTTTTTGGTTTTTGTTTTTTTTTTTGTTTTGGGTCGTTTTGTTTTTATTTTTGCTCGTTTTTGAACTCTCTTTTTTTTCATTTTTTCGTTTTTGGTAGTTTTTTTGTCGCTTTTAATTTTTTCTTTTGGTCTTGTTTTTCGTTTTTTTTCGTTTTTTGTCTTTTTATCGTATTTTATCGTTTTTGTTTGTTTTGTCATTTTTTGTCATTTTTTTGTCATTTTTTGTCGTTTTTTATTTTTTAAGCAGAAGGACAAAACTAATATATATACTTTTTTATTTATTCTTTTATTTTATTGATTTACTTTTGATTTTATGTTATATTTTTGAAATTTTTTATTACATTATAAACTCAATTACATTATATGATATCAAATATATGAAAGCAGTTGACAATACATTATATGATTTAATTATATGTTCAAACAAAATATAATAATGTAATTATAATTTTATTATATTACAAATTCAATTATATTATAAATTCAATTTTATGAAGATTACGATTACATGAACCAAACACAACGCAAGTTGTTTTAGTTACACCTTTGGATAGCAAATAACAGGACTTCTTACAAGAAGGAAACTTGAAATTGTAAAACCGTGATATAAATAACATCCAATGGGGTATTTATGACCGTCCAGTGTGGAGGTGTGGATAACGAAGAGGGAAGTTTTTCTCTCCTCTTCTCATGGCTACTCTTGGTTTCAAACCCCCAACCAGAACAAGAACAAGAACAAGAACAACGAGTAGCCACCATTCTTCCCATGCAGCCAATAATAGCTGCATATTCCTCAGCAGCAACAGAAGATTCCCCTACTCTCTTCTTCCCTTCAACGCCAATGCCAACACCAACACCAACACCAACACCAACACTCGTCCCATCCAATTTCTTCATCCACCAAACTCGTCCAGCTCCATCTCATCATCATCATCAATTGAAGAGGAAGAAGAAGAAGGCAAGAAAGTGGTGTCGGAGGATCCTTGGTCGGGAGAGGAGGTCCGTTTCCTTGATGAGGAAGTGGATCCCGTGAGCATTTCCGAGTGGGAGCTCGACTTCTGCTCTCGTCCCATCCTGGACTCGAGGGGGAAGAAGATATGGGAGCTGGTGGTGTGCGACTCCTCCCTCTCCCTCCAGTACACCAAGTTCTTCCCCAACAACGTCATCAACAGCGTCACCCTCAGGGACGCCATTGCCGACGTCTGCGATTCCCTCGGTGCCCCCCTTCCCGACAAGATCCGATACTTCAGGTCTCAGATGCAGACCATTATAACAAAGGCATGTAACGAGCTTGGAATCAAACCACTCCCCAGTAAAAGGGTCAGTATCTCAATCTCAACAATCTCCTCCTCCTCCTCCTATATGTATTAATTTCTTATTCCAATGGCATTTCCCCAATGTTCATCACCAATAACAGTAGTTAACTTCTCACTAGACTAACACATTAGATGGTACAGATTCAAGCTCACTATTATTCTTCATGATTGCAATTGGCAAGTCTGGATTGAGACTGGGATAGCTTAAAGTTTTACTTTGGGATTTTGTCTCCCCGTGAAGTGAAGTACTGGGACAAGTAAAGAAGGGAGATGTCTCAAAGAAACTGATATTCATTGATACATAGCGTTTGTTTGATGTTGGATCAATACACACACCTGTTTTGAGATTTAGAATATCCAAAACCTTCTCTACGAAATGTTCAGGGATCAAATTTATCCCGAGTATGACTAAGATTATGAATAGAGCACATACAACCAAACACACAAAAGGGTGTTAGGAATGGAGATTATCAGGACACAATAATAACAAGGGAGAAGACATTTTGGGGATCCATAATGGTATTCAATTAATACGGTATTATATGGTTGAAACTATAAATGGCCAATTTTTCTTTGACACATATGTGAATATAATCAATCCACATGTTTCTTGCAGAATATGTCTATTTTTTCACTTCTTCACTCTTTTTTGTTGACAAGTGTTTGGATATTAACTTTGACGAACATTCCATTATCCTAAAAGAAAACTTCTTGATATCTCCTCCAAATACTCTCTTGCATTGTCACCTAAATACTCTCGTGCATTATCAGACCTGACTAATTTTCTTTTCTTTTCATATTGGGTTGCTATCATCTTGCAAAAAAGAAAAGAAACAGTGGGACATTTTTTTGAACTTCTTTACTTTACTTATAATGAAGTATCAGAAACCATCCATAGAAGAACAAAGGGAAGGTCCTTAAACATCGGAATGAACGATATCAAAGGAATTTTAACATCTTTTATTTCTTGGGGGGAAAATAAAGTTAGATCCTTTTGACAAATGACCTAATCGAAGATGTCACAACTTAATTTGAGGTATGTTCTTGTTGAGAGTATTAAAGGATTTTAATCCCACATGGAGTAGAGTAGTAGAGAGAGGGGTTAGCCTCTCCTATATATATGTAGCTCCACATTAATAATAAACAAGTCAAATATTTTGCTAGATATCTATTTGGTATCAGAGCCAAACCCTCCACCCTATTCCCAAACCCTAACCCTAATCCCCTCCACAGCCGTCCCCTCTCTCCCCCATAACCCCCCATTTCCCTCATCCGCCGGCTAGCAGCCCCCCCTCTGTAACAATCCGTTCCGCTCAAGCGGACTGTCGATTCAAACGGCTGAAGTGCATGTCCCGACCCGCTTTGCTCAGGCGAGAATACTCGTTCGAGGCAAAGGATATCCAGACTTGTCCCTACAGGATTCCAGCTTAGGCTTTCAGAGGCTCGCTTGACGTATCGCTCTACCGAGGCGAATCATTGCTAAGGTGGGTGGCTACGGTGAACTTGTCTTTGCTTAGCCAGCACACATAAAATCTGGAATGATACATGCTAGTCGATAGGTGAATCATCCCCTGTATGCTAATAAGAATCCAACGCACCTAGCTAAGGGAATAATCCCAACTTGTATTGTTTATGCTAGAACATGGAAATGAAACATTGCTTATATATATGTTCAGACCCTCGCATGCTACCCTAGAAGGTGTCGCTCGGGAAGTCCCTTACGATTTTTCTCCTCGGCTTACCTTCGGGCCCGAGCTAACGTGAATGTTTGTGTTTATACAAATGCATGCTTGTCTGCTTGTATGTTGCCTTGTTTTCATCCAAACCCCGGGAGACTACTAAGTAGTCGTTCCGTGCCTGAATGAACCTGCAAGTATCCGGGACCGTTGGGTCGCCAAGGCAATCCCCGAACCAGGGGCACGCATCAGGGCAAATGAATATTGAACGAGAATCCTGTCACGTTGCAACTGAATGATAATCACATCAAGTTACCTCTGAACGAGAATCATGTTAACGAATCCAAGAACGAATCCCAGCTCGTGGAGCAAACGCTCGCTTCAGAACAAGAATCATGGATTATCATATCATGTTGTGGATTTGGAAAGACCCTGACCTGTATGTCGCGGACAACTCGAAAATGAGGCATCGTTCCACAGGCGGTCTCCGGGGCACTGGAACCGATCCGATCCGGATGGAACATAACGTAATAGTCTCACGTGATTGACGGGATGGTTTGCAGCACCTCACGTGCTTTCGTTGCATTCTCTACCCCGCCAATGACTATGGTCCTTTATGGCTATGCCAGCGACTGTTTCGGATAAAATAAACGAAAGGATCGTAAAGGAAAACGGCGGGTTCTTTATTACGAAAGAAAACCCTTGCTCTTTGGTTTACAAACAAGCTTGTACAGTTTAATCCCACACGAGGAATGTCGAAGTATAATTTATTCAATCTAGGTAAATATTGCTATAGGAGTCTGATCTGCAGTCGATCACTTTGTCCCTTGGACCACACGATGATGAAGAAGTGCCGTAGAAGACAGAAAGCTTCGAAGGTTGCGAGGGAGAGTGGATGTTCGATGCCAAAGTCGTCGATCGCTACTCTTTGCCTGAGCTCTGGATTCTTCTCTCTTGAAATCTGCGACCAAATCTCGACCCTTCAATCTTCCGTTTTTCGACCTTGGGCCTCTGTTGATAGAGGTCTCTATTTATAGAGTTTTAGTGACAGTGACCACTCAGTCGGTGTAGAAACCGAGTAGTGGAAAGTACAGCACCCTTTTACACGATGGTTAATATAACCGTTGCCCGCGTATAGATGACCTTTTGAATGAGCGTGTGACGCGTGTCAATTAAGAGACAACGCGTATAACTGCTGCGAAGATCACGGCGTAGAAGCCACGTAGGTAGGTATCCCTCGCGTAGAAGAGGTTGGCGTAGAAGCCAATAACTGTCACCATGGTGTAGAAGCCAAGTAGGCATAGAAGCCGAGTAGGCGTAGAAGCCGAGTAGACATAGAGGCCGAGTAGGCGTAGAAGCCGAGTAGGCATAGAGGCCGAGTGGGCGTAGAAGCCGAGCGGATCCTCTTCTCCTGACTGAGGCCTGAGTTGTCAAAGCGATAATGTGGACGTTTTAGCCGAAATTACGGCTTTTGGAGATATAATCAAATCTCTTGCATTAAATGCAGAGATCTGTCCCCATCCTGCGCATTAAATGCAGAGGCGTGTCTTCGAAGATTTGCTGTCCCGAAGATTTGCCATCATTCTGTGTATTAAATGCAGATACGCGCCTCGAATGCTGTACGAAGAGCAACTGCTGACGTGGCAGTCTGTTTGTCTTCTGCGGAGCGTAAGAAGCTCACGTCTGCCTGTGTAAAACTAGGCAACGTATCCCATTGTATGAGTAAAAGCAGTTTACGCAAAAGGGATGTCACTAAACGACGGTTCGGTGACCTTTAATCAAATCTCCTGCATTAAATGCAGAGATCCGCCATTATCCTGCGCATTAAATGCAGAGGCGTGTTTTTGAAGGTCTGCCATCCTTTCTGCGCATTAAGTGCAAAGACGTTCCTCGAGTTCTGTCATCACTCTGCGCATGAAATACAAAGACGTGCCTCGAGCCCTGTACGAAGAGCAGCTTTTGACGTGGCAGGCTGTTTGTCTTCTGTGGAGCGTAAACAGCTCACATCTGCCTGTGTAAAACTAGGCAGCGTATTCCTTTGTATACGTAAAAGCGGTTTACGCCAAAGAAATGGCAGTAAAAGACAGCCTGGGTTGCAGTGCCGCGCCATCATTATAGCTGTCGCCTGGGTAGTCGTGCAGTACTCTTTGTCAGGAGTCCAGATGTCAGGTTCATTGCATGATCTGACAGGTTCATTTCGGGAAATACGAAGCGTCCCTCGTACACTTCAATGCTGTATTGGAAGCGGATGAGTTTTACGCCATAAAGGCGATGAAGCACCCTTTTTACGCTGAAGCAGCCTGGATATACTGTATTACGCGGATGGTCCTTTATATTTTACGCTGTGCTCGGCGAAAAAAAGCTCTGTTGCACGTTGATGGCTCTGAGGTTATCTTTTTACGCTGCCTCGCATCAATATGCTGCGTATAGCTATCCAGCGTATTTTCTATGCTTCTACAAGACCCCCTTCAAAGCTTTTAAATTCCTCGTAATTTGAAACGCTTTGAATGAAGCATGAAACATTCCTCGTAATTTGAAACGCTCTGAATGGAGCCTGAAACGGTCAAGTCTGACACGTTCTTTCAAGGCTGACTTTATGGCGGAGTTATTGGGGATCGGTGTGATCTCTTTCGCCTATAAAAAGGCTGAGGAGTTAACATGTTCTTCCCACATTTCCTTCACCACACAGAGATGATTGCCGGAGTTCGTCGGGTCGACCTGAGGAAGAAGAAAACCATGTTCTTCCAGCATGTAAGGGGCCGAAGAAGACGGCGTCTGCGAGCAAATGTCCTCTGCAACGATGGATCATGGAAGGATATCATAGCCTCCTTTGCTCGGGATAAGAGCAACTTTGTATTGCGGTTCTTCCGGAGAGAGGAAGGGTCGTATTTGACCACACAGCTTGCAAGCTGTATCTTCTCCTGATACCTTCGTGGACGAGAGCAGACATACTAGCTCTGTCCAGGATTGAGTTGGGTCAAATATCTCAACTCAATCTGTCACGGCGCTGGACGCAAGAAAGCATATTTACCCTGCCTTTCTGTATTGGGATGGGTCTAGGGCCCATTTTTGTATCCTCCCGCCGTTGACAATATGTCAGTCGGTTTCCGGCAACCGACTGACTGCTGGAGAAGATGGATGAAGAATTCCGCCCATGCGAGAACTTGGCAGAACAGATTCTAGGCGCGATCTTCCGAAGACGACGAGGAAATCCTTTGTAGACGGGATTTCCCTCATATGTAATCATGAAAGTGAAGAAGAAAACCCTTTTGTAGACTGGATTTCCCTCATTTGTAATCATGATTTTAATCTTTAATAAAATCTTCTTCTTCTGTGCATATGATTGTTTCGCCATATACTTTGCTGTGAAGTCTGAATATGTGTAGCTTCGACACGTCTTGTGATTTTACGCCGACTCTGATAGAAAGAGTGCTAGGTCCCGTCCTGTCTTTTACGCATAACTAAGAGTGCGTAGAAAGTCGCTTAGCATTCGAATGTTCGAACTGTCCTACTGTTAGGAATGAGGAATCGCGTAGAACTCTGAACTGTCACTTCTGATAAACAGAATTCTTGTTCAGGTTTCATCTTCAAGAATGATTTCTCGAAAATCTCTTGGAACAGGGCGAGAAATGGCTGTCGAAAACTGAGTTTGCTATCATGAAATTGTAGATGAAATATTCAGACTGGAGTCTGGATGAACTTCCAATCGACCCATGGAGAAGAGTAATTTTTCAATGTTTGAACTCTGTATGCTTCGGGTACTTGGGATATTTTGAGGTCAAGAAGGAGTATCTTCTGTGTGAACTCTTGCAATTGACCGCCTTGAGAATCGTTCAGATGTACGCGTACTCTGGCATGCGTATCTTTCAGATGTGCGGGAAGTCATAGCATAAAATCATAAGTTCGTAGCCTCTCGAGCGTAAAAGCTGCTGAGCATGAGAGCATCCGGGCATAGGACTGTAGATTTGTAGCTTCTGAAAAGGAAATCTTCCGAGCGTGAATTTGTGGATCTGTTGCCTCTGAGCGTAAAAGCCATCGAGCGTGAAATCATAGATTTGTAGCTGCTGAGCGTAAAGTCGTAAGTTCGTAGCCTCTCGAGCGTAAAAGCTGCTAAGCATGAGAGCATCCGGACGTAGAACTATAGACTTATAGCCTGTGAGCGTAAAACCGTAGATCTGTAGCTGTCGAGTGTAGAAAGCTCCTTAGCGTAAAAACCACGAATCTGCTTTGCACGAAAACTTTTCGAATTCGCTGAGTGTCCGCCTTCTCTGAGTAATAGGCTGACGTAGTACCCAATCATAATTGAATATTAATTATGAGATTTGGTTCGAGATTCGAGGAGTCCATCCGAACTCTATATATATCCCAAGCTTTTGAGAGAAAAACTTTTCATCCGTCTTCTGCGAGAGAAAGCCTTCGACTGTTCAAGTTCTTCTTCTTTTCCTCTCCGAGCTTTCAAAGTTTTCAGTAATGGCCCCGAAACAAATCTCCTCCTCTAAGGGAAAGAAGGTTGATTCTTCTTCTCGTTCTTCTGCTCAAGTGAGAGCGTCTTCGGTCGGGCAAGGCGAACTTCATTCTGAGCGAAGTATCCCGCCGACGAGCAGTGCACCCGGCCTTAAAGGTAGAGCTTTTGCGACGAAAAAGAACGATTGAAAATCCTTCGTACACGTTGTACGTGAACACGCTAGGTCGTCTTCTGTGCTGATAGCCTCTTTGAGGAAGATGATGCACAGAGACGTTTCATCTTTTACGCCCACATTTCTAATGTGTCAGCGCAAAAACTCCATATTTTTGCAGTCGGGCGTAAAAGCACAGACTGTCGAAACTTGGCGTATAAAATTTTGAGTGTTACGCTTCTGGATGAAAATTCCGGCGTAATAACTCAATTTTATCAGTCTGGCGTAAAGCACAGACTGTATACTGCCAACCTTGAATTTTACGTTTAGGAAATGGATTCCAGCGTAAAAGCTCAAGTTCAACAGTCTTGGCGTAAAGCACAGACTGTTGATTTTTTGGCTTATGCTGTAAGATCTGTAATGTCTAGTTATAGGAACTGATGTGTTTTTCTTGCACTCTTGCAGTTAACTTGTATACGTCTCCACTAGCCGATGTGATGGGTTCTGCCGCCGGGATGCTGCACTCCAACTATCTGGAGGATCTGTCGCACGTGACATTTCCTATCTCCGGGCTCCAGTATCCTGAAGGAAGGAAAATTTTGATATCGGCTCAGGGCTAGCGAACGCTGCTGAACATGATTAATGGAGAGCCCCTGACGTACATAGACGGGGAACAGTATATAAAGCCGGCTTTTCTCTTCGGGGACATGATTGACAAGCAGTCCCAGACGAAGTCCAAGAAAGAGCTCTGGGTTTTCCCTGCCGGGAGCTTGGTTTTGTATCTGCCCAAGATGCCGAGAGACTATCCCATCTCGGCATTCTTCCATGCTACACATCCCAGGAGGATGTCGTGGACGCTGACTCCCGATCTTCACGGCAGGCCGAGGAAGATCTTTCATCAGAAAGGAACTGACCAGGGGTCGTTTGTCAGCCGCCCTTCCGACTCTGTGACGACTTTCAGGGGATTGTACCCGGGCAGTGTCCCGAGTGAAGACAGCTTGGTGCTCCAGCCGGTCCAATTACCGACATTCTGCAATGATTTCATGGGGCACGGAGGAGTATACCCCAAGGTGAATCCTCGGTGTAATGGTGGATCACCCTAACAAACCTTCGATGGGCTCGTTTAGCTGACTGGGCCCTGAAGTATTTTCAGACCGAGCTGGAGGGGATTGGTCTGTTCGCAGCTGTGAATGCCACCAGTGTTGGGTTACCTCTCAACCCCAACCTGTTTCTGGCGCTGATGGAGCGATATATCTCGCTCACCGGGACATTCGCCACTCCACTGGGGGAGTTGGGATTGGCCCTTCACGAGATGGCAGAGATCTCGAGATTGCCAATGGGGGATACTCCCTATGAAGAGTATGTTCCCACAAACCGGGAGCTGGGGGATTCAGACCCTCGGATAGTGGCAGTTTACCAGGAGTTGATGTGTCACTACCTGGCGTGTACCGCCTTTTATGGTGAGCCCTCAGATTTGGCTCACATCAATAAATGGACGTCCTACCTCTTCTTTCACCGGGCCAGGACTGCTAAGCCAGAGAAGGTCTTGGATACGAAGGATCAGCCTTTGAATTTTCTGAGCGTGCTTAGTGCTCAGGAAGTCGACGATCTTATGGAGGACGCTGGGGCTCCGGATCTGATTCTCGACGAAGGGATAGGGAAATATCCTGCGGGCACTAAGGCCTATAGCTATTTGAGGCATTGCCGCAGGCCTCTGTCCAAGGAAGCTCAACTGGCTTGCTTCCTCTCCATATTGCTGCGTCGAGTAGTAGTGCCCGGCATCGCATCTGCGGGCCGCATTCACCGCAACACGCTATGGCCTGCAGTGCGTCTGGTGTTCGGGGCAAGACTGGGCTTGCTCCCTGCCATGGTGTGCCGCATACAAGCTGGCTTGAGGGCCGTGACTGAGGGGCTGCTCGTCGATAAAATTCGGCATGATAGCTTTCCCAGGGTAGAATTACCATACCTGTATTTGATGGGATGGTTAATTCTCCATATCCCCAGGGTAATGTCTCCCGGCTCTGGCAGTAGTTCGGGGGGTTGTTTCTTGTTGAATTACAAGAAATCCTTCTGGAACGTGACTACAGTTTTAGACTGTCTGCGGACGCTGAATTTTGGTCACAGCTGGAAGCTCTTCTGCACTGTCCCCTCTGTACATCGCAATCAATCATGGATTAGGCTTGAGGATTCAGGTAGAGAGAAGACCGTTCTTTCTCCTGAAGCTTTTAATTGGTTGGTCTGCATTAGACCCTCCCATTTATTGTACAGAAGTGAAGACCAGTGCTTCCTTGAACCCTACCTGCCTCGTCGGTTTGCCAGACAGTTTGGGTATGATCAATTGCACGTGGGCAACGCCGTCACCAGCTTCAGGTCCAGGGGTGGACTCATTGATGGAGCGAGAGGCTGGCGATACTTCATCATGGGTTGCACTGGAGCAATTTTTACTGTGCCGGTCATTACACTCTCTACGGAGCTGCGCATCCTCCACACGTATGCCCAGTTTTACGTGGCAACCAACACCTTCCATCGCGATTTTGATATGGGTGGAAGTTTTAGGGTGCCCTCTTCCAAGTCTGCAGGAAGAGATGAAGTCCCCTCGGTTTCTTCTGATGAGGGTGAAGAGTTCGTTACTCCGGATGAGCCTCTGTTGGCGGTACCGCGGGGTGAAGTAACTCCGCCTGCAGGGCCTTTGGTAATCTCTGGGAAGCGAAGGGCTCCTGCTCCCAAGGAGGCTTCCCCTCGCAAGAGGAAGAAGAAGACGGTTGCTCGTCCTCTCCGGATTCCCGGAAATGAGGCTCCTAGAATTGAGCCTGCATCTCCCCATGTTGGGGATGATTATTTGATTGGAGGTTCCTCGCCTTTTAGAGAGGGACCCTCTAATGTTCCGGCTGGTGGTGCCGGAGAATTCCTGTTGGAGGCTGTTGTCGCTGCTACTGCTTCAGGTAGTGGAACGAGGTCGCCTTCGGGGCCGAGCACAATAAGATTCCGTATACCTTTATCCGGATCAACATCGGGAGAGACCCCTGCCGTGCCTGTAAGCGCACCTAGCGAGATTCCAGCCGATAAGCCTCGGTTGGAATTTGACGAGGACCTAGAAGACTATTTGCCAGTGTCAGTTAGCGCACCCCCTTCTCCAGGTATGGCAGCTTGCTTAGCATCATTAAGAAATAATTTAGCTGTACTGGCTGCAGACGCGACATATATGCCATCGGCCATGGGTAAATGTCGTCTTCATGCCTCTTTTTAGAAAAGTTAACATCATTTCGATATTAACTTCCTTTTGTCTTCTTTTCAGGGGAAGACATCTTCGGGGAGGGCAGTGTAGATGCGCCCTTTGGCTCCGTGTCGGGTCCTGGCGGCGACACGGAGGTGCCTGACTTTGAAGAGGAGACACTCTCGGGTGCCGGCTCGCCCGTCGAAGAGATTCCGATATCTCAAGAGGAGGACGAGCCTGTCATTGCGACAATGGCTCCTTTGAGTACGTCGGTCACTTCGTCCGGTGTTGGCGTTTCCTCTTTTGTCGCACCACCTGTTGAGGCGACGGCTATGGCAACGTCGTCCGCGGTTGTTCCTGGAGGGGGATTTGCCAATATCGCGGCCACTCCCAGCGTTCATTCGGATCTAGCTGCGCTGACCGAGCAGTACACTGGTATCTTCTACACCACCTTGAAAATGTTAATATCAATGGTGTTGGCGAAGAATCTGAGCTTTGCGTCGCTGAAGAGGTCCTCCCGGTCCGCGATAGTGCCGATCCGAGAATTCAACGACACTGGGGTAGCTGACACGCTGGAGGAGATAGTTAATGGTTTGGAGCAACCCATTAACGAATATCTGCGGCTAGCTCGAGACAACGTTGAAGATCTGGTCCAGGCTAGATACGACTCCCTGACTGCGCGGCTTGCCGAACAGATGGAAGGCCTAAATAAATCCATCCAGACACATCAGCAGGAGATGGATGAAGGAAAAGCCGTCCTGGAGGAGGCCATTGCTCTTCAAACGAAGTGCCAGGCCGAGCATGAAGGGAATGTAGCGAGGGTCCGCAGGCTGGAAACGAAACTTGCTCAGGCAAAGGAGTGGGCTTCTCAGTCGTCGGAAGCTCTAGATGTGGCGGATGGCCGATTGGGCGTAGCGCAACAGAACTTAGCGCGTGCAGGAGTCGCCCGTGCTGGTTTTCTTCGTGCTAGAACCGAACTGTCCCTCCTGAGCAACGATGAGGCACGGCTGGAGCGGGCCCGCGCTGATGTCTTGGATTCCAGGACTAAGAAGATGGCCGCACTTGCGCAGCAGATTCGTGACCTGACCGCTCCCCCCAAATGATGTACCTTTTTGCTTTTCAATGTACTTTTGCTCTTTCCTGGGAATAATAAAGAGGCTTTTCAGGAATTTGCCATTGATAGGAGCCATCGCCAAATTTCTACTTAGGCCTAGCCAATCTGTAAGCGCGATTCGCAATCATATACGGGCCCTCCCATGATCGTTTGCGCGAATTTTGGACATCATCCTAGTGGTAATATGGACGTAGTAGGATACCGTATTTGTTGAGGACATCCCACTGGGGGATCTTTGGTGGACCTATTACTTTTTGCGCACATTAGTGCAAGTAATAGGTTTGAGACAAATCCTGACAGAGGTAATATGGACTCTGTGGGGATTGCAGAGAGACGTAGTTCAGAGGTGATATGGACATGAACTGACTTTTTCTTTGCTGAGGAAAATGAGGATAGTTCAGAGGTAATGTGAACATTTCGTTTTCCATTGCGGGCATTCCAAGGGGAATTTTTTATGGACCTATCATTTGTTGCGCACGAGAGTGCAAATAATTGGTTTGGAACAAGCCCTGCCAGAGGTAATATGGACATGGCAGTTTTTGTGGACCTAACACTACTGGCGTACTTAGAGTTAAGTACGGGTGTTAAGTTGAGATGACAACTGATATCAAAGGTAATATGGACGTGATAATCAATAGCCGAATTAGGAAGGTTTGTTCAGAGGTAATATGAACATGACAAACTCCCTGGGTTGTGACTCCATCGGAGATGGAGGTATACATCTGCTCAGAGGTAATATGGACATGGCAGTTTTTGTGAACTCAACACCACTGGCGTACTTAGAGTTAAGTACGGGTGCTAAGTTGAGATGACAACCGATATCAGAGGTAATATGGACGTGATAATCGATAGCCGAATTAGGAAGGTTTGTTCAGAGGTAATATGAACATGACAAACTCCTTGGGTTGTGACTCCATCGGGGATGGAGGTATACATCTGCTCAGAGGTAATATGGACATGGCAGTTTTTGTGGACTCAACACCACTGGCGTACTTAGAGTTAAGTACGGGTGCTAAGTTGAGATGACAACCGATATCAGAGGTAATATGGACATGATAATCGATAGCCAAAAACTCGAAAAGTTTGTTAAGAGGTAATATGAACATGACAAACTCTCTGGGGGGAGAAATGAAATGTTTGACAATAGTTCAGAGGTAATATGACCTTATGTCTGAACGATTTGCAATGATCATCCCTTCGTTTACAGATGCAAAGTAATGACTTTGGCGTCAATCAATTCCTGGATTCTCCTTTCCAGCACATAGCACGCCTTTGTAGGATGATGAATGTACCGATAAAAGATACAATAATCTGGGTCATCAACTTTGCTAGCCCTCTAAGGATATCTGATGATGGGAAGCTGAAGTTTGTGTTCCTCCCTCAACATATTGAAGATTTCAATGATGTCATCTTCATTGAAAGAGAAAGTCCCTTTTGGTCTTCGGGCTCCCGATGCCTGAGTTTTACGGTCTTGCGGGAAGATCGTCTTCGTCGCATCGTCTTCGGATTCTGAGGGAATCCTACCCCCAACTTTGGATGCTGTCCTGCTTTGTCGAGGTAGGCTACCCCCAGACATGCCGTGGCATTTGTCCACAAAAGCTGATTTAGAAGGTCCTGCCTCTGGTTGTACGGGATCGAACTCTGAAGGTTTGGAGTTCGCAAGAGATGCAATATACCCCAGCCCGAAACGAGCTTGTTGATAGTAAGAGTTACCATGCAACGACGTTCGTCTGCCTTTCCCGTAGTTGAGGCCTTGTTTTGACTTCAAATCATAACCCATGCTTTGCATAATCTTTAAAGCTTGTGGGCTATACCTGTGGATTTGTATTTTGCCACCCTCAGACTCGCGAAGTTCTTCTTGTACAATCGGTCTGCTCCGTATGCGATCGAAGACTATCGGATGCTGGTCGTCGCGAGTTGGAGGAACAGTAAAGACATAATCTTTATGTGGCCCATGCGTTATGACGACATTAGATGTTGATGCATCTTCCCACATGATCTCCCCACGTTTGATAGTTAGGGGAAATGAACCCTGTTTATGACTCCTGTCTTTGCGTTTCTGGATCAGAAATTCACGCAGGTCAGGAGGATTTACAGAAGAAGAAGATGGCATGTTCCTTCTGTTTACGTCAGTGGGCATGCGGATGTTGGGAACCATGGTCCTCCATGTGCCACCCGTATACAACAGGTTGGCCATCTGGGTAGCGGATGATCCTCGAGGAGTACGTCTTTCCGCAGACTGAGCCTGCTTTACGCTGAGGGGCCTCTCCTGGCGTAAATTGGATCTCTGCTCAGGTTGGTGTAAAGCCGAAGAGGTCCTCGGTCGTCCGTTAGCTCCTCGCGTAATCCGGAGGGCGGGTAGATTCTTTCCTTGCTGGCGTAAAGGCCGAGAAGTTGAGTAGTCCGCCACTTGCTTTCCCTTGCGTAGATTGCAGGGATCATCTGCTTTTCCGCGGAAGGCAGATGCACTTTTACGCGCGGAGCGCGTTTGGGATTCCTGATTTGGCGCTGAGGCATTATCAGGAATTTTGTCTTTTCTGTCACAGACGGGAGACAGAATTTTACGCGCAGAGCGCGATGTGTACTTCTGGACTGGCGCTGAGGCATTGCCAGAAGTTTTGTCTGCCCTGTCAGTGACAGGCGACTGAATTTTACGCGCAAGGCGCGGAGTATACTTCTGGGTGAGCGTTGAGGCATTGCCAGAAGTTTTGTCTGCCCTGTCAGAGACAGACGACTGAATTTTAAGCGCGAGGCACGGTGGGAGCAATGCTACAACCTCGTTGGTCGGAGAGATCGGAGAGTCGACAGGAATGGTAGAGGATGTCTTGGGCATCCAGACCTTACGCAGCTTCCTGTTGTCTTGGACAGAGAGAGAGTGAGAGCTACCCCCTGTTCGAAGCATATCTTCGTAGGCAGACTGGTCGAACTGGATGACCAGTGTCTTCTTCACGGATCCCACGAATACCGTATCGTGTTGAGCAATTGCTTCCTCATCAGAAGAGAAAGATGTCCCCAGCAGAGTCGCCATCTTGTTTCGGATAAAATAAACGAAAGGATCGTAAAGGAAAACGACGGGTTCTTTATTACGAAAGAAAACCCTTGCTCTTTGGTTTACAAACAAGCTTGTACAGTTTAATCCCACATGAGGAATGTCGAAGTACAATTTATTTAATCTGGGTAAATATTGCTATAGGAGTCTGATCTGCAGTCGATCACTTTGTCCTTTGGACCACACGATGATGAAGAAGTGCCGTAGAAGACAGAAAGCTTCGAAGGTTGCGAGGGAGAGTGGATGTTCGATGCCAAAGTCGTCGATCGCTACTCTTTGCCTGAGCTCTGGATTCTTCTCTCTTGAAATCTGCGACCAAATCTCGACCCTTCAATCTTCCGTTTTTCGACCTTGGACCTCTGTTGATAGAGGTCTCTATTTATAGAGTTTTAGTGACAGGGACCACTCAGTCGGTGTAGAAACCGAGTAGTGGAAAGTACAGCACCCTTTTACACGATGGTTAATATAACCGTTGCCCGCGTATAGATGACCTTTTGAATGAGCGTATGACGCGTGTCAATTAAGAGACAATGCGTATAACTGCTGCGAAGATCACGGCGTATAAGCCACGTAGGTAGGTATCCCTCGCGTAGAAGAGGTTGGCTTAGAAGCTAATAACTATCACCATGGCGTAGAAGCCAAGTAGGCATAGAAGCCGAGTAGGCGTAGAAGCCGAGTAGGCATAGAGACCGAGTGGGCGTAGAAGCCGAGTAGGCATAGAGGCCGAGTGGGCGTAGAAGCCGAGTAGGCATAGAGGCCGAGTGGGCGTAGAAGCCGAGCGAATCCTCTTCTCCTGACTGAGGCCTGAGTTGTCAAAGCGATGATGTGGACGTTTTAGCCAAAATTACGGCTTTTGGAGATATAATCAAATCTCTTACATTAAATGCAGAGATCTGCCCCCATCCTGCGCATTAAATGCAGAGGCGTGTCTTCGAAGATTTGCTGTCCCGAAGATTTGCCATCATTCTGTGTATTAAATGCAGATACGCGCCTCGAATCCTGTACGAAGAGCAACTGCTGACGTGGCAGTCTGTTTGTCTTCTGCGGAGCGTAAGAAGCTCATATCTGCCTGTGTAAAACTAGGCAGCGTATCCCATTGTATGCGTAAAAGCTGTTTACGCAAAGGGGATGTCACTAAACGATGGTTCGGTGACCTTTAATCAAATCTCCTGCATTAAATGCAGAGATCCGCCATTATCCTGTGCATTAAATGCAGAGGCGTATTTTTGAAGGTCTGCCATCCTTTCTGCGCATTAAGTGCAGAGACGTGCCTCGAGTTCTGGCATCACTCTGCGCATTAAATGCAGAGACGTGCCTCGAGCCCTGTACGAAGAGCAGCTTTTGACGTGGCAGGCTGTTTGTCTTCTGTGGAGCGTAAACAGCTCACATCTGCTTGTGTAAAACTAGGCAGCGTATTCCTTTGTATGCGTAAAAGCGGTTTACGCCAAAGAAATGGTAGTAAAAGACAGCCTGGGTTGCAGTGCCGCGCCATCATTATAGGCGTCGCCTGGGTAGTCGTGCAGTACTCTTTGTCAGGAGTCCAGATGTCAGGTTCATTGCATGATCTGACAGGTTCATTTCGGGGAATACGAAGCGTCCCTCGTACACTTCAATGCTGTATTGAAAGCGGATGAGTTTTACGCTATAAAGGCGATGAAGCACCTTTTTTACGCTGAAACAGCCTGGACATACTGTATTACGCGGATGGTCCTTTATATTTTACGCTGTGCTCGGCGAAAAAAAGCTCTGTTGCACGTTGATGGCTCCGAGGTCATCTTTTTACGCTGTCCCGCATCAATATGCTGCGTATAGCTATCCAGCGTATTTTCTATGCTTCTACAGCGACAAACGTTCATATAGATAAGTCATCCTCGCTTAGCGGCTCTCCGCGTACGAGTCATTGCATCGCATCGACTGAACACCTGAACGATCTGGATATAACGACTCTCGTGTTGCATATGCTATTGTCTTGGTTTTTATTATGAATGCCCCTGAATGTTTATACATGCCCGTGCTTGAATTAATAATGTTTCCCTTGGACAGGGAAGGAGAAATGGTAAGTTGGTAAGTCTCGCCGTGTTTTCTCTCATGTCGCACGGCGCACTGCCACACGAGTTAGGCTATTCAATGTTTGCATGAAACTGATCCTAAGGCAACTAGAAAGACAACTTAATAGTTGGTGCACGGAACCTTTATTACGTGTTTGGATTTGTCGAGCGGGCGAGTAGCTTCCCCACCGGTGCATTCAATGTACTGATAATCCACCAGATTGTATGCAGGGTGCGGGAGAACCTCGTTCGGTGCGGATGCCTCCTTCGTGTGTGCTAAGGCCAGGAGTTCCCTCTGAAGCCTTGGAGCGCTGCGTCCGGAACTGAAGCACATATACAAGACATAATATTGTGAACATTGCCTGAACATCGCCTGTACAAGCATTCCACAATTGTAGCCACTTGGCACGCTTTTACTGTTTCAGAGAGAGAGGCTTGAGCGACTTGTAATCTCGGCGTTACGCCGCCTGTAACACTTGTTTATATCAATAAAGAGTTGTCTTACTTCAACATGTGTTATTCAATGCTTCCGCTATATTGTCGACTCAGTGAACTTGTTACCAAATCGCCTATGCGTTTATGACTCCGTTGCACTCGGACAATCTGTGCGACTCTGTGGCTTAGAACTCTTACCGCCAGCCAATGAACCACGACCTTGCACGGGCGTGGCTCACGCTCGTGCGACATCACGCCCGGATGAGTCAAGCGATCGTTCTGCAGGAGCGCTGGCGCGGTGATTCTCGCCTAGCCGGAACGGCTGATTTAGCCTGCGGGAGATCGGGGCGTGACACCCTCCCCGCCGGCTAGTCCCCTTCCCTCTTCTTCTTCTTGTTCTGCGAGTTGTAACTCGGTTTTGTCCGTATGCAACTACGATTGCAAGGAAGAACGAGAAGCTTAATTTTTAATTATCGTTTTTTGTAGTAGCAAATTGTAATCGGAATATTAAATATATAGTTGCTAGTTAGATCGAGATATATCAGTGAGAAAACTTTTGTGTGAATTCCTGATCTCGACTAGAAATATCGGTTCTTCCCCCTCCTTCTCGTCAGGCTATGCGACCTCGGGTCAAAGCCGTGCACGGGACGAGCAGCGGCTCTTGTTGGGAACGAAACACGAAAAGTGTTCCCCAAACCATAGGAGAATTGAGCAAAACACACAAACCAAAAAACACCAAACACAAATCGCAGACACAAAGATATTTACGTGGAAAATCCAGTTGGAAAAAACCACGAGACGATCGGAGTCCAACCCTGAAGAATCTCTACTAATGGAATAAAGATTTTACACCCTCTACAAGCTCCTCACCGATCCAACACGGATCATCACAACCCTTTGGAACAGAAAATAGATTACAACGACGAAGAAAAAAGACAATAAGAAATACTCAAAATTGATCTCCTTCTCTGAAACGGCCTCTAATCCTTCTTTCTCCTCTCCAAATTTGCAATGACACTCTTGCCACCTATTTTTCTCTTATTTTTTCTTCTTATGTCGTATATTGAATAGGCTTTTATATAAACCCTTGCATGAATTAGGGTTTCCATATGAAAATCTATATATGAAAGCCAAAAATATTTATGGAAATCCAATTACATTCAATCATACATTTAATGGAAATCAAATCATAAATTAGCTTACCATAAATTGGAAATCCAATTATATGGAAAGTTAATTTATGAAAGGTCCAATTATAAGTATATAATTAAAGTCAAAGATAGAAAGTTCATATAATATTTGTTTACCATAAATGTTCCAATACACGACGCTCGATGCCCTTTCCGAGCTTTTTCGACACACGGATGACGCTCGTCGTACTCCGCGGTATTCTCCACATAGGTTGGGAACCCCATCCACTCCAACAAATCTCCATCTTCGCAACTAGGTGGAGGGAGTCGTTATCCCGACGATCCGCCTGCAGTACTCTTAACTTTTTTCTTGGAAGAATCTTTGTGAACATGTCTGCTCCGTTGTCATCTGTATGAACCTTCTCAAGCGCCGCTTCCTTCTTTTCCACAACATCCCGTATCCAATGATAACGGATCTCAATGTGCTTGGACCGACTATAAAATGTCTGGTTCATCACAAGGTGCATAACACTCTGACTATCTCAAAGCAAAGAATACTGTTCTTGCTTTAGTCCAATTTCCTGCAACAACTTTTTCATTCACAACAACTCCTTCCAAGCCTTTGTCGTCGCAATGTACTCTGCCTCTGTCGTCGATAAGGCAACATACTTCTGCAACCGCGACTGCCACGATACTGCTCCACCAACATATATCATCACATAGTCCGAAGTCGATCGCCTCGTGTCTACATCTCCAGCCATATCAGCGTTGGTATACCCAACCAGCTTTGGCTCGTCACCACCAAAAGAAAGTTTCCAATCGGCAGTGCCACTGAAGATATCGTAGAATCCACTTGACCCCACTCCAATGTACCATTCCCGGATTGAAAGTATACCTGCTAACTGTGCCAACTGCGTGAGCGATGTCTGACCTCGTACACACCATAGCATATATAAGACTCCCTACAGCTGAGGCATATGGAATCCGTTCCATATCTTCCTTCTCGTCCTCGGTAGATGGACACTGCTCCTTAGTGAACTTAAAGTGAGCCGCAAGGGGGTTACTCACTTTCTTTGACCCGTCCATCCCGAAACGCTGAAGTACCCGGTGAATGTAATTCTTTTGGGACAAGTGTAGCAGTTTGGACTCTCTCTCTCTCGGTTGATCTCCATCCCAAGAATAGTCTTTGCTGCGCCCAAATCCTTCATAGAAAAGGCCGCGCCCAGTTGGCGCATCAACTTCGGAATCCCAGTGGCATTCTGACCCACCAGTAGCATATTATCAACATAGAGCAGTAAAATGATAAAATTATCCTCGGCAAAGTATCTCACAAATACACAGTGGTTTGACGTCGTCCGTGCATAACCATGCTCCCCCATAAAAGACTCGAACTTTCTGTACCACTGCCTCGGAGCCTGCTTCAGACCATACAAGCTCTTCCTCAACTGGCAGACCAAGTGTGACTTGCCCTTCTCACAGAATCCCTTTGGCTGCTCCATGTACAACTCCTCCTCAAGATCACCGTAGAGGAATATCGTCTTCACGTCCATTTGCTCGACCTCTAAGTTGAAACTGACTGCCAATGCTAGCACCACCCGAATAGACGACTGCTTGACGATTGGCGAAAAGATCTCATCATAATCTATGCCTTTTCTCTGACCGTAACCTTTAGCCATCCTCGCTTTGTATCGAGGGCGAGTAGCATCATCTGTCTGCTTCACTCTGAACACCCATCGATTCTTCAAAACCTTCTTGTCCTTTGGCAACCGCACTAGATCATAAGTAGAGTTGGCCTCCAAGGAACTCATCTCCTCCTGCATGGCCTCCATCCACTCCTGCCTGTGTTCGTCTTCCATAGCCTCTGCGAAACTTTCATGTTCTCCACTGTCAGTCAGTAGCACATACTCACCCGATGAATATCTCGTAGATGGTCGACGCTCTCTATCGCTGCTCCTCAATGGAACTACTGGTGCTGGCTGTATACCATTGAACCGAGGTGTCTTTGGTGGAGTCTTCTGGTGTCGTATCCCTTGTTCTCTACAATATGCATCAAAGGGATCGATATATTCGCCGCCATTGTCCGACCGGATACATAGCAGTTTCTTGCCTGTTTTTCTTTCAACGGAGGCCTGAAACTTCTTGAAAGTGGGTAGCACCTGATCCTTGGTCTTTAAGTCCTAGACCTAAACCTTCCTAAAACAATCATCAATAAAAGTTACAAGTAAGAAGCACCACCAATAGATTTTACCTTCATAGGACCGCAGACATCCGAGTGAATAACCTCGAGCAACGCCAGCTTCCTTGAACTTGGGTGACTTTGGAAAGATATCCTATTTTGCTTCCTCGCCAAACAGTGCATGCACCTCTCCAACTTTGTAGACTTGAGTTCTGGAATCACCTTCCTGTTCACCAAGTAGCTCATCCCCTTCTCGCTGATGTGGCTGAGCCACCTGTTCCATAACTCGATAGACGATCAGTAGCTGCGTTCACCTCATGTGCCCTCTTGTGCGCTCCCTTTCATATAGTAGAGTTCGGACCTCTTGCTTCCTCTGGCAATCACCATCGAACCTCTGGAAAGCTTCCACTGACTGTTCCCGAAGAGATTGAAGAAACCCTCGTTACCCAACCTTCCAACCGACACCAGGTTGAAACGGATATCAGGAACATGATGAACATCTTTCAGAACAAGAACTGCACCTGTCTTTGTCCTCAAATGCACATCTCCATTGTCCATCTTCAACACTCTAAAGTCGCCTGTTGTGTAAGTAGCAAATAGTGCCCTGTTGTGAGATACGTGCACTGAAGCACCTGAGTCCACCAGCCAAGAGTTGTCATCGCAGGCGAGGTTCGTAACTACCACATCATCTACAATGATTATATCGCCTCCATGTGTCGAGACCGCCGCTGTAGTATTCTCGTCTTGCTTCCCCTTGTCGTCCTTGTTCTCTCTCTTCCAAGCGAAACAATTTCTCTTGATGTGGCCCTTCTTGCCACAATGGTAACACTCCGAGTCCTCGTACCGACCTTTGAAACTTACTCTGTTTTTGTCTCTGCCACCGTCTGGACCTCTGCTTTTACCCCTTCCGCGGCTCTCTGAAACAAGCGCCTCTGATTGGGATGTGGATGAAGTGGCCTGAGAACGTCTCTGCATCTCTTCATTCAGTACCCCGCTCTTGGCAAACTCCAGACTGACCACGCCTTCCAGAGTAGAAGCGATTATAGACACTCGTACGGTCTCCCACGAGTCTGACAATGCACACAACGGCCATAGTCTCTGAACCTCGTCGTCGAACTTGACTCCCATCGATGATAGCTGGTTAACCACGTCCTAGAACTCACTCAAATGATCCGTAATGGACTCCCCATCTTTGTACTGTAGACCCATCATCATCCGTATCAGGAACAATTTATTTACCCTGGTCTTCTTCGCATACAAAGATTCTAGCTTATCCCACAGTGTCCTCGCGTGCTCAATACTGGCAACGTAGTTGTACATGTTCTCATCAACGAACTGCCTGATGTACCCACACATCTGTATATGCTCGAACTTCCAGTCCTTTTCGGATTTGTCACCGGACCTCTCGAAAGCAAATACCGGCAGATGCAACTTCTTGACAAATAGCAGATTTTTCATCTTGCTCCTCCAGTAGTGACAGTTGGTACCGTTCAGGTTTACCATGCGCACCTGCTTCGCATCCATCTCTCCTCCCTGATTTGCTTATCAACTCGTAACACTCATCTGAAATTCCAGAACTTGGCTCTGATACCACACTATTGGGAACGAAATACGAAAACCGTTCCCCAAATCGGAGAGTACCTGCGAGAGAACCGAGCAAAACGCATAAACCAAAAAATACCAAACACAAATCGTAGATAGAGATTTTTACGTGGAAAATCCAGATGGAAAAAAAACCACGGGACGATCAGAATCCAACCCTGAAGAACCTCCACTAATGGAATAAAGAGATTACACCCTCTACAAGCTTTTCACCGATCCAACACGGATCATCACAACTATTTGGAACAGAAAATAGATTACAACCACGAAGAAAAAAGACAATGGAAAATATCCCAAATTGATCTCCTTCTCCGAAACGGTCTCCAATCCTTCTTTCTTCTCTCCAAAGTTGCAATGGCACTCTTGCCACCTTTTTTTCTCTTATTTTTTTCTTATGTTATATATTGCATGCGCCTTTATATAAACCCTTGCATGAATTAGGGTTTCCATGTGCAAATCTATATGTGGAAGCCAAAATTATTTATGGAAATCCAAGTACATTCAATCATATATTTAATGGAAATCAAATCATAAATTAGCTTACCATAAATTGAAAATCTAATTATATGGAAACTTAATATATGCAAGATCCAATCATAAATATATAATTAAAGAAAGATGAAAATCCCATATAATATTTGTTTGCCATAAATGTTCCAATACACGGTGCTCGATGCACTTTTTGAGCTTTTCCGATACAAGGATGGCGTTCGTCGCACTCCGGGGTATTCTCTATATAGGTTGGGAACCCCATCCAGTCTAACAGCTCTCAGGGACACCGTTGCCGCTGAAGGAGGAACAATAGACGTGGAGAGGACGACAATCAAAGATGAAGACGATCTAGATCTGCCGCCGTCTTGCTGATGGAAGAGGACAAGAAGAAGACGATGAAGACGATCTACGACAAGTTGACGACTCAAGAGATAAAGGTTTTGGTGGATGATCTCTTCTCAGGAGGCTGACTGAGACTCGCTTCCGTGTTGCATATACAGATTTGTATCCTTCACCATACAAAATAGTAAAGTTGGAGTAACTGGATATAAAGTTGGAGGGTAATTCCAACTGCTTGAAGTGGTCGAGTCAGGCGATGCGAACTCTGAAGGCAAGAGACTTGGTGGGCTATATGAATGGCCAAACCAAGGCACCTGAAGATCACTCACTCCTCACGGGAGTTTGCTGTGTGGGAAGTCGTCAATAATGTTGTTGCTGGATGGTTGACAGCCTCATTGACCGACCAAATGTCGGGCTACGTGGAAGCAATGGAGGGTGCTGGTGACATTTGGATGACACTGAGAGACATGTACTCAGGATCGGACAACCCTATGAGGGTCTTCCAACTATAAGATGAACTTGATAAGGTGGTCCAAGAAGATCACACCATCTCTGAGTATGCGGCTCTGCTGAAGAAGTATTGGTCAGATCTCGACCACTATGATTCCATTGGTGTGGAGGATGAGCAAGTAGAACCGGCATTTGCGAAACATTATAAGAAGTTCATGGAGTATATTTCGCGACAAAGGATGATGAAATTTCTGAAGGGGCTCAACCCAGCATTCGAGCAGATGAGGAATGTCATACTCACACAACCTGAACTGCCATCACTGGAGGAGGCCATACCTGCTATCACATAAGAAAAGGCACGACTGAAGGTAATGCCAAGCACCACTAGCTCTCCGGAGAAAAAATCAGCTCTAGCTGTGTTTAACCCAAACCCTTCCGTAGGGGTAGGGTGCTATAACTGTGGAGAGCCTGGACATTTTATCAGATTCTGTACGAAATCTCTAAGAGGCCATTCCAGCGGCCATGGACGTAGTCGTTGACGGCGTAGGGGTGCCAGAGGAGGCTATGGCGGAGGCAGAGGTAATTATTCTGGAGGGCATAAGGCAAACCTGGCCAAAGAAGAAATGAGATTCAGTCATCCGATATGACCCCTAGTGAGAGAAAAATGCCAGAAATGGGGAGGAGCATGAAGCTTGGAACCAGTGACAGTCGAGCTAACACCACTGGGGCATCGACTCCAACTACCTCCGAGGATAACATCACCTACTATGCCCATACAAGAACATGTATACCTGCTCATGCCCTTGTATCTACCCACAAACCATGAAGGCTAAATTGAATAATTGACTCTGGGGTATCCCGCCATGTCATGGGTGCCTATGATGAGTTCCAAGATTACACTCACCTGGCAATGCCTGAAAGAAAGCATTTATACTGCTGATGGTACCGCTAGACCCATTGTGGGTAAAGGCACAGTTGAATGCACCCCTTCCATGACTCTTACCGATGTCTTGCATGCTCCATCTTCGTCTGTTAATTTATTGACCATTAGTGCCATTGTTCTTCAACTTAATTGTGTTTTCCTTTGACATTCCTAAGGTAATTTTTCAGGAGAAGGGAACGGGGAGATGGTTGGGGACTGACACTTGGCATAAAGGGCTATGTTACTTGGACAGAGGTGGGCTGGATGCAGTACTAGCATCACTGGTAGATGAAGCACAATACGAGGAGTCGCGAAGGACCGTAGAAACAGAATTATTACTCCAACATCAGCGTATGGAATACTCTTCATTCAGTCTACAGAGTCAGATGTATCCCTCTATGTACCAGAAGGCTAATAAGCAAAAGTTGGTTTATGATGCTTGTGAACTTGGAAAACATACCAGAAGCTCGTATGCGAGTTCTGGAAATAGAAGTTTAGCTGCTTTTGATATGATATATTCTGATGTGTGGGGACCTTGTCCTATAACTACTGTTAATGGTTTTAAGTGGTTTATCACCTTTATTGAGTGCTACACTCATGTCACCTGGGTATATCTAATAAAGAGTAAGAGTGATGTATTTACATGCTTTCAATATTTTTATCGCAAGGTTACAACACAATACGGTACTAAGGTGTAGACTTTGAGGTCTAACAATGAGACATAATACACCAACAAGGCTATTGAAGAATACTTATCAGCCCATGGGATACAATATCAGACTTTATATGCCTATACACTAGCTCAGAATGACGTGGCGGAACAGAAGAACAGACACCTGTTAGAAGTGGCACGATCAATGATGTTTGCTATGAATGTTCCTAAATACTTGTTGGAACATGTCGTGTTGATGGCTGCATATCTTATCAACATGATGCCTTCCCAGGTGTTAGGATGGAAGACACCGTTTGAGCTGCTTACAGGTAAGAACAAGTATATTGTTTTCCCAAAAGTATTTGGATGTGTCTGCTTTGTGAAGGATAATAGGCATGCGGTAGAAAAGTTGGACCCTCGGGCAGTGAAGTGCGTCTTTGTTGGCTACTTAAGGACTCATAAAGGATACTCTTGCTGGAGTCCTGTGGAGCGAAGGCTCTTTGTGAGCATGGATGTTACATTCAGAAATATAGAACCATACTACCCTAATGGTTCCGGTGAAGGCTCTTTATTTGGTGACACACCTAACACATGAGGTGTTAGGAGTGAGGGGGAGATGGGCCCAAGCGTGATTGTCGGGTCAGTCCCATGCCTAATGATGGAAGTTGGTCCAAGGGAACAAGGAGGAGATAGCGAGGGGGATGAAAGTGATCTGCAGTACGTGGGGAGGAACAGACTACAGAAAAATCTACAGAGCTCCAAGTCTACAGAAGAAAAAAAACAGTAGTCCACTACTGTGCCTATTGTCCCTACTGTGCTATGTTGTCCCTACTGTGCTATGTCCCCCGCCTAACCCTGTCTCAACTCCTGAAGATGCACCTTTCGCACTAGATTCCTCTGATTCAGATGCGGATCCCTCTGCTTCGGATGGTATGATCTCTCCTCTTCCTTGTCCTTCTCCTATTCCCTTAAGGAGATCTTCTCGCAGTAATACGGGAAGATACCCTAATCGTTATAGTTATGAACATGACATCGTCCATTTTTTATCCTACTCTAATCTATCCCCTACTTATGGATCATTCATTGCATCGTTAGATACCACATATTTGCCTAAGTGTTGGCAAGAAGCGAAGGAAGATCCGAGGTAGAAAGCTGCAATGTTGGAGGAACTTGAGGCACTTAAAAGAAATGGTATATGGGAACTTGTTCCATTACCTAAAGAAAAGAGAGAAGTTGGTTGCAAATGAGTCTTCACGGTAAAGGAGACACCAAAAGGAAAGGTGCAGCGATACAAGGCAAAATTGGTTGCAAAAGGATTCACTTAGTCCTATGGCATCGACTATGATGAGACATTTGCTCCAGTAGCAAAGATGAGTAATGTGAGAACCCTGGTCTCTCTTGCAGCAAACCATGGGTGGCAACTTCATCAATTGGATGTAAATAATGCCTTTCTTCATGGAGATCTACAAGAGAAAGTATACATGGAGACGCCCTCGGGGTTTTGCACGAAGCAGTCGACAGAAAATGTGTGTAAGCTGAAGAAATCACTATATGGACTCAAGCAATCTTCTCGGGCCTGGTTTAAAAGATTCAGGAAGACTGTCACAGGCATGGGGTACAACCAGACCAATGTAGATCACACGGTCTTCTTCCAACATGTGAGAGGCCACGTCATCATACTTGCAGTATATGTAGATGATATAGTGATCACTGGTGATGAGTATAAGGAGATTACCCAGCTGAAGTCAAAACTTGTTAAGGAATTTGAAGTAAAGGACTTAGGAATGGTGAGGTATTTTCTCAGGATCGAGGTGGCTCGAGCAAGAGATTGGATCGTCCTCCCTCAGATAAAGTATGTACTAGATCTGCTAACAGAAATTGGTATGCTGGGATGTCGATCAACAGTCGCTCCAATCGATCAGAAAGATAAGTTAGGGGCAGAGACAAGAGAGTCAGTTGATCGTAAGAGATATCAGAGACTTGTAGGAAGATTGATTTATCTAGGCCAAACTAGTCCTGATATCTTATTTGCTGTGAGTGTAGTGAATCGCTATATGCATGATCTAAGGAAGAGCCACATGGATGCAGTTTTCCATATTCTGAGATATCTGAAGGAGGCTCCTGGAGGAGGGCTATGGTTCAAGAACAACGGACACATAGGTGTTGAGGGATACTGCGATGCAGATTGGACAAGCTGCATGGACGGGTTACTGTGTCTTTGTGGGGGGGGGGTAACCTAGTCTCATGGAGAAGTAAGAAACAGTTTGTGGTAGCACGATCGACGGCTGAAGCAGAATATAGAACTATGGCTCTGGGAGGTCAGAGTTGTTGTGGGTAAAAACACTGTTGACAGAGTTGAAGCTGGACCAGGGAACATCATTGCGCCTTCTGAGTGACAGTCAAACTGCACTAAGTATAGCTAACAATCCAGTTTAGCATGACAGAACAAAGCACATCGAGATCGATCGGTTCTTCATCAAAGAGAAGCTAGAGAAAGGAATATTAAAGCTCGATTATGTTCGCTCAGAAGAGCAAGTCACAATTTTTTTTACTAAGGGTCTTAATTCATTGAGTCTTTCTAAACTATGTGACGAGATGGGGAGGATTGATATCTGTTAAAATTAGTTGATTATTTTATTGATTGTCTCATTGGCATTATATAGCCTTACAGTCATTAATACAATGATCTCAATCATTATGACAATAATCTCATAATGGAATATCCTGTGACATATTCTGGCATCCCAAATATGTCCTCAGGATATTCCTATGTGCTTATACTATACTTAATATGACACCCAACATACCATATCAACACTCCCCCTCAAGATGGGTGAAAGATATTCACTAAGCCCATCTTGTCACATCCTCTAATCATGCTCACTGAGGCGAGTCCCTTGGTTAGTCCATCTGCTACTTGATCCCTGGTTGGAACATGGCCAAGCTCCAGTAATCCACTATCCAACTTCTCTTTGATGAAGAATATATCAATCTCGATGTGTTTGGTCCTGTCATGCTGTACTGGATTGTTGGCAATATTAATAGCTGACTGATTGTCACACTACAGCTTCATCTTGGCTCCTTGATCCAGCTTCAGCTCCACCAGCATATTCTTCAACCATAGCAGCTCTGCAACTCCCAAGGCCATAGCTCTGTACTCTGCTTCAGCTGTCGATCTGGCCACCACAGACTGCTTCTTACTCCTCCAGGAGACCAAGTTACCTCCTATAAATATGCAATATCCCGAGGTAGACCTCCTGTCATCAGCACAACTAGCCCAGTCAGAATCACAGTAGCCCTCGATGCTCACGTGATTGTTCTTCCTGAATATTAGTCCCTTCCCGGGAGCACCTTTCAAGTACCTCAGAATCTGGTACACTGCATCCATATGACCCTTCCGTGGGTCATGCATGTAGCGGTTCACCACACTTACTGCAAAGCAGATATCAGGACGTGTGTGGCTCAAATAGATAAACTTGCCAACCAGTCTCTGGTATCTGTCCCGATCAACTGGTTCTCCAGCCTGAGCATCAATCTTGAACCTCTGATCTATTGGTGTCGCTGCAGGTTTGCACCCCAACATCTCAGTTTCTGTGAGAAGGTCCAGTGCATACTTCCTTTGAGAAAGAACAATCCCCTCTGCTTCTCGAGCAATCTCAATCCCAAGGAAGTACCGAAGAAGGCCGAGATCTTTCACCTCGAATTCCTTGCCAAGCTTTCCTTTGAGTTGGGCGATCTCCTGTTCATTATCTCCTGTGATAATCATATCGTCCACATACACCGCAAGCATGGTGATGTGGCCTCCACTCCGACGGAAGAACATAGTATGATCAACATTAATCTGCTGATATCCCATCCCTAGCATCGCCCTTCTGAAACTGTCAAACCACGCTCGAGGAGACTGCTTCAGTCTATAGAGGGACTTCTTCAACCTGCAGACCTTGCCTACTGTCTGATTGGTACCAAATCCTGGTGGTATCTCCATCTACACCTCCTCCACTAGATCTCCGTGAAGAAACTCATTCTTCACATCCAGTAGGTATAGCTTCCATCCACCATTCGCTGCCAGAGAAATCAGAGTCCTGACAGTGCTCATCTTTGCAACTGGTGCAAAGGTCTCGTTGTAGTCGATGCCGTACGTCTGACTGTATCCTTTGGCTACTAGTCGAGCTTTGTAGCGCTCAACCTGTCCATCTGGGTTCTGCTTCATGGTAAAGACCCACTTGCATCCAACTGTTCTCTTCCCCTCTGGCAGTCTCACAAGCTCCCAAGTGTGGTTCTTCTCCAGAGCTCCCAACTCCTCGTGCATTACCGCTTTCCACTTTGGATCGTTCTTGGCAACCTGCCAATTGTTAGGTACAGTAATACTATCCAAAGATGCTATAAATGCTCCATGAGAAGAAGGGATATGGTCATAAGAAATAAACTGAGCAATATCCCAACCATATCTGTTTGGAGGATTTCCTGCATTGCTGCGAGTGGTCCTCCGTACAGATAGTGGTATGGGGGGAGTAGAAGTAGAAGGAATGATATCTTGTGAAGGAGGGGGTATCACCTGAAGGGGGGTTGGTGTCGGTGCCTCAGGAGTTGGGACGAACGCAGGCAAGGGACTTGGCACTGTCGATACTGGTCCTGCAGTTTGCTTCTCTCTCCTGCTGTAGGTAAGTAACTCTCCCTGAGCCGTAGGCCTAACACCTTCACCTTCTTGTCCCTTGTCCGTGCCTCCATGCCAAACTTCTAAATCAGTTACCACCAAGTTCTCCATCTTCCCCTCTCGCCTAATACTGGCAGTATTAGGCGTGTTGTGTGAAGTTCCGTCCTGGCGGTAGTATGGCTCATGCTCCCGAAAGTGGACATCCATACTGACGAACTTCTTCTTCTCTACTGGACTCCAGCACACATACCCCTTCTGGGTCGCCGAGTAGCCTACGAAGATGCATTTGACCGCTCTAGGGTCAAGTTTTCCAACTGATGGCCTGTTGTCCTTCACAAAACACACCCACCCAAACACCTTCAGTAGGAGTATCCCACTATTATTGCCTTGCAATACCTCACATGGGGACTTCCATCCGAGGACCTTCGAGGGCATCCTGTTAATGAGTTGAGCTGCTGTCAACACTGCATGTCCCTACAGACTCTGTGGGACATTCATGTCGATCATCATACTTCTTGCGACCTCCAGAAGGTGTCTGATTTTCCTTTCTGCAACTCCATTTTGTGCTGGTGTGTATGCACAGGTGGTTTGATGCTGTATTCCGTGTGCTGACAGGTATTCTGCAAGCGTCCTGTTGGTATACTCCGTTCCATTGTCAGACCTCAGTACCTTCACAACTGCTTTATACTGAGTCTGGACATGCTTATGGAAATCTCGAAAATAAGCAGGTACATCATTCTTATTTTTCATCAAATATAACCAGGTAACACGAGAGGTACACTCAATGAAAGAAACAAAGTACTTATAACCATTCATAGTATTAGTAGCACATGGACCCCAGACATCAGAATGTACTACCTCAAAAGCAAAAGTGCTCCTATGACTCGTGCCAACATATGAGCTCCTAGTAACTTTTCCTAACTCGCACGTATCACATACTAATTTCTCTTTCTTTGTTTTTGCATAAATCTCTGGATACAACTTACTTAGAGTATCAAAGGAAGAATGTCCCATCCTCCGATGATGGAGTATCAAGGTATCCTCAGTCCTCTGCTGCAGTCCTTCCATGCCAGCCTTCTCTGCCATAGATACCAATGCTGAGTCCAGTCCTTCTCGGTCTAGGTACCACAGTCCCTCATGCCAAGTGCCAGTCCCAAGTCTCCGTCCTGTCCCTTTCTCCTGGAAGGTCACCTTAGGAATATCAAAAGAAACAATGCATTTAAGTTGGAGGATTATAGAACTAATGGACAAGAGACTGACTGGAAAGGATGGAGCATGTAAAATATTGGATAATCTTACTGAACCTGTACAATTAACAGTACCCTTACCGACCACTGGCTGAAAAGTGCCATCAGCTGTCTGAATGCTGTCTGCTGATGCTAGGTAAGTGTAGGAAGAAAACTCACTAGCATTCTCCGTCACATGCTGAGATGCTCCCGAGTCGATAATCCAATCTGATGATTTACGGGAAGAGATAGACGCAAGGGCAAGTGATTGGTCAGTACCTTCTGATGGATGGACATACATGGCAGCGTTGCCCCTAACAAAGAATGAGGTGGACGCCTCCTCTGTTCTACTCCTCATGTCTCCTAGTGCCTGGTCCTCTACAGTAAAGGTGCCATCAGCTTCTCCGTTCCCTTATGATATCAGGAGGTTCGCCCGATAACCTCCTCGGCCGCCTCGTCTACCCCCTCGACTACGACCACGTCCTCCATTATATCCTCGTCCGCCGAACGGTCCTCGTCCACCACCTGAATCTCCCTCCCTAGGTGGTTTGGTACAAGCATACCGATGATGACCCATCTCCCCACAGTTGTAGCACTGCCGGTTATGCTGCCAGGGCTCTCCCTTAGATCATGTGTTACCTGAGCTGGTGATCGCTAGTACTGACTTTGCTTCTGGGGGACCACCTGTCCCGGCTTGCAGCCTGATGCGTGTCTCCTCCTGGATCATAGCTGAGATAGTCTCCTCAAGGCTAGGGATCTTTGGTTGGGCTAAAAGTAGGGCCGTCCTCTGTGCGAAAGCTGCAGTCAGCCCTTTGAGGAACTTCATCGTCCTCTCCTGCAGACACACCTGTCTCTCCTTACACTTAGGGTCCCCGCAGCTCGTCCGATCTGAGGAGTGATCATAATCCAACCACAGACACTCCAACTCCGTGTCATCAATCTCCCCCTTTATCTGGAAGACCCGTAAGTTGTTCCCCACACCATCATAGGTTCTTCTCAACTTCTCCCACACATCTTTCACTATCTCAATATCGTCTACTGTGTCGGCAATAGACTGGACTAAGGAGTTGAGAAGCCAGATGTAAATCACCATATGAGTGGACTTCCACTCATCGCGTCCTGTCGAGCCCTCGTTCGGCTCTGTCGCTTCGCCCGTCAGGAATTCCTCCATGTTTTTTCCTGCGAGGGTTCTTCTCACCCGCCGTGACCAACTCAGATAGGTGGCTGGTCTATCTAATTTCAGATCGATGGAGGGAAGCTTCAACTCCGGCGACGTTCGTGTCGTGTTCTCACCAGCCGACATCGTCAACAACTTCATCAACGTCGCCACCTCTGCAGAATCTAGCTTCTTTGATGATCTCCTCCATCGATGCGTCGTCTATCCAATCACGTCACGTCCTCTCCACGACTCACGCTCGTCCTCGTCGTCCGCTCCTAGATTCGAACATGTCCCCCCTTTTTTCAGATCTAGGCATCCCTATTAGGCGCTGTCTCGTGCTGGTGCGGAGGAGGCAGCAGCACGCATGTCACAGCCGCCGTCGCAGCAACAGCAGTCGCAGCAGCCGCAACAGCAGTAGTAGCCGCAACAGCAGTAGTAGCCGCATCAGTAGCGGGACGGGGCAGCAACAGCGGAGGGCGGCCTGCGAAGGGCGGAGAAGGGAAGAAGGGGGGGCGTGGAAGAGTTCGGTGGAGGAGATCTAGGAAATCCTCTTGTGGGTTTGTGGAAGCTTGGTGACGGCTAGGGTTTGTGAAAACTTGGCTCTGATACCATGTTGAAATTAGTTGATTATTTTATTGATTGTCTCATTGGCATTATATAGCCTTACAGTCATTAATACAATGATCTCAATCATTATGACAATAATCTTATAATGGAATATCCTGTGACATATTCTGGCATCCCAAATATGTTCTCAGGATATTCCCATGTGCTTATACTATACTTAAATATGACACCCAACATACCATATCAACAATATCTATCGTCCATCTTGAGGGAGAGTGTTGAGAGTATTGAAGAGTTTTAATCCCACATGGAGTAGAGTAGTAGAGTAGTAGAGAGAGGGGTTAGCCTCTCCTATATATATGTAGCTCCACATCAAATAAACAAGTCAAGTATTCTACTAAATATCTATTGTTCTTATTACTTTACTCCTTAATACTAGAGTTGCACACAACATGTCCTCTAGGTTCAAACAGGTACAATCCAATACGATAACTCCCAAACACTTTTATCGTTCTCAGATTTTGAAAGACGTAATGAGTGGGAAAGAAGGTTATAAAACAGTGTAGTTGTCGAGTTAAACTGCTAACTGATAATAAATTTGCATCAAGGTTTGGAACATGCAAAGTTGTAGGAAGTTTTAGATGATAAACTGATTTGATGTTCCCTTTCTTAGTAATAGAGGAATAAGTACCATCAACAATCCTAAATTTATCCCTTCTATATTGCTGGGTAGGCGTCGAAGTCTCTCGATCTTTGTAGCAGATAAACTTTTGGAGCAATGGATTTGTTGATGTAGCACTGTTCTCTTGTGGTGGATTTCATCCTCTTCCAGGTCGCGGTAGTGCAGTGGCCTAATCAGCTTCCTTCCGATGACCTCCCAACATTTCTCCTCCGTATGTCTCTTCTTGCCATAGTGGGTACACAGTAGCCTACCCTTGTAGACAAGTTTTCTTCTTGCAACATTATCCCATTTCTTTCCTAAAGGGGAACTCGGATACTTATGCATGTCAGCATAGCTGTCGGCTCATATTGTGGTGTCATAGCCTTTTTCGTTTCTCCTCCAACTAAATTCGAGCATATTTGTGGATGTCACTTTTTCGGCTTCCAAGTTTGACAAATTTCGTTGAAGGGAAGGTAAATTTGTCGAGTTTTGGAAATCTCAGGTGGGAGTGGGTAGGGGACTTGAAAAATCAAAGGCAATTGTGAAGGTGGAAAATAATCCAACTTTCTACAATGAATAAGTTATTTGACATGATGACCAGTGGAGGATGATGAGCAGAACTAGATCATCATGCTCTGATACTATGTTGTTTTATTGGATTTTGGAAAAGAAGAAAACAATAGAAAGAGGCACAAATAGATTAGGTTTTCTTTTTCATTGATAAAAGAATAGGAGATACATAGCCTATATCTACGCATATTACTATCCAAATTATGGAAATATTAGATTTGTTCAATTAATCAAAATTATTGAAAGAATATAAACTTGGTTAAATAATCCAAATTATAGAAATACTATGGACTTGGTCAATAAGTCAATAACCAACCATGACTTGGTCAATAACCGGTTTGTCTACAACAAATAGACTATAAATGTGAATGAAAGAAAGAAACATGAGAAAAGACATAACAGTTTCTGCACAAGGAGAGATTGTCCTCTTAATAAAACTGCAACAAAATCAATACAATAGAAAGCTTCCTAACATATGATAGTGACACACAAGTACTGTGGTAAATTCACTGAATATGTACATCATCAAGACCATGTGCTGCTCATCGTTGCAAAATTACCATGAGCTGCCATCTTCTGGGAATATCAGACATGGGATGTAGGTTATGTTTACCCAAGTGCTTTGTCCCTAAAAAAACCTGATCTAGTTTAGCCAAGACATGGAAAACACTTTAGATTCGTGCCAAAGAGCATGGGAGGAAGAATAAGTATGTGACACAATCAAACACTAATGGGATTGTTGATTGAGTCAAAAAATAATAGACGAAGAAAGTTCAGTTCTTGAACTATTCCCATTAGTTTATATATTTGATAAAGGATATATATTACCTTAGAAGAAAGTTCAGTTTTTGAACTATTCCCAAATAATAAGATAAATGTGTTTTTTATATTGAGTGTTAGATAGTGGAAGAAGCACATTTCTCTAATTACATCTTGTAGAGAATAATTTAGAAATTTGTTGAGCCACTGTGGTGGTTCATAGGTGTTCCGACACATGCGAGTGTATAAGATGCATCATCATTGTAACCTCGCGACAATATGAATTAATTTGTGAAAAGCCCTACTTGTGTAGGCCTTAGTTCAAGAATAGAAAGGGGATCATGAATATGGCTCCATTCTTTCAGTTCTCTAGCTACTACTTTTCTTCTAACTATGTGATTATTTTATTTTCTCCCATTTGTATATTATTTTTAAAAACCGGAGATGCTAAAGAAAATTTAGTTATAATCTAAGAGATTAATGGATGGACATGTTCTCTCTGTCAATACTGATTAGTTGCTTTGTATTTATAGTGCATATCCCTGTTTTTATGGCTGGAAGAACGTTATGAAACTGTGTATACCTGTCATCCTGGTTTCCAGCAAGGGTCTAAACCGCTTCTAGCATTAGATAATCCATTCCCAATGGAACTTCCTGAAAATCTTTTCGGAGACAAATGGGCTTTTGTCCAGCTACCTTTCTCAGGTAAATGCTTATACTTTCTCGTTTGAGAAATCTTGTGTTTAGCTTTCATTAACTTCATACAACTAGCTAACGATATTATTGGGATCGTCCTGTACTATTTTATCAACAGTGGAAACCCTTTTGCATGGAAATTAGTTTCTTCATGTTGGTACCTTTCTATTCCCGAAGCAAAAGTCAGTTATCTGCCAGAACATTCCGACCTAATAAGTCGTCATATAAACAAACCAGAATCAGTACGACATAGTATTGACCGTTAAAATAGGTTTACTGTTAAGGCTTCTGAACACAGAAAAATCCTCCTGGTTTCTTTATTCTTCTTGGAAGAACAGCAAGCTATACATTACATCATTACTGAAAGTCTAGCCTTTGGTAAAAGGTAAGGGAGGAGAAGGGAGGTCCTGATGTGGAATCCCAGGCCGGGGACAGTCAAAGACTGGCCTTACTAAAAACATCATTACTGAAAGTCAGTTGTAGCCAAGTTACATAAATTGGAGTGCGCAAAATATGATGAAATGAAATCATATGTTAAAGTATTTCTCACATTTATAAGAACTGCAGCTAAAGGGACTAGAGCATTTTAACTAATTATTCATTAGCATTTTAACTTATTGTTCATTAGCACTTATTATTTCACATGAAGGCCATTGATCTATGTATAATTCTCTGAGCCATCTTTCAACTCTCCAGGTAGATTGGGTAAACCGTAAAACTCATTATTCATTAGCAGTTACATTTTAGAATAGATGTGATAGGCTGTGGCTAGGTTGTCTAATCGAGATACATATCCTGTATAAATTTCCTTGATTGTCATCTCTTGTATCGTACTGTATTGTTATTGTGTATCATAAGATACATTATTCTATAGTAGATTTGATTGGAAATTAATATAGCCCTACATTTATAGATAATTTTAATACATTGAGCAATATTAAATGAATAATTAGGAGCAACAAAATATAACATCAACACAACATGATGGTAAATTTTTACGAGTAATACATCTGTTGAGTTATGAGGACTTATTTAGCCCCACATAGGATATGAAATAAGGAGGCGGCTAGCCACCTCCTATATATATGTACTCCCTCCTGAATAATAAATCATCAATTATTCATTTTTATATGGTATCAGAGCCATAATTCTGAATCTATTTCTCCACATTAATTTTTTTCTTCTTCTTCACCAGCCACCCTTCTTCTCCGCCACCGCCCTTCTTCTCCGCCGTCGATGACCCATGCGGCTATTGTTGAACCCGTCAGGAAGCAGGGTACGCTGTCGAACCTGTTGGAAGCAGGATACGCAGTTGCTGACCTTGTCCTCGTCGTACATTGGCGTAGACGAGTTGTTCGTTGGATCGTGGATAATCAGAGATGAACTCTTGCATGATCCTTTGATTTCGATCTCAACGTGCGTTCTGAAATTAGAGAGCATAGTTCTTGTAAAGTTTTGCACAAATCTCAGTATTGGTTCTGAAATTAGAGAGCATACTTCCTGGAAAGTTTTGCACAGTTCTCTATTTCTAGCCTTTGTTCCGGCGAGTTCTACCCATCGTGCACCTCTCCTTTTGCATGAACTTGAAGGTGTATAGATAGATGGAGAAAGCCATAATCACGTATAGGCGTACGACCCATTATTGAGTTGCGTTTGATCTCGTTCCTTTCTTGGGTTTGCGATAAGTGCAACTGTGGAGATGGGAACACCTGTGACTAGTCAAGAGCTGAAGGAGATACTGGAGGGGGATGACCATGGTGTTTCAGGTCAAATTAGAGGATACCTCATCCAGTAGGGCAGTCGTATCCGCACCAGAACCGTCGCAGGTGATGAAGAAGATAGACTTGCAGCCGAATGACATCAAACTTGAGGGGACGAAAAACTACCTAAGTTGGTCTAGGAGGCGTTGCTGAACCTTCGGACCAAGGGACTTGAAAAATATGTAAAGGGAGAGTGCACTGAGCCAGAGGATAAGACCAGTGCTGAGTGGAGCATATAGAGTCACCTTAATTCTCTGGTGGTTTCTTGGCTGCTGACTTCTGTGTCTCCATCCATAGCTGGGATGGTGGAGTCGATCTGCAGTACAACTGATGTCTGGAAGACATTGGCTGGGATATACTCTGGAGCTAGGAGTGTCATGATGATAATGAAATTTGAGGAGAAGATTGATGCTACCACACGGGGGGGGGGGAGAGATAGTACTCTAGTATGCAGCGGAGCTACGTCACTCAGACTTGGACCACTATGATCCGCTATTATTGCAGAACCAGGCAGATGTTCTCCTTGAGAAGCAGTACCTTGAGCGTAGGCGTGTGACTCATTTTCTCAAAGGCCTGAATTCGCAGTTTAAGGCTAGGAGGGCAGTAATGTGTCATTTGTCATCTCTCTCATCCTTGGATGAGGCTGTTGCATCGATGGAGCAAGATGAGATCAGACAGAAGGTGATAAAAGACGAGACCTCACCTGCTGTCCGCTCGGCATTGGTGGTTCCTAGTGTTCCCATCAACAATGACAGGGAGTGCTACAATTGTGGAAAGAAAGGACACCTCAGCTACAACTTTCCTCAATCCCGCAATTCTGGTTGTAGCCGAGGAGACGGAGGACAAAGATGTGGACATGAAGGTGAAGGTAGCAGGGGATGTGGAGGCCGAGGAGTTGCTCGCCTAGCTGTGGCAGAGGAGACCACTACTGAGATGACAAAGCTGGAGGAACTACGTCAGTTCAAGCTTCAGGTTGAGAGTTCTAAGGATAAGGGACATGCCACTCAGTATCTGGATGGCACTACCTACCTTGGTAACTTTACTGGTTAGGCTCATATGGGCAAAGGTATCCCGGTTGAGGCACTTGCATCCACCAAATCTTATGCTGGTTGGATCATAGATTCAGATGCATCTAGGTATATCACAGGTGCATCTAGTGAGTTTGCATTATATTATCGGTGCAAACATATGCATCCCAAGACAGTTCAGATTGTTGATGGGACATCCCAACCCATCAGGGGTACCATCTCTATCTATTGTACTTCATTTGTTACCCTGTCATCTTTATTGCATGTTTCTTTATTTCCGGTCAACTTATTTTCTGTAAGCTCTCTCAGTGATCAATTGAATTGCACTTTTATTTTTGATCGGTATATATGTTCTTTCCAAGAGAAGGACATGGAAAAGTGGCTTGGGACTGGCATCAGACGTGATGGCCTTAGTACATGGACAGGGAGCCTGCAATGCTTGCTGCTACTGTTAGTTGAGGGCCAGAGGCAGAAGCAATACTTCAACACTGCAGATTGGGGCATTTATCTTTTGATAGTTTGAATAAGTTAGAGCCTGAGAAATGAATAAAGTAGACAAAAAATGTTATTTTGTAATGCTTATGAACTTGGGGAGCATATACGTTGTACTTATAAAATGGTTGGTCTTCGAAGTTTTGAGCCATTTGCACTTGTTCATTTCGATGTTTGGGGACCGTGTCCTACTACATCTATTAGTGGATTCAGATGGTTTGTTACTTTCATTGATTGCTACCTGGATCTACATGATGAAGCAGAAATCTGAGGTATACAAATATTTTCAAGACTTCTCGGCGTATGTGAAGACCCAGTTTGGAGTTTATGTGAAGATTCTTAGAACAGATAATGAGACCGAGTATGCCAACAAGGAGTTTACTACTTTCATCTCTAGTCAAGAAATTCTTCATAAAACCACTTGTCCAGACACTCCTGCTCAGAATGGGGTAGCTGAACGCAAGAACAGACATCTACTGGAAGTGACACGTTCATTGATGCTGACAATGAATGTGCCTAAGTTATTGTGGAGTGAGGCTGTTATGACAACAGCTTATCTAATCAACAGGATGCCGTCAAGAGTATTAGGGATTAAGACACCATGTGAGATGCTCTTGGGCTCTAATGTTTTTATTGTTCCACCCAGAGTGTTTGGATGCACATGTTTTGTGAGAGATCACAGATTGATGGTGAGCAAGCTGGATCCACAAGCAGTTAAATGTATCTTTATGGGCTACTCATCAAGTCAGAAAGGATACAAGTGTTGGTGTCCCACTGAAAGAAGACTGTTTGTCAGTATGGACGTGACCTTCCTGGAGTTTGATCCATTTTATGGGAAGAAGACGAGTTGAGTTCCTTGTTCGATGATGGCTCTACTAACGCTAGTAGAGAGGGGGAGAATGAGAGTGGCATTGTGGTTGGTATGATTCTATGTCCTTTTGAGTTACCGAGGAGTGATGGTGTCTCAGGAGGGAGCCGACAGTCAGGGGGATCTGAGAGTGTGTCCTTTTAAGTCACCGAGGAGTGATGGTGTCTCAAGAGGGAGCCGACAGTCAGGGGGAGCCGACAGTCAGGGGGAGCTGAGATTATATTGGGAGCATGAGCAGCATGAGCACCAGAAGCAGCATGAAAAGCATGAGCCGCCTCCTGTGCCTATGCCAGTACCCATAAATGCTGATATCCCAGGTCCCTCTTCTTCAGGTCCTTCTTCAGCTTTTTCACCTGTGTCACCTGGTAACAATTGCTCTCCTGATACTTCTAATACTCCTATCTTGCTTCGTAGAACTTCTAGAGTTAATGCTGGAAAACCTCCAGCTAAGTTTGGCAATTGGGATACTGACACATTACATTTCATATGCATCCATTCCACCTGCATATAAGTCCTTCCTTGCATCATTGGATTCAGTGCTTGTACCTAACAACTGGCAGGTAGCTAAGCAAGATCCTAGGTGGTTGAGTGCCATGCAGAAGTAACTTCAGGCCTTGAAGAAGAACGATACATGAGAGTTGGTACCACTGCCAGCTGAGAAGCGTGTTATTGGATATAAATGGATTTATACTGTTAAGCAGACTCCAGAGGGCAAGATTGACAGGTATAAGGCCAGATTGGTTGTTAAAGGCTACAACCAAACTTATGGTATCGACTCTGACGAGACCTTTGTTCCAGTAGCAAAGATGAGCACTGTGCGAGTGTTAGTGTCATGTGCTACCAACTTCAATTGGCATCTACATCAGCTAGATGTCAAGAATGCCTTTTTTGCATGGGATCTCCAGGAGGAGGTGTATATGGATATTCCATCAGGCTTTACTATGTCACAAGCAACTGGAAAGATATGCAAATTGAAGAAGTCTTTGTATGCGCTAAAGCAGTCTCCGAGAGTATGTTTCGATAGATTCAGACTTACAGTCCGTGGTATGGGATATAGGCAGTACAATGGAGACCATATTGTGTTCTACAGGTACTCCAAGACTCGTATCACTGTTTTTGTAGTCTATGTTGATGATATTGTAATTATTGGAGACGATACTGAGAAGATCCTACTTGTCACGTCCCAGTCCCAGAATACGTAGGACTAGGAACACGTAAGCATGCCAGCCGCATGGATATGGCAACTCCAATATATGGAAACCAAAATCTACACGTACGCTGTAATATGAATATCAATCCACAAGTGGTATAAACATATGTCACAAGTCACAGGGTATAATCTAAATCTCATCCACAGAAAATCAAATATAAATAAATAACCAGTATCTATGAAACTAGATCTCAATATAAGTATTTAAGGATGATAGTTGGATGGAAACAAATCCACTACCAACTCAAAGGTAAAGGTACAACACAACAACACCATATAAGAACACCATCTAGCAATCACGGGCTCGAAGAGAGGACATCCACGAAATATATATAGCCATCCAATCTGTGCTCCTGCAAATACTCAAGAATAGATACACCTGGCAGAGGACCAGGTCCTCAGAGGGACGTAACAAGATACAGAAAATACGAGCCAATTTGAATACAGTAAACATGCATATTATTTGAAAATAAATAAGTACGCTGTACAAGACAATCTATATGAATGCAAATGAGGACAACTTTTCGACGTATGGGCAAGGGTAGGCTACTCGATCTACCTCACAACTCACACACACGTCAATGGACATCAGAAATCGACATACCGCGGGAGTAGCGACCAGCGAGACTCCAGAAATCGACATACCGCGGGGGCAGCGACCTGCGCGACACACGCCTATAGTGCGAGCTATATACTACGGTTTACCAGAGTGGTTAAAAGCCCATACGCCTAATGATTGTCCTCGATGATACTAAGTGCCATGTGTGTGTCAACATATCTAATACATAGTAATGACTGAAAGAAAACTACACATGCAAAAAATATATAGAAATGCAATAAATATACATAAATATACTAAGCATGCAAAATACTGTAAGAAAATTGGCAAGGTATCTTGCCTGGCAAGAAAGCTGAAAAATGTAGTGTCCCGCTGTCAACACCAAGAGTCAGAAGCTACGACCTCAGAATGAACGTCTCCGGATGCTGAAATAAACATCACCAACGTTCCCAGAATGAGCAAAATATCTAAAAAGCACATCCCTTTCGTCCAATTTGGACACAGGGGCAAAACGGTAATTTCGGATAAAAGTGGGATCCACGTGTGGCCCACTTTGCACCGAAAAGAGTACCGAGGGTAACAGTCTCTAAATGGGACAAACTATAGGTCAAACAACTCTAAATGTCAATACGAACCCAACGGTATGTCCAAATGTGGATTCCGATGGGCCGAACACAAATTTGTCCAAAAAGTCAACTGTGGGGCCCGCCAATTGGCTATTTGGTCAACCGTCTCAGAATTGTGTGAAAATTGGGTCACAGGACCAGCGCGTTACCACGAGTCCAGTGACGCAAGTTTCGCCCCAATCTGACAAGCGTGCACAAAATACGCGCGAGTTCCACAAAAGTTGTGACACGGGGTGTGTCCGCGGATACGACCTGATTCCAGCGCGCACAGGCGTCCAAATCAGTTCCTACGAATTTTTACGCGTTCGGTTACGCTGCGTGCACCGTTCGGTACACTTGGTACACGGTGGGACGGTCCCGTTTGGCGGGGCGCGCTCCATTTTCCAACTTTTAGAAATCTGGAAAAAGTGGGTTCGCGGAGTTTTGTGACGAATTTAATTCTGTCCACAGCAGCTAATAATCTAGGATTATTTGACAGAAAATAAACTAGGTCAAGTGTTCTACACATATCAAAAAGAATCACCGAATTCGGATCTCTGTGGTGGGAGATACGAACTCGGCAACATGGGTGGTCATCGCAGTTTTCTGCGATCCCAGAATTCGGTCTGCTCGCGCCAACTTGGACGCTGTTTTCGCCTATGGGTACACGTTGTTCGAGGTATGCTATTATACAAATATGAAAGAGGGTTAAGGGATGAGCATACCGGTGAAGACGAAACGGCGTTTGGTTGAGCGAGTCGACGGAAAACAACTCCGGAGCGAAGGTACCTCGAGTGGGAATCTGCAGTGCGCGAGGTCGGTCGTCGGGATTGGTTTGGACGGCTTGGCGGGGTTCTCTGGCTTTGGTGGCGGCTCTAGATGAGAAGAGGGGGTCTGGAGATTTTAGGTTAGGGTTTTTATGAAATAATATATATATATATATATATATATATATATATATATATATATATATATAGGACTAGGAAGAGAGGAGAGAGGAGGCGGGTCCGTGGGCTAAGGGGGCATTGGTGGAATAAAGGGAAGGGGTTTTTGCTGTTGTAGCTCGTGGAATGGAAAGTTGGAATAGTTTTGCTTAAGGTTTGCTTGTTTGCTTTAGTTTACTTTAGAATAGTGGCTGTGCTTGGCTTTAAGGTTATTAGGATTATTATTATTATTATTAGTTTATTAATTTCTTTATACTTTCTTTTCTTTTCTTTTCTTTTTCTTAAATATATATATATATATATATATATATATACTCATAAGAAATTTATAGATTAGGATAATGCACACCGTTAGGCTAGCAACTGTTCAAGGGGTCTCCTACATGAAATAAATTCCAAAAAATTTCTGATGGTCCCATAAATCCTCTAAGTGCCCCAACACCTAAAATAAAAATTAATAAAAATCTATTTCTCCTATTTAGCACATAATTACCATAATTAAATTATTAATTAATAAAAAAATAATAAATACGATTTTTTTTTTGAATAGGGGTTTTACATTCTATCCAACTTATAAAAATTTCGTCCTCGAAATTAAAACTAAGCCGTGATAGAAAGTCAAGGGTGGTATAAGATTTTCATTGTTTAAAATGCAAGGCTAAGTTTGAAGGGGTGGGCGATGTTGCGCATTGCACATCCCAAAAATCATGGAAAAATCCACATGAGCGAAAAATAGGTTTCTTCATGTTCATGTCCAACGGTGTGGACACCAAATGCTCTTTTGCATAAAAGCACCCAAAAATTGGAAAATTGCACAAAGATGAGAATTGGATGATGGGCACGTCTAGGATAAGGGTGTAAAATTTGTAGGAAGGCAGTGTCTAGTGAAGTGCTCCAATTATCGGAGCACGATAAGGTGCGCTAAGTGATACAATATTTCAAGATTAAATAAAAATATCGTGTTCTATTTCTACTGGATTCAATCTAGCCTTAGACTCACTATCTAAGCCAAGTAGGTCTAATTTTGGGTGGGGGGTTCACAATCTACCGAACTTAAAATTTATCCATCTATTACCTAAGGCTATACATCTAGGAAAACTATTCCTCAAATTATTTAATCATATTATTCAATCCTCAAAGTTTTAACACCAAACATATCACCTATGATATGCCCTTAATCAATTATAAAAGAAGGTCGCTAAGTCATGTGATTAGCCTTATGGGGTATATCTAGTACTTATCAGTGTGTCTACTTATACCAGCACGAGGTTTCGTCTTTCCGAAATAAGGGAAGACGGAGAGCAATAATAAAGAACTCAAGGTGAAGGTGATAGAATACAAGTACGAGGTTCAAAGAGATTTAAGGAATTCGAAAAGAGAGTTGTCAGGACAGTTGTGGATTAAATTCCTATTTTTGGTAATTTTCTATTTACATGCTCGTATCAGTACAGTTATGTAACCGATACGATGTGTCAGACATATCTAGGGGCAAGTATATCTGTCTACTACCATATATCTCAATCCACGTAAAGTAGTCATGCGAAGAGCGAACCAAGCGCACTAAGGTAAGCTAGACCTTAATACACCGATTCTGATTAGGCAATTGTATCATTGTGTGCACCCAATAATACATATGCCATGAGCAAGCTCGATAAAAGAATAAGCTTGCAAAAACTAGGCTATAATAGCAGCATAAGTCAAGGTAGTACAACAAACATAAATACGCTGGATTATGATGAAAGAAGGTACATAACAATTCAAGTTCACAAAAGATAAGATTCCATAATCTCTACAGTTGTCACACTGATTCCTTGTCTAAGTCGATAGTCGACAAAGTAGGGGTATAGCCTCTAAGTTCTACAGTCTGATGAAACATTATCTTCTTATGCTAGCACACAGTTAATGTCATTCAGCTATATTTTAATAATAGGGCAAAAGACTATGTGATACTAGGTTGTGAGGTATACTACCCAACTTATAACAATAAACTAGTACTGTAATTGTCTTAAGGATACCGTAGAAACTCTTGTTAAGGTTTACGAGAAAGGGTCTTGGTACTTATTAGGGTATCCTCTATACTAGGGTCAAATATTATGGTAAAACTTCTAACTAACTCTAGTAGCATCTATACTACTCTCAAGTCTTCATAATACATCAAGGGGTAATGATAAACCAATCTATAGATAAGGAATTTTATGGTTCACTAATTATTCTAAACTTAGTGGGGTGTCTATATTCTCGTTGTATTCTTAATAGGTGTACTACCATAATCATCATCCTAATAACAGGGGTTCCTATATTCTAGCAGAAGGCTATACTCAAAGAACTATTAGGGAAGTACATGAATCAAGCATGATGCAATTATTCAAATAGAACATATAGGAGGAAGATGAATCATAGTCAATTGTGGATGAGATCCTATACTCTAGTCCTAGGTGCAGGCTTGCTCGGCACAGTAACGTAACCGAGACAATACGCTCTGACCTGCATGGGCCACCACAAAAATATGTCACGCCCCAGTCCCAGAATACGTAGGACTAGGAACACGTAAGCATGCCAGCCGCATGGATATGGCAACTCCAATATATGGAAACCAAAATCCACACGTACGCTGTAATATGAATATCAATCCACAAGTGGTATAAACATATGTCACAAATCACAGGGTATAATCTAAATCTCATCCACAGAAAATCAAATATAAATAAATAACCAGTATCTATGAAACTAGATCTCAATATAAGTATTTAAGGATGATAGTTGGATGGAAACAAATCCACTACCAACTCAAAGGTAAAGGTACAACACAACAACACCATATAAGAACACCATCTAGCAATCACGGGCTCGAAGAGAGGACATCCACGAAACATATATAGCCATCCAATCTGTGCTCCTGCAAATACTCAAGAATAGATACACCTGGCAGAGGACCAGGTCCTCAGAGGGACGTAACAAGATACAGAAAATACGAGCCAATTTGAATACAGTAAACATGCATATTATTTGAAAATAAATAAGTACGCTATACAAGACAATCTATATGAATGCAAATGAGGACAACTTTTCGACGTATGGGCAAGGGTAGGCTACTCGATCTACCTCACAACTCACACACACGTCAATGGACATCAGAAATCGACATACCGCGGGGGTAGCGACCAGCGAGACTCCAGAAATTGACATACCGCGGGGGTAGCGACCAGCGCGACACACGCCCATAGTGCGAGCTATATACTACGGTTTACCAGAGTGGTTAAAAGCCCATACGCCTAATGATTGTCCTCGATGATACTAAGTGCCATGTGTGTGTCAACATATCTAATACATAGTAATGACTGAAAGAAAACTACACATGCAAGAAATATATAGAAATGCAATAAATATATAGAAATATACTAAGCATGTAAAATACTGTAAGAAAATTGGTAAGGTATCTTGCCTGGCAAGAAAGCTGAAAAATGTAGTGTCCCGCTGTCAACACCAAGAGTCAGAAGCTACGACCTCAGAATGAACGTCTCCGGATGCTGAAATAAACATCACCAACGTTCCCAGAATGAGCAAAATATCTAAAAAGCACATCCCTTTCGTCCAATTTGGACACAGGGGCAAAACGGTAATTTCGGATAAAAGTGGGGTCCACGTGTGGCCCACTTTGCACCGAAAAGCGTACCGAGGGTAACAGTCTCTAAATGGGACAAACTATAGGTCAAACAACTCTAAATATTAATACGAACCCAACGGTATGTCCAAATGTGGATTCCGATGGGCCGAACACAAATTTGTCCAAAAAGTCAACTGTGGGGCCCGCCAATTGGCGATTTGGTCAACTGTCTCAGAATTGCGTGAAAATTGGGTCACAGGACCAGTGCGTTACCACGAGTCCAGTGACGCAAGTTTCGTCGCAATCTGACAAGCGTGCACAAAATACGCGCGAGTTCCACAAAAGTTACGACACGGGGTGGTCACTGCAGTTTTCTGCGATCCCAGAATTCGGTCTGCTCGCGCCAACTTGGGCGCTGTTTTTGCCTATGGGTACACGTTGTTCGAGGTCTGCTATTATACAAATATGGAAGAGGGTTAAGGGGTGAGCATACAGGTGAAGACGAAACGACGTTTGGTTGAGCGAGTCGACGGAAAACAACTCCGGAGCGAAGGTACCTCGAGTGGGAATCTGCAGTGCACGAGGTCGGTCGTCGGGATTGGTTTGGACAGCTTGGTGGGGTTCTCTGGCTGTGGTGGCTCTAGATGAGAAGAGGGGGTCTGGAGATTTTAGGTTAGGATTTTTATGAAATAATATATATATATATATATATATATATATATATATATATATATATATATATATATATATATGAATAGGACTAGGAAGAAAGGAGAGAGGAGGCGGGTCCGTGGGCTAAGGGGGCGTTGGTGGAATAAAGGGAAGGGGGTTTTGCTGCTGTAGCTCGTGGAATGGAAAGTTGGAATAGTTTTGCTTAAGGTTTGCTTGTTTGCTTTAGTTTACTTTAGAATAGTGGCTGTGCTTGGCTTTAAGGTTATTAGGATTATTATTATTATTATTAGTTTATTAATTTCTTTATACTTTCTTTTCTTTTCTTTTCTTTTCTTTTCTTTTCTTTTTCTTAAATATATATATATATATATATATATATATATATATATACATATATATATATATATATATATACTCATAAGAAATTTATAGATTAGGATAATGCACACCGTTAGGCTAGCAACTGCTCAAGGGGTCTCCTACATGAAATAAATTCCAAAAACTTTCTGATGGTCCCATAAATCCTCTAAGTGCCCCAACACCTAAAATAAAAATTAATAAAAATCTATTTCTCCTATTTAGCACATAATTACCATAATTAAATTATTAATTAATAAAAAAATAATAAATACGGTTTTTTTTTGAAAAGGGGTTTTACATTCTACCCAACTTATAAAAATTTCGTCCTCGAAATTAAAACTAAGCCGTGATAGAAAGTCAAGGGTGGTATAAGATTTTCATTGTTTAAAATGCAAGGCTAAGTTTGAAGGGGTGGGCGATGTTGCGCATTGCACATCCCAAAAATCATGGAAAAATCCACATGAGCGAAAAATAGGTTTCTTCATGTTCATGTCCAACGGTGTGGACACCTAATGCTCTTTTGCATAAAAGCACCCAAAAATTGAAAAATTGCACAAAGATGAGAATTGGATGATGGGCACGTCTAGGATAAGGGTGTAAAATTTGTAGAAAGGCAGTGTCTAGTGAAGTGCTCCAATTATCGGAGCACGATAAGGTGCGCTAAGTGATACAATATTTCAAGATTAAATAAAAATATCGTGTTCTATTTTTACTGGATTCAATCTAGCCTTAGACTCACTATCCAAGCCAAGTAGGTCTAATTTTGGGTGGGGGGTTCATAATCTACCGAACTTAAAATTTATCCATCTATCACCTAAGGCTATACATCTAGGAAAACTATTCCTCAAATTATTTAATCATATTATTCAATCCTCAAAGTTTTAACACCAAACATATCACCTATGATATGCCCTTAATCAATTATAAAAGAAGGTCGCTAAGTCATGTGATTAGCCTTATGGGGTATATCTAGTACTTATCAGTGTGTCTACTTATACCAGCACGAGGTTTCGTCTTTCCGAAATAAGGGAAGACGGGAGAGCAATAATAAAGAACTCAAGGTGAAGGTGATAGAATACAAGTACGAGGTTCAAAGAGATTTAAGGAATTCGAAAAGAGAGTTGTCAGGACAGTTGTGGATTAAATTCCTATTTTTGGTAATTTTCTATTTACATGCTCGTATCAGTACAGTTATGTAACCGATACGATGTGTCAGACATATCTAGGGCAAGTATATCTGTCTACTACCATATATCTCAATCCACGTAAAGTAGTCATGCGAAGAGCGAACCAAGCGCACTAAGGTAAGCTAGACCTTAATACACCGATTCTGATTAGGCAATTGTATCATTGTGTGCACCCAATAATACATATGCCATGAGCAAGCTCGATAAAAGAATAAGCTTGCAAAAACTAGGCTATAATAGCAGCATAAGTCAAGGTAGTACAACAAACATAAATACGCTGGATTATGATGAAAGAAGGTACATAACAATTCAAGTTCACAAAAGATAAGATTCCATAATCTCTACAGTTGTCACACTGATTCCTTGTCTAAGTCGATAGTCGACAAAGTAGGGGTATAGCCTCTAAGTTCTACAGTCTGATGAAACATTATCTTCTTATGCTAGCACACAGTTAATGTCATTCAGCTATATTTTAATAATAGGGCAAAAGACTATGTGATACTAGGTTGTGAGGTATACTACCCAACTTATAACAATAAACTAGTACTGTAATTGTCTTAAGGATACCGTGGAAACTCTTGTTAAGGTTTACGAGAAGGGGTCTTGGTACTTATTAGGGTATCCTCTATACTAGGGTCAAATCTTATGGTAAAACTTCTAACTAACTCTAGTAGCATCTATACTACTCTCAAGTCTTCATAATACATCAAGGGGTAATGATAAACCAATCTATAGATAAGGAATTTTATGGTTCACTAATTATTCTAAACTTAGTGGGGTGTCTATATTCTCGTTGTATTCTTAATAGGTGTGCTACCATAATCATCATCCTAATAACAGGGGTTCCTATATTCTAGCAGAAGGCTATACTCAAAGAACTATTAGGGAAGTACAGGAATCAAGCATGATGCAATTATTCAAATAGAACAGATAGGAGGAAGATGAATCATAGTCAATTGTGGATGAGATCCTATACTCTAATCCTAGGTGCAGGCTTGCTCGGCACAGTAACGTAACCGAGACAATACGCTCTGACCTGCATGGGCCACCTCAAAAACATGTCACGCCCCAGTCCCAGAATACGTAGGACTAGGAACACGTAAGCATGCCAGCCGCATGGATATGGCAACTCCAATATATGGAAACAAAAATCCACACGTACGCTGTAATATGAATATCAATCCACAAGTGGTATAAACATATGTCACAAATCACAGGGTATAATCTAAATCTCATCCACAGAAAATCAAATATAAATAAATAACCAGTATCTATGAAACTAGATCTCAATATAAGTATTTAAGGATGATAGTTGGATGGAAACAAATCCACTACCAACTCAAAGGTAAAGGTACAACACAACAACACCATATAAGAACACCATCTAGCAATCACGGGCTCGAAGAGAGGACATCCACGAAACATATATAGCCATCCAATCTGTGCTCCTGCAAATACTTAAGAATAGATACACCTAGCAGAGGACCAGGTCCTCAGAGGGACGTAACAAGATACAGAAAATACGAGCCAATTTGAATACAGTAAACATGCATATTATTTGAAAATAAATAAGTACGCTGTACAAGACAATCTATATGAATGCAAATGAGGACAACTTTTCGACGTATGGGCAAGGGTAGGCTACTCGATCTACCTCACAACTCACACACACGTCAATGGACATCAGAAATCGACATACCGCGGGGGTAGCGACCAGCGAGACTCCAGAAATCGACATACCGCGGGGTTAGCGACCAGCGCGACACACGCCCATAGTGCGAGCTATATACTACGGTTTACCAGAGTGGTTAAAAGCCCATACGCCTAATGATTGTCCTCGATGATACTAAGTGCCATGTGTGTGTCAACATATCTAATACATAGTAATGACTGAAAGAAAACTACACATGCAAGAAATATATAGAAATGCAATAAATATATAGAAATATACTAAGCATGTAAAATACTGTAAGAAAATTGGTAAGGTATCTTGCCTGGCAAGAAAGCTGAAAAATGTAGTGTCCCGCTGTCAACACCAAGAGTCAGAAGCTACGACCTCAGAATGAACGTCTCCGGATGCTGAAATAAACGTCACCAACGTTCCCAGAATGAGCAAAATATCTAAAAAGCACATCCCTTTCGTCCAATTTGGACACAGGGGCAAAACGATAATTTCGGGTAAAAGTGGGGTCCACGTGTGGCCCACTTTGCACCGAAAAGCGTACCGAGGGTAACAGTCTCTAAATGGGACAAATTATAGGTCAAACAACTCTAAATATTAATACGAACCCAACGGTATGTCCAAATGTGGATTCCGATGGGCCGAACACAAATTTGTCCAAAAAGTCAACTGTGGGGCCCGCCAATTGGCGATTTGGTCAACCGTCTCAGAATTGCGTAAAAATTGGGTCACAGGACCAGTGCGTTACCACGAGTCCAGTGACGCAAGTTTCGTCACAATCTGACAAGCGTGCACAAAATACGCGCGAGTACCACAAAAGTTACGACACGGGGTGGTCACTGCAGTTTTCTGCGATCCCAGAATTCGGTCTGCTCGCACCAATTTGGGCGCTATTTTCGCCTATGGGTACACGTTGTTCGAGGTCTGCTATTATACAAATATGGAAGAGGGTTAAGGGGTGAGCATACCGGTGAAGACGAAACGACGTTTGGTTGAACGAGTCGACGGAAAACAACTCCGGAGCGAAGGTACCTCGAGTGGGAATCTGCAGTGCGCGAGGTCGGTCGTCGGGATTGGTTTGGACAGCTTGGCGGGTTTCTCTGGCTGTGGTGGCTCTAGATGAGAAGAGGGGGTCTGGAGATTTTAGGTTAGGGTTTTTATGAAATAATATATATATATATATATATATATATATATATATATGAATAGGACTAGGAAGAAAGGAGAGAGGAGGCGGGTCCGTGGGCTAAGGGGGCGTTGGTGGAATAAAGGGAAGGGGGTTTTGCTGCTGTAGCTCGTGGAATGGAAAGTTGGAATAGTTTTGCTTAAGGTTTGCTTGTTTGCTTTAGTTTACTTTAGAATAGTGGCTGTGCTTGGCTTTAAGGTTATTAGGATTATTATTATTATTATTAGTTTATTAATTTCTTTATACTTTCTTTTCTTTTCTTTTCTTTTCTTTTCTTTTTCTTAAATATATATATATATATATATATATATATATATATACATATATATATATATATATATATATACTCATAAGAAATTTATAGATTAGGATAATGCACACCGTTAGGCTAGCAACTGCTCAAGGGGTCTCCTACATGAAATAAATTCCAAAAACTTTCTGATGGTCCCATAAATCCTCTAAGTGCCCCAACACCTAAAATAAAAATTAATAAAAATCTATTTCTCCTATTTAGCACATAATTACCATAATTAAATTATTAATTAATAAAAAAATAATAAATACGGTTTTTTTTTTTTGAATAGGGGTTTTACATTCTACCCAACTTATAAAAATTTTGTCCTCGAAATTAAAACTAAGCCGTGATAGAAAGTCAAGGGTGGTATAAGATTTTCATTGTTTAAAATGCAAGGCTAAGTTTGAAGGGGTGGGCGATGTTGCGCATTGCACATCCCAAAAATCATGGAAAAATCCACATGAGCGAAAAATAGGTTTCTTCATGTTCATGTCCAACGGTGTGGACACCTAATGCTCTTTTGCATAAAAGCACCCAAAAATTGAAAAATTGCACAAAGATGAGAATTGGATGATGGGCACGTCTAGGATAAGGGTGTAAAATTTGTAGAAAGGCAGTGTCTAGTGAAGTGCTCCAATTATCGGAGCACGATAAGGTGCGCTAAGTGATACAATATTTCAAGATTAAATAAAAATATCGTGTTCTATTTCTACTGGATTCAATCTAGCCTTAGACTCACTATCCAAGCCAAGTAGGTCTAATTTTGGGTGGGGGGTTCACAATCTACCGAACTTAAAATTTATCCATCTATCACCTAAGGCTATACATCTAGGAAAACTATTCCTCAAATTATTTAATCATATTATTCAATCCTCAAAGTTTTAACACCAAACATATCACCTATGATATGCCCTTAATCAATTATAAAAGAAGGTCGCTAAGTCATGTGATTAGCCTTATGGGGTATATCTAGTACTTATCAGTGTGTCTACTTATACCAGCACGAGGTTTCGTCTTTCCGAAATAAGGGAAGACGGAGAGCAATAATAAAGAACTCAAGGTGAAGGTGATAGAATACAAGTACGAGGTTCAAAGAGATTTAAGGAATTCGAAAAGAGAGTTGTCAGGACAGTTGTGGATTAAATTCCTATTTTTGGTAATTTTCTATTTACATGCTCGTATCAGTACAGTTATGTAACCGATACGATGTGTCAGACATATCTAGGGGCAAGTATATCTGTCTACTACCATATATCTCAATCCACGTAAAGTAGTCATGCGAAGAGCGAACCAAGCGCACTAAGGTAAGCTAGACCTTAATACACCGATTCTGATTAGGCAATTGTATCATTGTGTGCACCCAATAATACATATGCCATGAGCAAGCTCGATAAAAGAATAAGCTTGCAAAAACTAGGCTATAATAGCAGCATAAGTCAAGGTAGTACAACAAACATAAATATGCTGGATTATGATGAAAGAAGGTACATAACAATTCAAGTTCACAAAAGATAAGATTCCATAATCTCTACAGTTGTCACACTGATTCCTTGTCTAAGTCGATAGTCGACAAAGTAGGGGTATAGCCTCTAAGTTCTACAGTCTGATGAAACATTATCTTCTTATGCTAGCACACAGTTAATGTCATTCAGCTATATTTTAATAATAGGGCAAAAGACTATGTGATACTAGGTTGTGAGGTATACTACCCAACTTATAACAATAAACTAGTACTGTAATTGTCTTAAGGATACCGTGGAAACTCTTGTTAAGGTTTACGAGAAGGGGTCTTGGTACTTATTAGGGTATCCTCTATACTAGGGTCAAATATTATGGTAAAACTTCTAACTAACTCTAGTAGCATCTATACTACTCTCAAGTCTTCATAATACATCAAGAGGTAATGATAAACCAATCTATAGATAAGGAATTTTATGGTTCACTAATTATTCTAAACTTAGTGGGGTGTCTATATTCTCGTTGTATTCTTAATAGGTGTGCTACCATAATCATCATCCTAATAACAGGGGTTCCTATATTCTAGCAGAAGGCTATACTCAAAGAACTATTAGGGAAGTACAGGAATCAAGCATGATGCAATTATTCAAATAGAACAGATAGGAGGAAGATGAATCATAGTCAATTGTGGATGAGATCCTATACTCTAGTCCTAGGTGCAGGCTTGCTCGGCACAGTAACGTAACCGAGACAATACGCTCTGACCTGCATGGGCCACCACAAAAACATGTCACGCCCCAGTCCCAGAATACGTAGGACTAGGAACACGTAAGCATGCCAGCCGCATGGATATGGCAACTCCAATATATGGAAACCAAAATCCACACGTACGCTGTAATATGAATATCAATCCACAAGTGGTATAAACATATGTCACAAATCACAGGGTATAATCTAAATCTCATCCACAGAAAATCAAATATAAATAAATAACCAGTATCTATGAAACTAGATCTCAATATAAGTATTTAAGGATGATAGTTGGATGGAAACAAATCCACTACCAACTCAAAGGTAAAGGTACAACACAACAACACCATATAAGAACACCATCTAGCAATCACGGGCTCGAAGAGAGGACATCCACGAAACATATATAGCCATCCAATCTGTGCTCCTGCAAATACTCAAGAATAGATACACCTGGCAGAGGACCAGGTCCTCAGAGGGACGTAACAAGATACAGAAAATACGAGCCAATTTGAATACAGTAAACATGCATATTATTTGAAAATAAATAAGTACGCTGTACAAGACAATCTATATGAATGCAAATGAGGACAACTTTTCGACGTATGGGCAAGGGTAGGCTACTCG